>WBNO01033432.1:0-107534 GCA_013400575.1 Peucedramus taeniatus
CGGCGTGGCTTCGCTCTGCCCGCGGGGCCCGACCTGCGGCACTTCCTGAGGGCAGCTGCCGCGGGGCAGCCGGGGCCGTCGCCAGCGCTGCCGCCTGAGCCGGGCTCTACCCCCGGCGCCCCGAAAGGTCTGTGGGTCTTCGGGGCCGGAGTTGTTGGGGTCATTCGAACCCCGCTGCTTTGGCCTCGCTGCTGGGTCAAGGGCAGCCGTAAGGCCGGTGCAGACAATGGTGCTCCACAGCCGGAGCAGAGTGGGAAAATGGATTGTTTGGGAGCTTTTGGGGCCCTGAGGGGGTTTTGACTGTAGAATGAGTTTACTCCTTGGCTGCAAAGTCGTGTGTGTTCCTTCACCATGGAGTTGGGCAGAGAGCAGGTTGCTCTGGCACCTGCCTGCAGCGTGTGCTGGGCTGTCTGTGGGGCTGCCCTGGCGGGGATGGCGCTCATTGCCCTGAGCGTTGTATCTCAGTAAGGACACAGCTGCTGCAGCCCTGCCGTGCTGCAGAGCACACAGGTTTCCCAGAGCCTGCCCTTCGGTTTATCCTTTGTGGGCCGCAGGTGCAGGCAGCTTTTGTGCTGCTTCCCTGACTCCAGTGGTGGGGTTGAGGGCTTGCTCCTGCAGAGCAGGGGACAGGAGGGGCTGTGGATGGGAGCTGAGCAGGGGATAGGATGGGCTGTGGATGGGAGCTGAGCAGGGGACAGGATGGGTTGTGGATGGGAGCTGAGCAGGGGACAGGAGGGGCTGTGGATGGGAGCTGAGCAGGGGATAGGAGGGGCTGTGGATGGGAGCTGAGCAGGGGACAGGAGGGGTTGTAGATGGGAGCTGAGCAGGGGATAGGATGGGTGTAGTCTTTATATTTTATTGAATATAATTCTTTTGCTCAGGATTTTTATCCTGGGAAGTTGAAAAGACAAAGAGATGTTCAGAGTTAGGAAAGTAATCCTCATCTTATTTATTTCTCTTGTCTTTTATTCATATGGAATATGTTAGGAATTGTTTACCTGAAGTGATGAGCCTTGATTGGGCTCCAGTGTGAGTTGTTTTCAGTCACTGGCCAATGGTCACAAGAACTGTGTTGGGGACTCTGGAAAGAGTCAGGAGTTTTCATTATTATCTGTTTAGCCTTCTGTAAGTATCCTTTCTCTATTCTTTAGTATAGTTTAGTATAGTTTTCTTTAACATAATATGGTATTATAAAATAATAAAACAGCCTTCTGGTATCGTGGAGTCAGAGCATCATTCTTCCCTGCCACAAAGGGGCTGGTTTTTACAACAGGTGGGTTGTGGATGGGGGCTAAACAGGATACAGGAGGGGCTGTGGATGGAGGCTGAGCAGGATGCAGGAGGGGCTGTGGATGGGGGCTGAGCAGGATGCAGGAGGGGCTGTGGATGGGGGCTGAGCAGGATGCAGGAGGGGCTGTGGATGGGGGCTGAGCAGACCCCTGTGTCACACAGCCTTTGTTGCAGTGTACCTGGAGACCTACGGCTGCCAGATGAACGTCAGCGACACCGAGATCGCCTGGGCCATCCTGCAGAAGAATGGCTATGCCAGGACAAAGGAGCTGGCTGAGGTAAGGCAGCACCATGGCAGCTCTCCTGGAGCACAGCCCTCACGCCCTGGCTCTGCCTGCAAGTCCCAGCTTTTCTCTGGAGTGCAGCCCTGTGGGATGTTACGAGTTTTGCAGTCTGAGTTCTGTGAAGTGAAGGAAACTGCTTAACAAGTGTGCTAGAAAGCTGTGGGTTGTCTTTTTTCTTTAAACTACTGGGCTCCATCTCAGTTGGAAAGGGATTGGACACAGCAGGATCCTCCTGTCTCATCTTTGAGTTTACTTTTACCATTAAGTGAGGACTCTGCTTGTCTTCTGTTTCTTTCTTGCAACTCTTTTTGTTAAAACCTTCTGTGTACTCAGGCAGGTCTTTTTCCCTGAGTTAAGTGAGTTTTATAGTCTGCCTTCTCAGCTTACCTGGGCAGGGCATGAGAACTTATTGTTTGGTTTTTACAGATTCTTCTCTTTTTGTTGCTTTCGATTTAGGCAGATGTGGTTCTTCTTGTCACCTGTTCCGTGAGGTAAGGAGATGTTTGTCACTGGTTTGGGACAGTTTTTAAGGAATTACCATTTGAAAACCAAGGCAATAAAGGTGTTGCATGAGAAAGGAGTGTGCAGGTGTGAAACTGGCTATTTAGTTGAGGGTAGGGCTGGCTGGTGCTATGATTTACATTAATTGTGCTATGAATTGCTTCTCTGAGTAGTGAGAAGTTCTCTGGTGGTGTAATCTCTGTGTATAGGCCATGGGCAGTGAGAGACCTGCACAATTAATGATTTTATTTTAAAATATTCTGTCTTCTCTTGAAGTGACTCTCTAGTACAGTGTCTGTACTTTAAAAATGCGAGAAATATGTTTAGGGGCAACTTGCTATAAAGGGAACTTTCCTTCTTTTTTCTGAATGCAGAAGACACCAAATGCTCATTGTCATCCAAACGCACCTCATGCAGGGTGCGTTGTGCTGTGGCCAAGGCACTTTTTCTCCCCCATAGCTTAGTCCCTAAAGTGTTTCTGCAGTGGAGATGCTCTCAGGCAAGCAAAGTGATAGCAGATAAGAGAGAGTCAAGACATAATCCCCACACCACAAATGTCACTCTCAGGTGCCATTAGATTCCCTGCCCTGTGCTGAACTGTCCTCACAGAGCACTTGGGCCGCTGAGGCTGGGGCTCTGTGCAAGAGCAAAGCTGGACTAGCCCACTGTCCCTGCTCCCCAGGGAGAAGGCAGAGCAGGCCATCTGGAACCGTCTGCAGCACCTCAAGGCGCTGAAGGCCCGGCGGCCCCAGGCTCGTGCTCCGCTCCGCGTCGGGATCCTGGGTACGGCCGGGCTGCAGCGCCCGAGCCCCGCTGGCAGCAGCCGCCCTTGCCTGGGGTGAAAGCAGCTGGGAAGGGCTGCGGGGGAGGAACGGGGGGCAGGCACTGCCTCACGAGGAGCCTTCTCCTTTGTTGGCAGGATGCATGGCCGAGAGGCTTAAGGAGGAGATTCTGCACAGGGAGAAGTTGGTCGATGTCGTGGCAGGCCCTGATGCCTACCGTGACCTTCCCCGGCTGCTGGCAGTGGCAGAGTCTGGCCAGCAAGCTGCCAATGTCCTGCTGTCCCTAGATGAGACCTATGCTGACATTCTGCCTGTACAGACTAGTGCAGGAGGCACGACAGCATTTGTGTGAGTACCTTTACCCAGTGCTTGTTTCTGTGGCTCCAGTCTGGAAATCTGTGCAGAGTAGATGTGTCAGCGACAGCAGCTGCCCAGGAGATGCAGTGCCTGGCTGCACTGAGTCTCCCAGAGCCTGGCTGCACTGAGTCTCCCAGTGTGTGTGTGTGTGTTTGTTGTTTCTTTGCTGTGTGACTGAGCCCTGGAGAACATGACTGAGCTCTGGCTGTTGTAGATTTCTCTCCCTCTCCTTTGGGAATGCTGACTCTCAGCCTGATGCTGCATTGAGTGATTTCTGTGCCATTGTCCCTTCCTGAAGTCCATGCCTCTCTTGCCTCTCTCATCCCCTGCCTTCTGTGGTGCCCTGCCCCCAGTTCTGGTATTCCTTCTTCTAATGCTGCACACATTATAACTTCTGATTGTTTCGTTTTTGTGATAACGTTGTCGGACATGAAATCAGACTCTGCTTAGTGTGGCCATAGCGTATGGAAGGACAGTATTGCTCTCTGCAGGAGTGGGATGTAGAAGGATCTTTGATCACTGCCAGGCTGCAATGGCAGTCTGTGCCTCATTAGCTCTTTCCAGCTTTCTTGGAAATGTGCATGAAAAATCAGGAGGGGTTTGCTCAGGGCAAGCTGAATCCTGTGTGGAGCTGGCTGCAGGCAGCAGTACTGGGCTCATCCTGGGCAGGATGCAGCATGGATGGTTCTGAAGGAGGAGGATGTGACCTGTGCTTTACCTCTTGGCAGGTCCATCATGCGGGGCTGTGACAACATGTGCAGTTACTGCATCGTGCCCTTCACAAGAGGCCGGGAAAGGAGCCGCCCCATCGCCTCCATCCTGCAGGAAGTGAAGATGCTCTCAGATCAGGTGAGGCAAAGCCTCCTCCCACCTGTCCCAAGCCATGGGAGGAAGGGTGGTTCCTGGTAACTGTTTTCAGTGGTACTTGTAACCAGTGTCACTGCCTTTAGGTTGTGGTGGGGCTCCACCAGTGGCTTTTGGATTCCCCTTGTAATACTCCATGACAGACAGGGATGGGAGGGCTTCCGTTGGAAACTCCTTGGTGTAAAACCATGGCTGCCCTTGCAGTTCAGCCATCCTGCCCAGGTTATATTTCATCCTCTCTGTTTATTTTATAGGGAGTGAAAGAAGTGACCCTCTTGGGTCAGAATGTCAACAGCTTTCGAGACCTGTCTGAGGTGCAGTTCCAGTCAGTGGCTGCCCCGGGCCTCAGCCGTGGCTTTAGCACAGTCTACAAAGCCAAGCCGGGAGGTTTGCGCTTCTCACACCTGCTGGACAGGGTCTCTAGGATTGATCCAGAAATGAGGATCCGTTTCACCTCTCCACACCCCAAGGATTTTCCTGATGAGGCAAGTGTAAAATAAACACCTTGGCCTCTGCTTGCAGGCAGCAAGGCAGCTCTGAAATGTGAGGTATGGGCTGTGCTGCCTTCCCAAACAAAGAGAATGTGGGTTCCCAAACTGGGAACAGCAGCTCCTGGGAGTGGGATGTTGGGGCTAAAGGTGGGAGGTTTGCAGTTTGCTGGCTTTTAACCAGGCAAGACTCTTCCCTTGGAACCCTGGTACAGTTAAGCTGTTTGAGACATCTCCTGATCACTTACCACAGGTCCTGCAACTCATCCAGGAGCGACACAACATCTGCAAACAGCTGCACCTCCCAGCCCAGAGTGGGAGCACACGAGTCCTGGAGGCCATGCGGCGAGGGTGGGTCACCCTACAAGGAGCCCTGTACCCTGCCCTCTGATTTGGGCTGCTGGTTTCTCCTCACTGATGTTGTGGATTTCCAGTTAGCAGATCCATGTGCTGTTCATTGCAGATACACAAGAGAAGCGTATTTAGAGCTCGTGCACCACGTGCGGGACTCTATTCCAGGTGTGTGTTCCTTTGGCTTGGTCTGAGCTCAGCACAGCTGCATCTCACTGTCCTTTCCTGAGTGCAGCATTCCTGTCCTCCGTGAGGGAAGTGTACACCTGTGTGTCTGTTACAGGAGTGAGCCTGAGCAGTGATTTCATTGCTGGGTTCTGCGGAGAGACAGAGGAGGATCACCAGCAGACGGTGTCCTTGCTGCGGGAAGTCCGCTACAACGTCGGCTTCCTGTTTGCCTACAGCATGAGACAGGTGAGTGCAGGCCCTGGTGGAGAAGGCTGTTATTTCTGAGTGTATCCCCTAAACTCCTCAGTGCTGTTTCTCACAATAACGCATTTTTTTAAAAGCTGTTGAAAATTATTCCCAAAGACTTGGCATACTGGTAGATGTTGTTTGTCCCAGGCAGCACTTGTAGGGTATGTGGTTCTGCAAGGGCTGTTGTTGTGCCTGGGAGGCTTCCAGCTTCTCTGTAGGAGTGTCAGGGTTGGAAAGTGCTCAGTGACCTGGATCTGCAGATGCTCCAGGGTCATTGCAGGGAACCAACTGTGTCAGCAGAGGCTGCAAATACATTATTTGCTGATGAAGCTGGGCTGGAGCCCAGCTATGAGGGTCTGTCAGCCAAGTCTGGAGGGAAGTGGTGAATTTTTGCAAAGGTATTTCCATGAGAAGAGTGGGTAGTTGTTAAGTCTCCATTAGAATGCTCTCCAGAGTGTATGATACTGTTGGGGAAGAGGACAGAAGGTTGGGAAACATAAGGAAGCAAAGGGATTTGGATCACCATTCGGTACATAGATTAGAAGTAGTAGAATCTGTTGCCTGTCTATGGACAGACAGGCACAGGCACATCCCACATGGGAGTTGCAAAACTCTTTCACAGCCACTGATACTCAGTGCCCTGCATCAGACCTTCTGCCTAAAAGGTGGAGAAGAAAGATGTGAGGAGCACAAGGTCGTGGTTGGCACTGGGACACTTTGTGATACAAACTGAAATGCTGTTGGAATGTGGGAGGCTGTTGCTGGAAGAGCAGTGGAACTGGCTGGGGTCAGACAAGGCTGTGGGGTCAGACAAGGCTCTGAGCTCAGGCTGGCTGCTGAGGGGCTGCACTGGCTCTGTGTGTGCAGAAGACCCGGGCTCATCACCGGCTGCAGGACGATGTCCCCCCAGAAGTGAAGAAGCGGCGGCTGGAGCAGCTCATTGCCACCTTCCGGGAGGAGGCTGCGAGGGCCAACGCAGCACTGGTGGGACAGGCCCAGCTGGTGCTGGTGGAAGGGGTGAGTAGGCCTGGAATGGAATTGTCCTGCTCCTTCCTTGCTGGCTCTGAGGCTGTGCACAGCAGTCATCACTTCTGCATTCCCTTCTCACTTTCCCTTTGTAATCCCAGGACTCCCAAGACCGTTTCTTCACACTTAAGCAGACAGCCTGACTTTCCCAGAGCACTGAGCTGAGCACAGGGGATGGGATCAGTTAGGGATGCATCTCTGACCAAGCACAGAATTTGTGCTTTGGTGTGTGAGTGTCACCCAGCAGCTCTGGCCACAGTGCTCTGTTCCAGGGCTTGGTTAATGTGGGTTTAATACCATCAATAGTGCTCAATTAATTCCTGAGGCAATAAAGCCCAGCAGTGAATCAGAGCAATTGCCATGCAGGTAATGTTCCCTGTCTTCTTTCCAGCCCAGCAAACGCTCTGCCTCGGAGCTGTGTGGGAGGAACGACGGCAACATCAAGGTGATCTTCCCCGACACCGAGCTGGAGGATGCTGCCGAGCGCGGGGCTCCGGGCAGAGCCCAGCCAGGGGACTATGTGATGGTGAAGGTGACCTACCTGCAGTGCTCATTTCCTTGCACAGTGCTGTTCTCTAGGGCAGCTGCTGCCAGAAGAGCCTAAAATTAGAATGGATCCTCCTCAGCCTTTCTGTGGCTGAGGACCTGCGCTGTTTCTTTCAGGTAACCTCTGCCAGCTCGCAGACCCTGCGGGGAGTTCCGCTCTGCCGGACCACCCTGTCCCGTGCTGCTGCTTCTCACTGAGGGATGCCTGCTGCCCTGGATGGAAGCAGCACATGTTCTCCATGAAGAAACAAGGAAGTGTGGTCAGGTGGAGATATGGTAGAATCCGAGAGATATATATGTGTATTAAAATTTATTTATGAAATAATAAAATACATATATATTTCTGCTTTGGTGCCAACTTACCCCTCATAGATGTGTACAGGTTCAAGGGGGTAGAAGCTGTGTGTGAACTTGCAAAATCCAAGTACTGTGAGATTGTGTATTTTGACTTGCCCTGAGGCTTGTCCCTCCCTCACAGTGCTGCAGGTCTGTCCTCTGTCTGTGATCATGTCCTCTGGTACAGCCCAGCCTGAGATGGATGTGCAGAGCAGTTCCTTCCTATGAGCTCAGCTGAATTTAGGAGCTGCAAAAGCTGGTACTACCTACAAAACACAGCCTCCAGTAGCTGCTGGAGAATGGCAGGAGTTCTTTCAAAAAATCGGCAAAATGCTTGGAAAGGGGGTGCAAGAACCCACACCATGCTTGTGTGTTGGAATGTGGCACTGGACTGTGGAATGAAAAATGGTGTTTAATGTGCACCAGTGAATTTGTTATGTCTGGGGCTGAAGGAATGCAGCCTTGCCCTGGTCCTGGGGAGGATTGGATCTTGTCTGGTAAAAATTTCCTTGTTTCCAGGCTTGGGGAGTGCATGGGAAGAGATGGCTGCTAGTTGAGGGTCATCTCTGGCCTCTTAAAACATGGGGTGCAGTTTTGTAATTCAGGTATCTTGTGGGTGTCCTTCCCTTTGCTTACTAAGAGAAGTGGTTGTATTGATTTAAATGGCCAGTAAGTTCTTCAAGTGCATCTGACAGTTCCTTGTTTTCATCAGCCTGCAGCTGACCCTGGCTGCACAGTGTCACATTCCAGCCTGCTCTGTGAAATTCAGACAAGGACCTGTGACCTGCACTTGTGAGTAAACTGAGATATGAGAAAGGATCACCCCTTTTCATACAGATAATCATGTCATTAAAATAAATCCTTGTAAAAGGCTCTAGCCAGTGACCAGTCCTGAAGGAACAGCTGGTAGCAGGGCAGTCACAACATGAATTTGCAGAATTTTAAAATAAACGTGGAACAGTTTTGCTTGAGCTGCCTCTCCTGCTCGGCTCATTCTGGGCTATAATTGTTTCTCTTTGAAAACAGCATGGTTCACTGAATATTCATTAGGCTTCAAGAAACAAATACATTTTGCTTATTATCTCAGAGCTGAGTCCCTTCTCCTAGAAGTGACTCTGCACAGTCAGCGCAGTCCGTGTGGCCTCTGAGAGGCTGAGGGCACACAGGGCTGATCTGCCCTCCTGCTTCCATGGGGGAATGTGTATTTGGTCCAAGTTCACAAACCAGGGCCTGAATCTCTGCTGCTCACTGAAGATGAGCCTGTGGTCCAGGGGGTTTCAGGAAGAGGCAGCAGTTTGGGATGAAATCCCAAAGGAAGCAGCAGCATGCATAAGCAACAGCCCTCAGGGGTGATGGGCACTGAGGTCAACATGCTTGGCTCATTTAACTGCCCTATGGCAAATCTTTCAGCTTCTTATTCCCAGGCATTTGGGACTAGGGCCCAAGCCAGCATCCTGGAAAAAGGGCTGACACCCACCTTTCCCTGGTCATTTTGACCTCCTCAGGAGCATCTATTCCAAGTGGGAAATGCAGACCACAGTGTGTCCCCCCATCCTGTTTTGAGGCCAGCTGTGGCCGTTTTACAATCATTATTTTAAGAGCGGGAGACTAATGAGGAGGAGAGCTGGGTTTTACATTTTGATGAGGAGGTGATAATGCTCACTGCACGGGCTCCCTGGGGAGCCATAGCACTCACCATTTGCTTCACCTCCTTAGTTTTTATAGGCCTCGGGAATGAAGACCGAGGTTTTAAGACAGCAAAGCATCCATTAGGAAGTGCTTACGGTGACCTTGGAGGCTGAGTCAGTCCTTTGGCACTGCGTGGAAGAAGGAGTGCATTGTTTTTCTTGAGGCCTGGAGGTGGGATGCAGGGTTCTGTGTCACTTGTCAGGTTTGCTGCCTAAATCCAGCTGTTGGGAAAGCTGAACTCGTACCTCGCGTTCTTTCTTGCACATTTCTGTTCCCACCCTGAGCAGGGATGAGAGCCCTGATCCCTCCCGGACACCTGTACCTTCTGCAGGTTCAGTTCCAGTCAGTCATGCCCCAGTTACACCCATGGGCAAACACCTAAGGAGGTGTTTGGCAGATCAGGTTTCCCAGTACAGAGCTGAAGTGCTGGGATGACATTTACTTTCCAACAGCAGCCGTGCCCCGAGGGTGTTTCCTGACACCGGAATTTCGTAAAACACAGCCTGCACTTTCCTTTCTGCTGGCAGGGTGTGTGGGTGAGGCTGGACATCACCCGCACACACAAATACCTTCACCTGGCAGAAAGGTCACTGTCCGGGAGAATAAGAGCCTGTTTGTTCCCCAGGCCCCCATCAGAGAGCAAACTTGTTTGTCCTCAGCTCTTGGCTGTGCTCAGGGAGTGGAGGGACAGCAGCAGGTGCTCACAGCTCCTGTTCCCTGCTCAGCACTGGCTTTTATTGGCCTAAGGACAGCCTCAAAATTGATTCTCATCATTGCCTACACTCAGCTGCCCAAACTTGCTCCCTTCTCCAAGACTTTTGAAGTAACTTGGGCAGAGCAGTCAGGCTTTTCCCAGTGCCAGAGCTGGCCATGGTGTATCATGTCCTCTCCCAGAACCCCTCGAGCTCTGCAGTCTGTGTTCCTTCTGCATGTCATGGTGCTGGTGGAGGGAAGGATGGATGTTTTCCCTGATGGAAGCCTGTAAGCACAGTTTGCTTTAGGTCAGCTCTGCTGAGGGGGTGGCAGGTGACAAGGCATTACCTCTGAGTGATGCCAGCAGCCTGCCAGGCTGTGCCAGGGGAAATGCTTTCATCCTCTTTTCTCATGGCTTTTCCCTTCAGCAGACAGGCTCCATGTGCCTGCCAGCCCATTCCCCCAGGCCTCCTCCTCCTCCCTGCTCTGGGACTGCTGTAGGCTGTGGGTCCAGGGAGTTTTCCTTCAGCAGTTTTTCATCACCATTTCTGAAGCCAGTTCTTTGCACGGAGCTTTGGGATTTAACGCAACATAAAGAACTTTCAAAACTGTTTTCCATTTCTAAAACCAGTTCTATCTTTAGTTCACTCCTTTCTGAAACTGGCAGTGGTTGGGTTCTGGCAGGGCAGGTACAGCTGCTCCTGTAGGCTCCTCTGCAGCCCATGGTGAACCCTGTGCTCTGCTGGAAATGCAACGAGCTCTCCTTTGCCATTGCTTGGTGCACCTCCAGACCAGCTCCAAGCTGCTCTGCAGCCCCCCCCAGGTTGGCATTGTCTGCCCCAGCCTCCCTCCATGTCCGTGTGCCTTCCCAGAGTGCTACTGGGCTGTGACCTGCATGGCAATGACAGAGGCACCGGTGCTGAGTGGCAGCTCTGAGCTGTGGGGTTTGTGAATTCAGAGGGTATCTCACAGTCTGTCACAGGCACTGCTGCTCTCTGGGGCCCAGCAGTCCTGCGGCTTTCCCTCCTCCCTTGTGAGCAATTTATTTCCTTTACTGACAGACAACTATTGACTTCTCATTCTCCTGAAGATGAGATGTCTTGTCTCATCAGGTTTAAATTAGTTTTATCTTTAGCCTTTCCTATTAATAAGCTCTCATCGCGGTGTCATTACTTGATATCTATTTTCTGATGTTTTTCATTAATGGCTCTGTATCTTCCAGATATTTTTTCAAGTATTTTTTCCCCTGCTGCTGAGTTATTTAACAGTCAGACACAGATCAGAGACATGAAGATGGTCTGATGCTGGTTAGAGACAGCATGGAATGGCCCAGCACGACTTGGTGTGCAGGGCAGGGCACTGGGGCTGTGATGGGGTGGCAGTGGGGTGCACTGGGGCTGTCAGGGATGGTCACGCCTTCCCTCCCTGTCTCTCTGCATCCCTCTGATCCCAGCCTGAGCTCTGACACGCCTGGGGCTCTCAGGAGCACGAGTCAATAGAGCAATTAAAATGCCTCCTGTGAGGCGAAGGTGCTGCAATTCCTTTGGACAGCTGTATCTGTGAAAAACAGAGACCTACTTTGTGTGCCTGGCAGGGGCTCTTCCCCTTCAGCAGAACTTCCACTAGGAAATGTGAAAGGGAATTATTTCACATTATTTCAAGGGGGCCCCTGCCCAGAGTCCCTGTTCCTGCTGGGTCTGAGCCACCGTCCCCAGCAGCCAGTCTGGGGCAGCTGCCACTGCCACCAGGAACATGGAGCTGGAAGTGCTGCCAGCCTGGGGACAGGCAGGGTGGCCAGCCTGAGGACAGGCAGGGCTGTCAGCACAAGGACAAGGCAGGGCTTTCTCATTATGTCTTCAAGGGTGTCAAAAGCAAAGTCCATCAGTGTTGAAAACACCCGAATCTCAACCTCACTGCCCTACATTTACTTCTTGCATTACGGAGGAGGAGAAAGGTGTCTAATTCCTGGAGAGCAAACCCAGGGATGACAACAGCCTGATGCACAGTGGCATGTCTAATGGAGCTGTCAGGGTGTTCAGGGACACTGCTGGGGGTGTGTTTGCCACTTGCACAGTGAGGTCATTGTGGGATCCCTCGCCCGCCCGCCTGTGGCTCCCATGTAGGAATTACAGAGTGGCTGCAGGATGGGCAATTTGCAGCAGAGTGTTTGAGAGTGATTAATATTCAGCACATTGCTGTGAAAATGAACAGCCAGAAAGGATTGTCCTCCTCCCCTTCCTGCATCCATGAGGACAGTGATGGGAACAGAAATGAGATTCACTTTTGGTCAGGCTCATTATGGAGTTTTGAGGCTAAACAAGGTGCTCCCTTCTCTTTGGGTTATTTAGTGTCTTTTAATCTGTTCCTTCTCTTCTTTTTTTAATGCCATCTTTCTGTAATTTAACTACAGGAAGTTTAAAAAAGAATAGTAGGAGGCTTTGGTTGGAGCTATCAGAACCAAACAGGAGGCAATTCCAAAATCAGCTTCCCTTTAAAAAACATTCCGACATTTCATTAAAGGGAAGATTCTTCCCACAGTTTCTTATCCAAGCTCCATTTTGAAAAGCCCTTATGCTGTTGCTGGAAGAGTTTTCCCTATCCCATGCTCAGCAGCCAGTACAGCAGAGCCTGGCAGGAGCAGTGCAATGCTGGCAGTACCCCTGGGATGCTCTGCATAGCAGACAGGTGTCATTGGGTGCAGAAGCCTGGGAGAGGCTCAAACCAGACTCCACAGGGGACCCCAGTAAGGTGAGAGGAACCTCAGGAAAAACCCCATCAGTGCCCTTGCAGCCAGAGCTGGCAAAGATCTGAGCTGTTCCAGAGTCACCTGTATTGGCACACTGGGACTGGGTGGTGCCAACAGCAGGGACATCCCCCATGGCACCATTTTTATTAATACTGGTGGGTCAGAGCAGTGCAGGTGCTGCTGCTGTCCCCACAGGGCTCACAGTAGCCAGTGGCTGCCCACTCCTGCCTCTGTGGCAGCGGAGGTGGGACCCAGCCTGATGGCACTGTGCCACTTGGGGAGGTTTGGAGTTTGGCATTTTGGCTCTAGGGTTACTGAGGGAATATTTACACCTCTTTTTGAAATCATTCACAGCAAGTGAGCCTAGAACAGGGCTTGGCACGTTCCTTCAGCCTCCTCCTTCTGTTTCCTTCGGAACTGGAAACTGAAGGTGCCCAATGAGGCATTAGGGATTCAATAGCTTGGGCCAAGCACTGCCACCCATCCTGTCCTCATCTGACAGAGCTCTGCCACTGTCAGCAAAGGACACCCAGCATCTGCCCTTCATCTTTGTGCTCTGAGCACACACAGATCATCATCAGCAAGATCCATTCCCTGAGCCCCCAGGTGTGGGTGTTACTGCAGCCAGAGCGAGGTGCTCTGGTGCCCAGTGCCCACATCTCATCAGCATTTGGCACCTCTGCCATTAATTTGTAGGGCAGGGGTGGCATTGGCTGCTCGGGGTAGGGCTCACTCACAATGCTGAGGTAAAGGGAGTGAAGGAGCAGCAGGAGAGGCTGGGCTGTGGTCCTGTGGCACTGGTGACACGTCAGCCACACCATTACCTTGGGAAAAGAGCAGCGAGACCCTCCAAGTTTTTCAGGAGAACATTTTGCCACGCAGAAGATGTGAGCAGGAGCCCTGGCCCTGGCAGCGTGGTACCAGGAGGATGCTGGCTGCAACTCTCAGCTAACAGCACCAGGACTCCCCTGTGCCCTGATGGGGCTCTGAGGCCCTGGGCAGGACCAAAGGGACCCACGCTGGGCAGAGGCAGAGAAGGGTGTGGGTGCTGCCCATCAGGAATGCCCAGCAGAGCCAATGTGGACTCTTGGAAGTGGTTGGTGGCACACAGTGCTGTGCCACTGGGTCTGGAGGCTGCAGGGCTTGGGCATCTGTCCCTGGTCTCTCACCATGCAGCCATTCTGCTCCAGGGCTGTGGCACAGCCAGCCCTGAGATGAGGTTTGATGCCAATGCAGCCAGGAGCAAGCTACTGTGCCCAAGAGCTTGCTGGCTACTGCCACTGCTCTGCCAGGGTCCTGGGAGTCCCAGCCCCAGCCTAAGGGGGGGTTGTCTCCCTGGGGCCCCAGGGATGTGTTTGTTCATGTCAAACAGCTCCCAGCTCACTGGCAACAGGCAGGAGCAGGAATACACACTAAAAGAACCAGCAGCTCAGGGACAGGGGCAGAATAAATCTGCATAAATACAAATGAGGGGAATATTTATTTGCCACATTGATCATGTTTCTGTAGCTACTTTAAGCTGTGAGAGTGGGAGTCTGGCAGCCTGAGCAGGGTTTGGGCTCTACTCAGGCCTGGCTCTGGGGCTGCAGCCCCTGTGGTTCTCCACCTTTCCAGCAGACTCACCTATTCAATATTCCTCACATGTGAGTTACTCCTGTAGCTGATGGGAGAGATAAATAACAAAACCCTTGCAAATGCAAAAATCCTTTGGCAGTTTGGAAAGGAACCAAGTCACGTGCTGAATGCAGATGAAGAAAAATCATTTTTATTGTAAGGAGTAACAGAAGGGTGTGAATCTGCCTCAAATCCACCTCACCCACAATGCAGCACGTCCAAATCCACTTGGAGATTACAAGGCAGGATAGCATTCACTCTGATCAGTTCAAAGCGTCGCAGTTTGGGAACAAATAGGCTGAGTGTGCGCCTGGATTAGGCTGGGGGCTTTTTTGCCTCTTTTTAACAGTATGAAATCACTGGAAACAGCAAAAATCCCTTTTGAAATGGTAAGCCAATCAAGAAGCAGAAGGAGAGTGAAGACAAAGTGTTTACAGCTCATTGAATTCATCCCTTTTCTCCCTTCCCTTCTCAGAAGGATTTGGGCAGTTGGTGCAGTCTCATGAAATTCCTGAGGGGACCAAACCCCTGCCTGACTGTCTGCATCCAGCACCTGGAATGTCCCCTCTGTGCTGAGCCATCACCTGGCCTAAACCCCAGCCCAAGTGAAGCTGGGACGGGCGCGAGGGAAAACCAGGGGATCAAGGTCATCCCTCCATCAGTGAGTGCCATAACAAGTGGTTTGTGGCCATGACAGCCAGGAGGGACACAGGCAAGACCTGGGACTCCTGCCTCCAGTCACAGTGTCATCAGCATGGCTGATCATTGGCATAGCTAATTATCAATATGGCTAATTATCGACATACCACTATTGGCAAAGATCACTATTGGCACAGATTATCATTGGCACAGATAACTCTAGGCTGGACAGAGACACCAAAATCTGAGAAGCCTGAATGTAGAGTAAATGAAAGAGTCTTTTCTTGGTTGGGTTTCTCCATTTTCATGCTTATTCTCCACCTACTGAATCGTTTTCCTCCCTTCCCTCCTTCTCCTTGGGAGTCGCCTGCAGGGGGACCTGGAGGGATACCAGAGCTGAGATTTTAGGCAGCTCCGTGCTACCCCTGTCACCTCCCACTACCAGGTAGCAGGGTCAGGACTCGTCTCACCCAGCCCAGGTTCTGGCACCGGCACAATCGGCAGCAGAGCTCTGAGCCAGGTCCCAGCCAGCCCATCCTCCTTACCGCAGGGCGCTGCCAGTCCCGCAGCTACGGATTGATCCCGGGATCGACACCTGCAGCTGGGGGAGACACACCCAGGTCAGTGCACTCCCTTCTCCAGCTGCCCAAAGCCTGACAGTCCCCTGGTGTCCCCCCACGGGACCAGGCTCAGCAGTGCCTGATGTACCAGTGGCCTGAGAGGCCCCAGCTTTATGGGCAGAGATGATTTAGTGCCCTCAGGAATACGGCTCTGGGGAAGCTGGGAAGACTTCCAACTCTTCCTTCCCTTCCCTATATATTAACTTTCCATGCATATGAAGCTGAGAGCTCTTCCAATCACCTCTGCAAATATTAATTAATCCTCGCAGCATCCTGAGGACCATTATTCACTCTTATTAAGCAAATATTATTAAATCCTTTTATAAGAGGTGAAGTGACTTTTCCAGGGCTGTGCAGGGCACAAGTAGGAGTGCACAGACTTTCTCTTGCTACTGTATTCCAGACCTGCCACTGCACAGGGGCAAAGCTGCTCACATCTGAGCTGGGGGCCACCTCTGAGGACCAGGGACCCCAACCACCCCCAGCACTCCTGTGCCCTATGAGGTACTGTGGGACTGTTTAGAGATGCACAGCACCTGGCAGCTCTGGCTGCACCCCAGAGCCATGAGAACCCTCCCCACTCTTGGCCACTACCCAGGACTGTGTCCCCCATTTCAGCTGCCCCGTTGTGGCTCCCAGACACCAGTGGGGGTCCCCGTGGCAGCACTGGGGCTGGACTTACTCTGAAGGAGCCAGTCGATGAAGGTGCTTGGGAATGGGGATTTCTGCAAGGAACAAGGGGGTGTTAGAGCATGTGAATGTGGAGGGAGGGCAGCAGTGAGGGGACATGGGATGGAAAATGGGATGGGACATGGCTCTACCTGCAGATCCAGCTCCACATAGTGCCCAGATGTCACTGGCAGTTTGGAGAGGGCAGAGTAGATTTTCCCCAGAAGCCCAAAGGAGATGACACCTGGGGAGAGGGAGAGGCCATCAGGGCTGGGCAGAGCTGTCTGTGGGTCACTGAGCCTGCTGGAGCCCTGTGCCCACCCAGAGCATCTGATGGAAGCTGGGAGAGCACTGTCCTGCCCAGCAAGGAGGAAAAACTCCTTGTCCTTCCTGTAGATCTCAAATTCCCTGGGGTTCAAGAGTTCCCATGAAAGCTGCTACCCTGGAGCTTGCAGGTGCAGATCCCATCACAAGGGAAATGTTGGAGGGAACAGATCTGCTTTCAGGGAAGCAGAAATTGTGTGTGAGGTTTGACATGAACAGAGCTGGGGAGGGGAAACCCTCTGGCTCTGTGGGGCTGCACCTGGGGGTCCTGGCACAGCCAACTCTTGGCAGCAGCTTGGGTCTAGCCCTGGTTAGAAAAACACCTGTAAGAAGAGCAGGACTGTGGTGTCTGGCAGTGGTGGTGAGCCAGGACTGGGCACACACAGCAGCTTTGCCAGCAGAGAAAAGCTGCTCCTGCTCCATGCAGAGACTCCTGCTTGCACAGCTCCAGCTCTCCTGAGTTCACCTGCTGCCCATGGAGGTGGCCAGACACACAAACCCTGAGTGTCATTCTAAAACTTAATATAGGAAAGAAAATTTAGTGACTTACGGTTGAGGAATTGCAAATTAATGTTGATGATGCTGATCCACATGTTCACTAATGGGCAGAGCTGCAATGGCAACAAGTGGCACAGTCTTGGTGAGAACACTGTGGGTGCAGCAGGGCATTCCCCTGCACCACTTGAGTTTCACAGATTTAAATCAGGATGGGACAAACATCCTGATTTCATCCTAGAGCATAGTCCTTCCACAGAAAAAGAGTTATGTGATTTGTTCAGCCCCCTTCTCAAAATGGCACAGGTTCTACTGAACAAGGTAAAAAATCCTCTAAAATGCCACTTTGCTCTAAACTGGGCTGTTGCTTCTGTTCACCCCCACAGGGAGCAGCTGAGTGTAAATTACCCCATAACATCGCATGATGAAATTCAAATTACTCCTAAAAAATAAATTCTGACTGTAAGGAAGATCAAGCAATTTTGTGTAACTCACTTATGGGCTGCAGGCATGGATCTGTGCATGCACAAATATATATGTGTATGAATGTGTGTGTGTGTGTGTGTGTATATATATATATATATATAATATATATTGTTCCTGCCAATGGCAGGGGGATTGGAACTAACTAACCTTTGAGGTCCTTTCCAATCTAAACTGTTCTCTGATTCTGTGTGTGTGTGTAAATCTACCAGGCAGTCCTGGCAGGATCTCTGACTGCAGCTGAAATGCAGCTTCACAGCAAAGAATATTCAGACACTCACCAGTGCAGGGACAAGGGACTTAAGAGACTTGTTCAGCAAGCTGCTCACCAGATTGGTGAGGAGGCTGGGGAGGGAAAAGACAGACAAAAATTACCAGGGAAGTTGTCAAAACCCAAGACTTGACATCAAGAAAAAAACTGAGCTCCTCTGTAGAGGAGCCCCCTCCTCTTCTCTGATAAGAGATGCTGCAAGCCCAGAGCTCCCCCAGGCTTCAGCAGGAATTACAGATGCTCAGGACTTTTTAATCTGAATCCCAAAATCTGCTTGTTATGCTGTCAATCCGTGCTCAGATTTGAGACTGAAGTTCTGCCCCACTGCCAGCTTGCAGGAGCTGAGCCCCACGCTCACCCCTTGCGCAGGCTGACGCTGAAGCCACCAAGGAGGTTGGTGCAATCCTTAAGCACCAGCTTGAGGTCACCAGGGGAGTCCTGGGTCAGGGCAATGTGTGATGTGATGTTTGCTTCTACTGAGGATCCACTCAGAAACTGAAAAATCCTGGAAAAAAGGAAGTGGGGTGGAAGGTTATGGAGGAAGCCAAAGCAGCACCGGAGACCGGTGCCTGTGGTGGAGCCGCGAGCACGGCCTCGGCTGGGACAGTGCTTCAGTTCTGGGACTGCTCTCAGGCTCCTTGTCCTGTAGCAGGTCACAGAACCATAGAATTGTTCAGGTTGGAAAAGACTTCTAAGATTAAGAAGCCAAATTATCAACCCATGTTCACTAAACCATGTCCTCAAGAGCCACATCCACGTGTTTTTTGAACACTTACACGGATAGTGAGTGTCTGTGAAGTGAGGACAGCTGGAAATGGTTCCAGAGTCAGCAGCACAGCTTTCCTCACCAGCCTCTTGCTCGGTGTCTGGGGATGTTTGTCCAGTGCTCAGCTGTGTCCCATCCTCCCAGCACCCTCAGGTCCCCGTGGCCTCACTCTCTGGCCTCACTCACCCTGGAAAGCGGAGCACCAGCTTCGAGTACAGGTTCAGCACAAGCTCAGACCCACGAAGGACCTTCCATGACACTCGGGCATTCTCGAGGTTCAGCACCTTCAGCCTGGGGGTGGACACCAAGGCAAACCCACCTTGAGATGGCAGGATCAGCAGGAGCAGATCCTACAGTCCCATTTCTTCCTGCTCATTGTTTGACCTGTGGATATTCCCAGGTAAAAGTGAAGGTGGGGAGGGACCAGTTCCTGCTCCACAATCTCAAAGCATGGACAGGTTTCTCAAGGCTGTGTCCTCCTGAGTCTCAGCCATCTCCATGGGTAAAGATTGCCCCACCTCCTGTGCTGCCCACAGCAGTGTCACACCACTCCCACAGGTAAGACTTTTCCCATTTCTGGCTGGAATTTCCCCTGTCACAGACTCTCACATGAGCTGCGAGCTCAGCACTGGGGGTTTGTAAGAGAGAGAGGGTCTGATCCCCTGGACGTTACAGCCCACCTTGCAGTGAGTCCCACCACAGGGCTTCTGACTCACCAGGCATAGCGTGTCATCTTCTGGGAGGTTCCACCCCCTAACAGTCCTCCTGCTGCACCCAGCAGTCCTCCTGCTTCACCCAGAAGACCATCAAGTCCAAGCAGACTTCCATTGCCTAGGAGACCTTTTCCAAGCAGCCCTGTGCCAAGCAGACCTGTCTCTCCAAGAAGACTGTTATTGCCAAGGAGACCATTGCTGAGGAGACCATTGCCAAGTCCTTCCCCACCAAGAAGGCCTGTTGCAAGGCCTTTCCCACCAAGGATTCCTGTGCCAAGTCCTTCTCCACCAAGGATTCCTGTGCCAAGTCCTTCTCCACCAAGGATTCCTGTGCCAAGTCCTTCTCCACCAAGGATTCCTGTGCCAAGTCCTTCCCCACCAAGGAGGCCTGTTCCAAGGCCTTTCCCACCAAGGATGCCTGTGCTGAGCAGCCCATTGCTGCCAGATTGTCCTCCTGCAACAGTCAGAACTTTGTTACTCTCCTGTTCTTTACCACCCAGAAGCCCTCCTCTCCCAAACCCTCCCTGTGCCCAGCTTCCTCACCTAGGAGGCCTGTGCCAAGGACTCCAGCTCCACTGGGTTCATTTCCTGCACCAAGGGGACCTCCACTTTCTGCTCCACTTGGACTTCCTTTGCCCAGGAGGCCAGTGCCAAGCAGCCCAGCTTCACCAAGAGCACCTGTGCCAGGCAACCCACTTTTTCCACCGCTGAGACCAGTGCCAAGCAGGCCTGCACCAAGAGAGTCCCAGTTACTGACTGGACTCTTGGGAGGGTTTCACTGACAGGGAAGGTTGGTTTGGCCATGTTGGGGTGCTCTGCTGGTGAGCTCTCACAGGGAGCCCTGAGCATCCTTGAACAAAGTTGGGTTCCTCATGGAGATGGGCCTGCCAGGAGGCAGCTCCCTGATGGGCAGAGGGACAAGCCCTGAGCCCAGAATGGCACAGGATTGTGCTGTGACTCTCCCCTGGAAACACAGAAAATATCTGAACTCACCACCGCTGGCTTGTGCTGGGTTCAGCAAGTTGAGGAGGCCCTGGGAGGGGGGCAGGAGGGCCCCAAGAAAGATGAGACACCAGAATGGTGGCATGTCCTGGCACAGCACCTGTGGGAAGACTCACATCAGCCCAAGCACCAGTTTCACATGGGTATTGACAGCCTGGGCACTGGTGCAGCTCTCCATCCTTCATGTGCACTGCTCTGGGGTGGTGGGAAGCTTCCTCCTGGACATACAGCCTCCAGACACCATGCCCTCATCCAAGGAGGTCAGCCCAGGCCCGCAGCCCCCTTTTCCCACTTCTGGTTATCAGGGAGCAGCTGAAGCCCAGTGCCACACTGCTCCAGAGCCATCGATGTCTCCACGCCTGACTGTGCTCCCCCCATGCAGAGCTGGGTGCCTGACACTGCAGGGAAGTGAAAATGCCATTTTAAGAGGGGAAGAGGGATGGAGATGAGGCAGGAGGACCTTGTACTGAGAGAGACAGATGGCTTCCAACCACTCTGAAATGGCCCTGAAAGAGGAGCACTCACAGGGGCACAGCCAAATAAAAAATGATGAGTGTCACAGCCGCGTCCTTCTGCCCGCTGTGAAGAGCACCCTGTGTTATTAAAGCTCAAAGCATGGCCAGAATCAGACTCAGTTTCCCGTGGGCAGGTTGTTTGTTTTTCTCATCTTGTTCCACTCAAGCTGTGAAAAGAGTCTGTTTTCCCTGTGTTTGATGTACCCTCAGCCAAAAGAAAGTACCTTCAAGGACCTCCTGTTCCTGCCCGAGTTGGGCTTCTCAGGGTGACAGCGCAGGCTGGGGAGTGTTTGTTTATGCATGGAAAGGTGTTTGCAAAGAAATGAGAAAATGGTCTCTCTGCAGCACTGCCAGGGGTCCCAGCTTTAGGAGCCTTTTCCTGGACAGCCCATGCCCTGGACAGACACCTCAGCTTGTCCCTTCCGAGAAAAACAATGTACAGGGTGCAGATTGCAGAGGTTCAGCACTGAGAAATAACATTATTTAGGTCAGACTGAACAACTTCTTTATCTCTTCCAGATACTTTAAAAAAATCCCTCTATGACAGTTCTCGGCACAATTAAATTAGACTTTAATTCACTCGACTGTCTTTTACATTTTCCCTTTGATCAGCACGTAATGATGCACAGCTCCTGTAGCTGTGATTATTGAACAGGGGAGACAGAGAGAGGCTCGAGCAGCTTCTATTGAAAATCGTGTCAAATAAAATCAGTGGGATTTGTTGGAGGGGCTCTGAAAGACGTGTGCAGCATTGCAAAAGGGTACCAGAATGGATGTCAGGGCTCTTAGAGCAGCTCTTAGAGAATACGTGACCATGCAGGCACCTATCTCTGCAGTTATTAACAATATCTACCAGGGTGCTGCTCCTCGGTCATGCACATTTCAGTGAGCCAAGCATCTTCCACATGCAAAAGGCACGTCTGGCTTTGCAGATAAACACTTATTTTACACCAGCTGAGATGAGGTCTGGAGAGCTGAAAATTGCTCTGAATTCTGGTCACCAAGATCATGAAAAAACTCCCGGTCCTTTCTGCCAGCTTAGTCATTATCACAAACTTAACAACAACAGGAATAAACGTGGAATTTAACAAGCAAGAGCTCTGCTAGCTTTAAAAATTAATTTTCATAAATGATTAAATGCTGCTACAGAAATCAAAGGAAAGCATCATTAAAATTCCTGCTTTTCAAGCTGAGTTATTCTGTGCTGTAGGTCGCCTGATGGAGCTGGCACGGTGGCCACGGTCCTTCAGTGCCACTTACCTGGACCCTTTGATGTCGAGGTGGAGCTGCCCTTGGCCTTGGCTGCTGGCAGCTGCTTTTATAGACCCGAGCTGCAGGAATGAGGAAAGCCAAGGAAAGGATGGAGCAGGGACAGTTCCCTTTTGCTGGCTGTGAAGTGTGACCCCTGCACCAGCCTGGCCCTGAGCACCACACGTTGCTGTGGCCAGCAGCATCCAGGCAGCCCAGCAGCTCACCCCTCACCCTGGGTGTGGTGCCCACCCGCTCTGGGGAGTGTCCCAGGGCTGGTTCAGGACAGCTCTGCACCATCATATGGAGCAGAATGAGTCCAAGGACAGTGAGAGGTGAGCAATTACCTCCCAACGAGTTAATTACATACAGAAACCTCACAAATTGCAAAATAAATGAAAGAGTGTGGGTTTGTCTGCTCTGAGAAAACTGCCTGTGCCCCAGAGGCAAGCAGGAGCTGGCTGTGTTTCCAGGAAAGATCTCCACAGTTTAAAGGAGGCTTGAGAGACACCAGATAAAAGAAATCAGGGAAGTAAATAGAGGGGAAAGGAAAAGGAACATCAAAGATGACAGAAAAATCGGATTCTGATGTTCCAGGTGTGTTTCAGGGTGGATCTGGGCTGGACCAGGGCAGGACAGTCTCACAGTGATGCTGCAGCTGTCCCAGCTACTCCCTCTCCCCCCAGGAGGAACGGGTGGCTTTAGAGCCTTAAATTGGCAGAAGTTTCATGTGGTTCATGCAGAGTTCATGGGCATTGCTGGGTGATTTCCCCCCCAGGACAAAGCCCCAGTAAAGCCCAGGGCAGGTGAGGGTGTGATGGGTGCCCAACATGAACAGATACCCCCCAGCTTTGGGGCCAGGCCCTGAGGAGTCTGACATTTTTGGGTCTGACACAGCATTTGCTGGCAGAGCTCTGCACCCCCTGAGCTGGGGGTGGACAAAGGGGACTGCAGCCCTCCCACACGAGGTCTGTCCTGAGCACCAGAGCTGGCCATCCCCACAGGCTTGAGCAGCTGCTGTGGCTGCAGAGAGGGCTGGGCTTTATTGAACCTGAGCACAAGAATGCAAAGTACACCCACACCCTTCCAGCACCCACAAAAGAGTTCAAAACACAATGTTCCATGGAGAACACACGTGTCTTCCTTCTGCCCAAGAATGCAGGCAGGATGCAGCATTCACAGGGACAGCACCAAGCTGCTGTTGGGCTGTGTTGGGTATAGAGAGACACTCAGGATCCTCAGGCAGCTGAAGTCAATTTTCAGCAGCCTGGGGAGGGGAACCCCCTCTCCCAGCACATCTGTGGGACACAAACCAGCCCAGCACTGTGCCACAGGACAGGGGGTCACTGCTGAACTTCTCCCCAGGTCTCAGCCCCAAACTCCATCCCCTCTATGTGCAGCCCCTGTCTCCTCAAGGTGTCCTCTGGTCAAACAAAGAGGTCAGGGCTGGGGTGGCTCCTCCAGCCTCTGGTCAGGCTGCAGCCCAGGGAAACTGGGCTTTCCATCTGTGGGGAAACTGTGGTAAGGGAAACTACAGAAGGAATTTCTGCATGGGTTGTTCCTTAATACATATGTTATTCAGAAGGCAGAGGGACATCACCTGAGTGGTCACCATCACCTGAGTGGTCACTGTCACCTGAGTGGTCACTATCATCTGGGTGGTCACCATCCCCTCTGCTGAAGCCCTGAGCTGGATCACATCTGTGTTTTTCTTTAAGGTCACCACTGGTGCTGTGGGAACTGCAATTTCCGTCAGCAATTCATGTGGCTCAGGGTATGCCTTGAGAATCTGGCAACACCCGAAAATGACAAGTTTCTGCTGGTGGGAGTACAAACAGTGCCCAGGAGCTGCAGAGCAGGCTGCCCACTGGTGCAGCAATTGCAAAGTGCTGCTCTCCAGGAGAGGTCTGATCCTGAATTCCTCAGCTGAAGAAATCCATCAGGAGGCCCAGTGTGAGGAGCTGGTGTCCACTGTGGGTGGCAGGGGTGGCATGGAGGCCCGTGGGGGTTTGGGGACAGCCTCCAGCCAGACGCCCAGTGACAGTGTGGAGTCACAGGGGGAGGGAACACAGGTCAAAATGTTTGCAATATTTGCCTTTACGGTCAGCTTCACGTTCCCTCGCTGTGAAATGGCCTCGCCAAGTCAGGGCCCGTGACACTTCCTTCTCCAAGAGTTTGTGAAACCTAAACCCTGCTGTGCTCTCCCATGACAGAGGTGAGAGCAAGGCATGAAGCCAGGACCTCTGCCAGCTTCCACAGCCCCCTGCCCAGCTGCACACGGCTGAAGGAGACCTTGATGAAGCTAAGGGAAATATCCCAAACCCTGTGCACACATGGAAGGAGAAGATATGGCACAGATATGTGAGAAGATGTGTGTGTAGGACACTGCACAAATGACGTGGCAGCAGTTCGGTTCAAGGCAAATGAAAAAACTCCTTATTAAAAAATTTGACTTCATATTTATATCTTTCTAAAATGCCAGTGTCATTGGAAGGTTACAGTGTCACCTCCTCAGTGTCACTGCGCAACCCAACAGTCCATCAGGTTGCTTGTCCCCCATAAAATAATGAAAACAATAAGTTACTTACATAAAGTTTGTAGGAAAGTTCTATACAAAAATATAAACATCAAAAAGCTTAATAAAACTTTAAAAATTCAAGACAACAAAGATGCAGGACTCACATTCAAATCCACCTTGAGAACTGGGCAGTTACCAGGGCAATGCTGGACATGGTGCACTGGATGCTGCCCACAAATCCAGGGTCACCAGTGCTGGGGGGAGAGGAAGGGATCAGCAATTCCTTGTTGGACTCAGCTGCAGATCCCTCTCCCCTGCCTGAAGTTCCTTTTCATCCAGAAGAGCCTGGCTTTCAAGTGGGCTCTGGGCAGGGAGCTCCTGCAGACCCCTGCTCCTGGCAGATCTGGGGCCAGGGTGGAGCAGAGGAGGGAAAGGTTCCCAGTCCTCCCTCAGCTGGAGTGGGTGACACACGGCACAAGGCAGGACAAGGGCTGGGACCCACGGTGTGCTCACAGCTCAGGAGTCCCAGCTGGTCACTGATGAGTCCCAGGGCAATGCTGAGCACTGGGCACAGCTGCAAGAGCTGGGGAAGGTCGATGAGAAGCCACATTCAGAGCCAGGGAAGGACACACAGCCCTGCTTGGCTCTGCCAGGCTTTCCCTGGGCATGGAACACTGGGCACCTGGAATGGTGGCCCTGCTCTGGGCCTGGCCCATGGGGGAGGGCCAGAAAGACCCTGGGGCTTTCAGGAGGAGGAGAGATTCCATGAGTCCATAGCACAGTCCAGGACATGATTAGGAACTCTCAGCATTTGGGCAGACCAAGCATTGGGAAGGAAGGAAGGAAGGAAGGGTCGGAAGGAAGGAAGGAAGGGTCGGAAGGAAGGAAGGAAGGGTCGGAAGGAAGGAAGGAAGGGTCGGAAGGAAGGAAGGAAGGGTCGGAAGGAAGGAAGGAAGGGTCGGAAGGAAGGAAGGAAGGGTCGGAAGGAAGGAAGGAAGGGTCGGAAGGAAGGAAGGAAGGGTCGGAAGGAAGGAAGGAAGGGTCGGAAGGAAGGAAGGAAGGGTCGGAAGGAAGGAAGGAAGGGTCGGAAGGAAGGAAGGAAGGGTCGGAAGGAAGGAAGGAAGGGTCGGAAGGAAGGAAGGAAGGGTCGGAAGGAAGGAAGGAAGGGTCGGAAGGAAGGAAGGAAGGGTCGGAAGGAAGGAAGGAAGGGTCGGAAGGAAGGAAGGAAGGGTCGGAAGGAAGGAAGGAAGGGTCGGAAGGAAGGAAGGAAGGGTCGGAAGGAAGGAAGGAAGGGTCGGAAGGAAGGAAGGAAGGGTCGGAAGGAAGGAAGGAAGGGTCGGAAGGAAGGAAGGAAGGGTCGGAAGGAAGGAAGGAAGGGTCGGAAGGAAGGAAGGAAGGGTCGGAAGGAAGGAAGGAAGGGTCGGAAGGAAGGAAGGAAGGGTCGGAAGGAAGGAAGGAAGGGTCGGAAGGAAGGAAGGAAGGGTCGGAAGGAAGGAAGGAAGGGTCGGAAGGAAGGAAGGAAGGGTCGGAAGGAAGGAAGGAAGGGTCGGAAGGAAGGAAGGAAGGGTCGGAAGGAAGGAAGGAAGGGTCGGAAGGAAGGAAGGAAGGGTCGGAAGGAAGGAAGGAAGGGTCGGAAGGAAGGAAGGAAGGGTCGGAAGGAAGGAAGGAAGAAAGAAGATTCTCCCAGGATGATGGAGACATGGAATGTGTTTCCCACTAACCCCAAGGTACTGGGTGGATGCAGCAGCCCTGGGACAGTGGCTCTGCTCCTGCTCCAGGCACCAGCAATGCCACAGGGAGCTGCACCACATCTTTTCACACTCATTGCTCCTTCCTGGAATGTTTTATTTTTCCGACTTACCAGATTAGGAAGAAGACTGTTCAGGACACTTGCCAATAAATTATCCCCAATTGGGAGCAGGATGTGGAAAAATAAAGGAGCACCATGAAAACAACCTGCTGCAAAGTAAATGTGTCTTGTTAAACAATTCCCTGTGAATAGCGTGGAGCACAGACCTCCCGGAGCAAGGCAATTGCAGCAGCAGAGTGAATCGTTTCTGCTTGGATTTTGCATGAGATAACTGTAATTTGCATCCCAAAATAGCCGATGGGAAATTTATTGCTGCCTTTTATCTGCTAGTGTATAGCCTCCTCAAATGAGCAGAGAAAATCTCAGGCTGAGTGGTTCCTCCACTGTGTGCTCACGTCTCAGAAGACTCCCACGCCACGTCCATTAAAATCACCTCTGAACGGGCACACGGGACAGAACTGAGCCCTGAGAGCCCTGGGACAGCACACACCCACCGTGGCAGTGTGAGGGGTGCACAGGGACGCAGCAGTGGCCCTGTGACAGGAGAGTGGCTGTCACCCGCAGGCATGGTGGGAGGGAGAGGTGTAGCAGGGAAATGCCCTCCTACATTTGCAGGGCGTGGGTTGGGCTTGGCAGAACTCGATGGCGAGGTGGCTCATGCCAGCAGGGGACACCTCCATCACTCACCCTCTCAGGAGTCTGATTTTAACGCCACCAAACAGCCCCAGCCCGACCCCCCTCTTGCCACTGAGGGCACTGGAGTGCAGGGGTTGAGGCAAGCACCCGTGCCAGGCAGGAGCTGCAGGGACACCCTGGGGAGCGCCAGCCCCAGGGACAGCGACAGGGACACTGCGAGTGACAGCTCTGAGCCCAGCCGGGCTCCACCGCTGGCACACAGCCACGCTCAGGGCGTGGGGAATCAGAGGCCAGCCAGACCAGAAATACCGAAACACACTGAATTTTCTCATTTATTTTTCTGTTTGAGTTCATTTCCAGTTTTGGTTCTTTTGCCTTGTTTTTCCTTCTGTTTCTGCTGCCTTCCAAGCAGAGCGGGCGGCTGCAGGCGGAGCGGTGGCTGCGGCCAGCGCGGTTCGTGCACCCTCTATGGGCAAAGGCTCCCGCACCGCCACATCCCCTTCCCTTCCCTTCCCTTCCCTTCCCTTCCCTTCCCTTCGAACCTGCAGCACTTCCAGAGCTTTCTCCTTTCAAGAGCCCGGCCAGTTGAAATTTTAATTACACAAACAAAACTACTTTGGAGGGGGAGGTTTGCTCACAAGCATCGTGCTCTTCCCCTTCCCTAACGCAATTCCTCTCCTTTCCTGGCTCTTCATGGGTGCTGGTGTGAGGGTGTTGATCCCAAAGGACCCCCAGTGGTTCCTGTCCTCCAGAGTGGCACTGGTGCCCCACCATCACTCAAAACTCCTTTACTTTACTCCTTTACTCCTTTACTTTACTCCTTCACTCCTTTACTTTACCCCTTTACAGCCCAGCCTGCGCCCACCTCACCCTCAGATGAGTTGTGCAAATTAAGGCTGAAATGATATCAGTGACTCACACTGGCCTTTCTTATTAAAATAGCCCATTTTTAACCTTATAATGATAAAAATAACCAGAACCTCAAAAGGATATCACTACACAAAACCTCCTTGGACTTCCATGTTAAATGAATGGATTTTCAGAAAAGGGTTTTCATTTTGCTGTAACGACCTATTTTCTGATTTTTCAGACAAGTCACTAAATATAAATTAGAATTACTCACCTTCATTCCTACTATTGTTGTATTTATTCCCATGTTTTTTCCTTGGCTCACTGGAGTGTATCATAAGGTTTGGGGGTAAAACAGAGGCTCTGTCCCCCCAAGCTCACAGTACCTTGTACCACCTTTTGAACTCTTTTTCTTTACCTGACCTTATCCTGAATTTCAAGCCTGGCTTTGCTCAGCTCCTCCTAAAGTGAGACCTTATGCTGGTCTGTGGGCACCTCTGCTTTAACCCACACAGCAGATCCCTCTGTAGTGAAGGTGCTGCAGGAAAAGTGGAAAGGTGCTTACATTTTCAGAGCTGGCTAGTGGATTGAGGGTGCAAAACACCATTTGTGAGTTTCATATATTCCACTGTAAATAATGGAATTTTTACATTTGCAAAAATTTGTATTTGTACATTTGTACATTTTCCCTTGTAAACCAGGGAAAAGCATTACTGGACAGCCAGTATCAGGCAGCACTGCTCCCAAGAGCCCAGGGCAAAAGGGAAGGAAAAGGTGTCTGAGACTCCGTGGCTGCAGCACGTGAGGCTGCACTGACCTGAAAGAGCCGTGCTGGGAAATCAGCTCCTTCCACAGAAATCCCTCCTGACAGCTGCCCACGGGCTGGCACACAGGTTTCTGTATCAGGGGGAATTTTTTAAGTTTCCAGCAAGTGCATGAGGAGGCTTTGGAATAGTACCAGGAGATTTTTGTCTCCTTTACTGCTCGAGGAACCTGGAGAAGTGGTTCCCAGGCTTGTCCCACCCATCTTGCAGCTGCCAGCTCCTTCCCAGCAGATGGTGTTTCCTCCAAAAAAACCCTGTGCTGGGACACCTCCTGACCATAAGGGCACCTTTGTTCTGGTGCCCTCAACACTCAATACCTTTGTGAGATCAAATGTGCTTTTTTTGACAGCCTGGTGTGTCTTACACAACAAGGGGGTAACAGACACCTAAATAAATCCCTATGGAGTGTGTGCTCACGTTATCTGTGCCTGGCTCTGGACAGAGCCTTGCACAACCAGCACCAGCAGGCTCCATGTGGGACCTGCTGCCAGTGGGAGCTGCTCCAAAGGGCTCCAAAGGAGAGGGAGAATCAGCAAGAGCTGTGCCAGTGCTGCATTGCAAGCTCCCCTCTGCCCCCCAGCAGTCAGGCATGGGCTGCAGCAGGGCACCCACGGGCACCCAACCCAGTGCCCCTCTGAGAGGCTCTTTCACACCTGGTGCCACAGGCTGAGATTCAGAAATGCTCTCTTAAGGTCCTCAGTTTGTCCTCTGAAGGCAGAGCCTCCCCACCCATCTGTGTGCCACATGGAACATGGGCATGGAGCAGGTAAACAGCTGTGGGGAGCCAGAAACTCATATAAATAAATATCCTGAGAGGGAAATACTGTGACAGTGAGAGATTTTATTGAAAGAGCAATACGAGAGCAGCCTTTGTGCCTAAGAGCTCTGCCTCCTGGCTATGGATGTTAAAAGTGGCCACAGGAACCCCCAAACATCCACCAGCCAAGAAGCTTTCCCACATGATGCTGGCCAGAGGCTGCTGCCTGTCCTGCTCAGGCCACAGCCACAGCACAGAGCAGCACTAGAGAGAAAGGAAGAGGGAGAGAATGGAGCAGAGCAGGGCTTGGGGTGCATGTGCTGCCTCAGAAAGGGACCAGCATCAAGGCTCCTCCTGAGCAGGATCTTCCTAGAGTGTTCTGGCCAGAAAACTCATCCACCTGGAAGAAGTAGAACAAAAACTACTCAGTTTTCTCATTCAGACTTTCACCAGCTTTTTGCTGTATCCCAGGTGAGGTTTTCCTGTGGAAAACCAGCAGAGGGAAACTGGGAGCAGCCCATGGGAAATGAGGTTGGCCAGGGTGGTGTGGGGCTGTGGGATCTGCATGTCCCAGCCCTGGGTGGGCACATTCCCACTCCCCAGGACACAGCACAGTGGGAAAACCCAATCCTTACGTCAGTGATGTCAACTTCAGCATTCCTGAGGTTGGTGTTGAGGACGTTGGGCAGTGGGACCGACACACGGAGGGCATCTGCAAAAACAGGTGAGAATCTCACACAGGGGTGAAACCCGGAATGGAGGCAGCAAGGGGAGTGAGAGAACCCCAAATCCAGCTGAATCTGAGATGAGAGGGGACCCTGACCCCCCATACCTTGAACAGAAGGTACATATACAGCTGTGAGGACCTTCTTGAGCCATTCTGCGAGTGAGGAGGCCTGCAGGGAAGAGGATGTGTCAGATTGGGCCATGTCAGGGTTATCAGGTGAGTTCTACTCAATTTGCTATGAAATACAAGAACTAGGAAGCTTCCTTCTATGAAACACTCCCAGGACTGAGGATATACTCTTTGGGTAATTTCTTTTTAATTATTCCTCCCCCATTCCCAGGGGAGATACACCCAAGTGACACTGCTGTAAGGCACAGGGGATCTGCAGGGCAGAGAGCAATTGCCCTCTGCCAAGAGAAGTAGAAAGATGAAAACTGAAGAATTATCTTGTGGATTTCTTTCCCTACAGAGTGCCTCTGGCCATTTCATCACCCACTGCAGCACCTCCATCCAGTGCATGCACTTACACTGGGAGTGTCAAGGCTCGGGGGGAACCGTGTCAGGTTGATGCTACAAAAGAGAAAAACAAGTTGGGGTGTGTTGGTGCAGCCTCCTCCAGGCCCTTTCTTGGTCTGGAAGTTTTCTCACCCTCATAAAGATACAGGATTTTAAAATCAGAACAACTCTTCTACAACTCTCTCATCACGTCAACCATGCAGTTGGTCTGAGGTTGGGGCTGGGAGGAGGCAGGAAGGCTCCAGCAGCCATTGACAGCTTTATCATGTCTACATCACTGTCCCACACCAGCCCCATTTGTCCCCAGGCAGAGCCCCCCCACCTTCAGAGCTGGGCTCTACCTGTCAAGAGCCAGGGAGGTTTGCAGTTTGCCATCAGAGACTGATGGGGTGATGCTCAGAACGATGTCCTGGAAATGGAACAATGAAAGAAATGAGGTTATTCCCCTGCACAGCTCCCAAGACTGAAAAGTGTATTTGTAAATTACCCATTCTGAGAAAAAACACTTGTCTGTGCCGAGAAGCCACATTTTTGTGACAGATGGCATCATGTATCTCTCTCCCCAGGGTTCACCTTCCTGTCTTTGTTTTGTGTTATTCCTGAAACATTTCACTTACGCTTTATGCTTGGTTATGAGCTTGTTTAAAGGACTGGGCATCACCGTTTGGATGATGCAGTAAATACAAAAGTACAAACACTGCAGGCCCAAGGGGAGGGCAAGCCAAGGGGATACCAGCACTCATCCAGCCTCAGCCAGCACCCTGTGACAGGCATCTCATCCCCCAGGAGCTCACTCACCACATCGAGGGAGAACAGGATCCCCTGGGGGGTCTGCAGGGCAGGACTGGCAACATCGATGGTGGCTTTGAGGGTGACAGTGGCTCTTCCATCCCTCACAGCCACTACTGGCTCGTTGCTGACTTGGACACGCAGCTCCAGTGGCAGGGAGCCAGGGAGGATCCGGGTGAGCTGCAGGGGCAGAGCAGGTCAGGGCAAGGGTGGGGTGAGAGGTGGGGCTGGGATCAGTGCACGTAGAGAAGATGACTGACCTGGGGGATGAACGGGAAAAGCGCAGACGCGGTCAGCGAGCTGCTCTGGGTAACCTGTGGGAGCAGCATTGTTCGGTGACATCCTGCCCAGGAGGGGTTGTGCAAAGCCCACACCGGGCTCAGCTGGACCCCACAAACACAAGCAGGCAAAGGTGGGCACCCCTGGGACACCCAAGAGCAAGCAGGACACCGACCTGGCCTTGCAGAGGGGAGCTGTTATCCATCAAGCTGGTGATGCTGAGGTTGAGGGCTCCCTGGCCCTGGACCTGCTCCAGCAGGGCACTGAGGGTGTCCTGGGAGAGGCTGAGCCGGGGCAGGCGGCCAGTGGCCAGCTGCAGGCTGGCACTGAGTGGCAGACCCTGTGTAGGGGTCATCATGCCAGCCCTGGCATTCTCAGGGAGGAGCTGCAGAGGACAGAGCAGGGAGAGATGTTGGTGGGGCTTGGAGGATTGCACTGGGCACCCTGCCTGCCTCTGGACCTCGTGGAGAGGCTCTCATGAGGTTTGTCAGCATTAAATGGTGACAGGGCTGCTCCAGGCTGCTCTGGCACAGGGAAGGGCTGCATCTGCTACACCTTCCCCACTGAAACACTGCCACATATCCTGATTGGAAAGCCACATTGCTGATATTTTATGCATGATTCTGGTCCCTGTCAATTACCAAACTTTGACAAACCACTTATAAACAGAACATGCCTGTGAGCAGTGACTGCTGCTCCTGTATGAAATTACACTTTTCTGATTAAAAACTATGAGAGTGCTACAATTATGCTTAATTAAGTAGCATCAAGCCACTCTTGATCATGCTGCCATCAAGGATTAACAGACAAAAAATAAAGACCCAGCAGTGGCAATAGCAGGGATGTGGCTGGAGCAGACTCATCAGAACCTTCCAGTGAACAGAGCCTGAAGGCAGCTGAAATATGAGTAGCCTTTGATAAACATTCACCATGTTCCAATGAATCCTCCAAAGTCAGAGGTTTTGGGACCAGGGAACACAGTGGCACTTACATTCAGATCCATCTGGATGGCATCACCACTGAGGATGGAGAAGGAGGGCAGGTCCCCCAGAGCCCCGAGTGGGAGCACCTCTGTGAACACAGGGCAGAAAGCTCTTCAGCTGCAATGGCAGGGGATTCTCCCAAATCCCATGGTCCCAAGAGTTACTGGAACCAGCAGCAGCTCCTGCTCACAACATTCCCAGCTAGAAAAGCCACTAGAAAACAATACTTTGCAGCAAAAATATTTCTAAAAGCAACCATTCCTGTGATGGATTTATGGTGGAAGAGCTGGCTGCTGCTGGGGCAGGAAAACTGAATGTTGGGTTTCATCTGGGAGTTGTGGTTTTAGAAAATTGCTAAAATATTTGTATTTATCCAATGTAAAAAGCCAAGCAATGCTAAGGGCAGGATGTCACAGGGAGGAGGGGAACAGGAGGTGTCAACTTACGGTTCCTGGAGCCCAGCAGGGAGCTCAACACCTTGAGCTTGGCGTTGATGATGTTGCAGCCCTGGGGAAGCAGAGGGGAGTGAGAGGGTCCTGGGACCCGCTGCACCAGTGGGTGACATGGCACCAACCCAGCCAGTGACAGTGGGCTCTGCTGGGCTGCACACATGAGCAGAGCTGCTGCAGGCAGTGCTGGGGGGCACATCCCACCACACAGGACTCAGCATCGTGTGGGTGAGCTGAGCCAGCCTGGGGCTCACCTGGGTTAGTGGCTGCTAAACCAGCAGCTGGCTCAGAGATCTGTTTGCCAGCAGAGCCTGGCACGGGTGATGGTGCTGGTGCCTTTCAGCAGGAGGAGAGGCTGACCGCCCCACTGAGCTCACAGCTGTGCAAATATCCACATCCATGGGGCAGCCTGGCCTTCTGCCTGCCCTGCCCGAGCTGCCTGCCCACCCAGCACTGTGCTGGTGGCTCTGCAGACTCACCAGATCCTTCAGGGCATTGCTAAGGAGGCGTTTCAAAGGCTCTTCCAGAACTGGCACTCTGGGTCTGGAAAATGGGAAATAGCAAGTGACAAAGATTAATGCTGGAAAGTAAGGGGACTTCACACAAGAGAAACATGAGGCCTCGCTTGCATTGTCCATATTCAGTGCTGAAATATGACCATTCCCAAGCCCTCTGAATCCTGCCCAGTGCTAGGTTCCCCACACTCAGAAATGTTCTTTTCTTAGCCAAAATTTTAGAAAAACATCAACAGTTCCCCTCTGAGCCCGACAGCTGGATCACCTTCAAGGCACCGAGCAGAAAGGTGCTGCCATTAATGACCAACAGCACCAAGGTGTCCCACTGCCACAAGAGCCACAGGCTGGCCATGGGCCACCCGCTCACACAGATGTTCCCTCACACCTGATTCATACCTCACATAGGTGTTTATGTCAACAGTCTTGCAGCTCAGAGCGTTCTGGGGAGCCGTCCACGTGTCCTGGACCAGCATGGTCGCATCTACCTCCACCTGCTCGCAGAGCGGCTGGCCCGGCACGCTGCCCAGGGGAAGCACAGCAGCTCAGGACACTTGCTGACCATCTTTCTAAAGAGATGGTGACCCCCTGCCCCAAGCCATGCCCCTGATGGACATGCCCTACCTGCTCTCTACCAGCAGCTGGGTGTTGAAGTCCACCTGGTGTCCAAAGCCCGGCAGAGAGCGCAGACTGATTTTGGGGAGGGTGTTGTTCACAATTCTCAGTCTGGATGGTTGAAACAAGGAAAAAGCAGTGAACAGAACATTTGCACAGCCCTGTCCCCTCAGCCCCCAGCACTGCAGCTGTGCTCTTGGGGTCCTCTTCCCCCTGGGTCACCAGGCATTGCCACCAGCCACGAGGAGCAGCTTGTGGCACATACAAAGCCCCCTGGGATGCCAGGCAGAGGCAGAAACTCCCAAGAGATGAACCCCCATTTATGAACCCATCCCAGGAGGGGAGGGAGGGAGCCCTGTGTGTGCAGGCTCCAGAACTGGACCTCCTTTCCCCAGCATGGCTCAGACACACCGGGCTGCCCAGGGACACCATCTCCCACTCACACTCACCCCATGAGTTCTTCACCGTTTCTACCAAGAAGGCTGCCAACGAGACCGTTTTTGCCAAGGAGACCGTTTTTGCCAATGAGGAGCTCAAGGACGGTGTCAAGGAGAGTATCAACAAGGCCATCTTTGCCAAGGAGACCATCAATGACGCCACCTTTGCCAAGGAGACCACCGAGGATACCATCTTGGTCAAGGAGACCACCAACTACACCATCTTTGCCAAGGAGACCACCTAGGAGACCATCTCCCCCAAGGAGACCATCTCCACCAAGGAGACCTCCAACAGCACCATCTCCTCCAAGGAGGCCACCAAGGAGACCATCTCCACCAAGGAGACCATCTCCACCAAGGAGACCTCCAACAGCACCATCTCCTCCAAGGAGGCCACCAAGGAGACCATCTCCACCAAGGAGGCCTCCAACAGCACCATCTTTGCCCAGGAGACCTCCAACAACTCCATCTTTTCCAAGGAGACTGCCTACAGGACCATCTTTTCCAAGGAGCCTGCCAACAGCACCATCTTTTCCAAGGAGACCTCCAACGACTCCATCTTTTCCAAGGAGACTGCCTACAGGGCCATCTTTTCCAAGGAGACTGCCAACAGCACCTTCTTTTCCAAGGAGACCCCCAACGACTCCGTTCTTGCCAAGGAGACCGCCAAGCAGATTGCCACCAAGGGGACCACCTGAAGATCTCTGGGGAACACCTTTGGCTGGTGAATCTCTAAAACCTGAAGAACAGGAGCAGAGGTCACTGTGAGCTACACAAGGTGTGCCAGCCTGGCTCTTCCCTCCCCGCCTCTGTCCCTCTTCATACAGAAGAGGTGGTGGCACCAGCCTCTGTAAAGTAACTGAATTGCCATCTCCAAACTGCTTTATAAATGCAAATTACCTGCATTGCCACTACTGCTGGACAGATCTGCACCAGCTTCTGATTTTCTGAGTATGGTCAAGAGACAAAAAGAGCAGAATAGGCCTCAAAAGAAGGATAAATCCTGTCTCTTACATACACTTACCATTCATATCTGGTCTGGCAGCCAAGAGTGGGATTACAAATCCCTGTGAAGGCATCAGCAGGCTGTTGAGCAGGACAACAGTCCACAGCACCGACATCTTCGGTCCTGGTAACTGTGGGAAGGGATTGCCATGAGTGCAGTGCTGGGAGAGTGAGCACCAGCCCATGGAGGGAGGAAAGAGAAGGGGGGGAGGAGAAAGGAGGGAGGAAAGAGAAAGAAGGAATGCTCATCAGGGAAGACAAAATTGGAGAGGAGGCTGCTGGCACCTCTCCTGCCTCCTCATCACACTGGTGATGATGGACAGCAACCCTCCTGGTGGCACTTTCCTGCAGGAGGAACCAGAATGTCAACACCAGTCACTCCAAAGAGCAGTCAAGGGGAGAGCAAAGGGTTGTTGGGACGTTCCTGCTGTGAGCCCCCAGTGCTAGTGAGCAATGGCATGACTGAGCGGTGTGATTTGGGACTCATCCATCCTGGATGGGGATTTCTCCAAGAAACACATCCTGAATGCAACAGAAGGGGAAAACAAGACATTTCTGACAACATTATTGTCTCTAGAAGAAAAACAACAACATCTACAGAGTACAAATACACAAACATATAGAGCAAGGAGAGAACCTCCAGGGTGAATGTCATGATTTCTGCACAAACATCAGATTCTGAGGCCTCCCTCAGCATGGAAAAACCTGATAGAATTGGAAGAAAGAGAAAGTAAACTTTAACTTTTCAGTGTCATTGAAATATTTCTGTGGTACCTCCAACTTGAAGTAGCTTTTTTTTTCTTGTTTAAAGAACCAAAATGAACTTCATTGCTCCAAATCTATTTAAATGTAAATAACTCATCAAAAAGGGATCAAAACAAGTGTGAGAGGTCTAATTCACCTTAGCTAGAAATCTATGGCAGATAATCGAGTTATACCAAAGATAATTGAAGTGATAATTGTTTATGAAAACCCTGAAATACCCTTTCTTCTGCAAGGACTGCAAATCCAAAGACCACGCACATCTCCTCTGGAGAAACTTGCACTGAAAGGCACCATTTACTTCTCAGAGCATAATTCAGGCAGGCAGCAGGCAAGAATAACAATTTTTGTTAGAAGGCCAACACTCCCAAAGGAACACTGAGGGTTTGCAGAGGCAGAAGCAAGGAGCACACTTTTTGAGGAATAAGTTTGCTCTTACCTGACCAAGCTCTCTCTCCAGCCAATGTCCCTGTCTTCTGAAGATCACCGGGATCCAGGATCTTCATATATAGAGCTTCACAGCAGGAAAAAGGCAGGTGATGTAATTTGGGACATCCAAAATAATTGGTGGGGAGCAAAACAAACAAGTTCTTGTTTCTGGTGACTTCCACTGCAAATATTTCCTTGGAGATATTAGGAGTTAGGTAAATCATTGAGCAACGACCTGTAGGTGCAGACTCGGCCAGCCCTGGGTGCCTGGTGTGGTACATCATCCTTTCATCCTGCCTAGATGTGGACGTGGCTGAGATGTCATGGCCTGATAAAATACCTTTCTTTCTTTTTTTTCTTCAAAATAAAATTGATGTTCTGACTGAAAAATGTGTCAAAATACTGGCCACCCCTGGCTGCTCTTACTTCTGCAGTTCTCAGGGCTGCAGTACTGAGCAGTAAGCCCCTGTGTGGGGATGTGCCACATGTTATGATAAATGAAGGACCAGGCAGGACCTTTTCCAGTGTAAAGACAGACTGTGGAGATAGTAATAGAGCCAGGTATTCCCTGTCCAGGCCACCAGGACATGCCCAGCGTTCCCATCCAACTTGCCCACAGCCTGATCAGATGTCACGGCCTAACACATACCCTGAGCTGACAGACTCCTTGGAGAGACACCACCTAACTGGGAAATGCTGCCCTTATCTAACTGGCATGGAATTGCTTCCAAGTCCATCACCTCTGCTCAGATTGCTCCAGAGGGCTGGAGGTGGGATGTGCTTTAACAGGAAGACATTGTTGAGAGGCTGATGCCATTGACCTGGAAGCTCCCAGGCCAGAACTTGTCGGTTTGGGGTCTTTTTGAAGTTCTGGAAGGATTATTGATCCCATTGTGGGCACACTACACCATGCAATAGATCTGCTGCAGCTGCCCAGGTTCTTCTGCCTCCTCCCTGCAGCTCTCTCCAGGCCCCTGCCCTGATTGCTGCCCAGGAGACACAGAGACACTGCAGCAGCTCTTTTGGGCAGGGAAAAGAAACCTTCCTCCACAGGCCCCAGACCAAACGTGGTCCCCATGCATGGAGCACATCCTGACAAGCACAGCAAAAGCTGTCTGTGCTGAAGGGAGAATGCACCAGATGAGAGGACTGGAGTGAACTCTTCACTCCCTGATGTCCCCATTGACAACAGGAGTGGATGGCAATGGCTGCTCCCCAGCTCTGCTGAAAAATAATCCAGAAAAATTGCTTGCTCAGTGTTAATACTTTCTGTAAACTTGGAAATAAATATTTCCAGCAGATTAGCCAGCTTTGGACACACATTATTTCCAGCTTTGAAAAAATACCTTAGTTAAAGGCCAAGGAAGGGGTGGCAAAGATATCAAAGCACTGAAAGAGTTGTCACTCTCCTTGCAACCTGATCAGCCAGGACCTCTGGAGCACAAAGCCCTGCTGTCATGGTGAGATCATGACCTTTGATAAGATGGACGAGGGTGTTAACAAGGTGGTATTAAGTTATCATCCATCCTGAATCGCTTCATGCTCCGGGAGCCACTGTCCAAAACCTGAATTGCCATGAAGACAGCCCCGATACTGGTCAGTGCACAGGGAAGGGGCAGGGTGGCAGCTCTGGGAACAGCTCCTGTGCAATGACCTTTCAGGCATGACAGTAACTTGGCCTCTCCCCAGCAGCTGCTGAATGCAGAGGTCTCTGACCATTGGATATTTTGGAAAAACCAAAGCAGATTCCCATAAAGAGAATGACACGGTGATGTCCAGGTCTCGCTAAAGTGACTTTCAAAGCCCCAAGAACACAGAGCCAAATCACTGAGTGAGGACAGAAACCAGAACGGATTTGGTCAAAGGGAGAAGAATAGGACTGCTGTGAATGGACACGTTTGCCTCAGTTCTGTGTGCTTGGATCACCTGAAATGAAGCTGTCAGGCAAACAGTAAGGGGCACGTATTCCCACAAAGAGTCTGAGACCCTGAAATCAGCAGGCTCCAGTCAGAGCAGGCTGGGGAAATGTCCTAGTTATGGTTGGAAAACGAGATGGATCTGCTCTGCTCTCCCATTGATGGCATCATTCACACATGGCCTTTCTGCCTGAGGAAACCAAGGTTTGCCCTGCCATCCCTCTGGGACCACTGAGAGACTGGTGCATCCCTGCTGCTCAGGGATCAGGGCTTCTGGGTCCATGTAGGGCTCCAGGGAACAGCACTGGACAAGGCTGCACATCCACCCCGGGTCACCAGTACCAGGGACATGACAGTGTGGCTTGGCAGCAGTGCTGCTTCATGAAAAATTAACTAGGTGCTCCCTGAGATTCCCAGCCTTGAATTCTCTAGGAAAGCTGTGGACAGATATTTGGATTCATTTTTTTTTTTGCTCTGCTCAAAGGATTGAGACTCAAACTGTTCAATTTGTTTATTAGCTAACCCAAGAACAATAAGGGAAAGCTGGCCCAGGCTTGCAGTGACATGAAGAGAGGCCTCACAAACCCCAGTTTTCATGGGGAGCTGGTTTTACAGCTCCTTCCTCACTGCTGAGGACTCCCAAGGAGAATGATTCCTTACACATGATGCAGAACAAATCCCTGTGGAGAACAGTCAGGGTTTTTGGAGACTGCCTCCCCAGCAGGTTTTCCTGGGAGTAATTTCCTAAAAACACAACATCCTGCCAAAGCTATCCTCAATTCAGCACTGTCTTCCTGTCACCAGGAAAAGATGTTCAAATCATGTCAGCTCAATGAAATCAGGATCAAAGCTGTTTATTGACTTACTAATGACAAGAAATTATCCAGGAGTCAGTGAGTTACACACTCAGAATCAATATCAGTGAAGCAGCTGACAAATACCAACACCAGCCCAAACCTAACTCCTTCTGGGCTCCTAATCCCTGGGCACACTCCCCACCCCTCCAGGCTGTGCACCCTGGGAGCAGGGGGTCACTTCTTGCACCCCTGTCTTGTGGGAGATGTGGGTGATGCATCCTGACAATGCAAATGTGATTTATTTAGGGTTCATCTCTTCCAGGACACAGCCTCTGCCCAGCCATGCCCAGCTGGATCTGACAGTGCACAGGATGGTCTCACTGTGGAGTCATGAGGTCTTTTTATTTCAGTTTGTGCAAACTCCTGGAAAGCCAAAGAAAGGAAGAGACACCCCAGGAACACCAGCTCCCTGCTGCTTCCTCCCCCATCCATTCCCATGAGCCCTGGCCACAGTGGGGATTGGGGACCCACAGAGTCCCCATCCCCCAGGTCTCAGTGACAGGCATGTCCAGCACCAGCATGTTCTGTGGATTAACAGCAAAAAGCACCTGGGTGGGATTTAACAGTTGATTCTGTGTTTGTGTGTGATGGACTAATGGCACAAAGTCCAGGGGTGGCCCAGGGTATGGCAAAGCCACCACAGCAGTGTCCCTGCCTTGTCCCCAGTGATCCTGTAGGTGCTGCCCAGCAGGTCAGACAGGATCCCTGCACCCCTAAAATGAGTAGGAGACACTGTCAGAGACATCTCGGCCGTGGTGGGCATTGCCAGCATCTCCAGCATTTCCCTGCCTACCAAAGGATTTTGGGAATACTCAGAGGGAAAATCAACAGGGTGGGAATTCTTGGGTTTGTGTATTTTAGTTTAGTCTCTGCTTTTGGCATTCTTCCCACACGAGCTTAGTAGATAAATGGATGCTGCAAGGTGGGGAATTTACTGCCATTTCAGCTGGGTTTAGGCATGGTTAAGGGAGATGTGTTGATTTTTGGAGATTTCAGAAAGGCAAAGAACTGTGATAGGAAGGGAGTTTGACTCTGAGGACAGGAACAATGCTCCAAGATTCTTCAGAGAGGCTGTCTGCATCCTTTGCTGTGGCTCTGTCCATGCAGGCAGATCCCTCCTGCCTCTGAAGGGGCAGACAGAGCCTGCTGGAGGCACTGCCCAACACTTCCCCCCTCCAGGTCCACTGCAATGGGATGGCAAGTGACTGTCCCAGCAGAGCCCCTGACAGTCCTGGGGACTGGAGGAATGTCCCAGGTTCCCACCCCACAGGTGCCACGCTTGGGAGAGTTACTGGTGGACAAAACTCTCCCACGAATGCACACGGGGAGCAGGGATCACTTCTGAGCATTTGTGCCTGTGGGAAAACAGTTTAAAAGGCTGATTTATCATTTGTTATTCCTTGAAATATTATTCCTTGAAATAACATTTTAATTTTCACTACACTTCTGGTGGGAGCAGAGCTTTGAGGCTGCCAGACCACAAACATCAGGAGCCTCCAGAGTTGGTTACAAAAACCAGGCCTTGCCTCAGTTTCCTCTGTCCCTGGCTGAACTGGGTTATTTTGGATTGAACCTGCCTTAAGCTGAGCAAAGAGCAGGGCCACAGGTATCTGACTAAAATGGACTTTATGACGTGTTAGGAGGCTGCAAGTCTGCCCTTTGACAAGCCTTTGGGATCAGGTGCTCAACTCCAAGGGCAGCTCTGTCCAAGCATCACATCCCTGCCCAACAGGCTGGGACAAGGAGGCTTCCAGCAGCACCAGTGCAATTGCTGCATAAACCCAGGAATGGCTGGGAATGCTGCTTTTCACCAGCCTGAAAGCTCCTTTGTGTGGCAAAACTGTGAAATCTGTTACAGTGCACTGAGAAGAAGGAGGAGGCGGAGGAGGTGGAGGAGGAGAAGGAGGAGAGGGAGGAGGAGATGATCTCTGGGAAACAGGGATGGGAGGAGGATGGGACTTAGCAGAACTGGCAGCACTTTCTGAAGGGTGCTGTGAAGGACCTTGCTCAGGTTGGGTTGCACGCTGGGCAGGGAGAACACGTCACCCTCAGAGCCCTCATGCACCCAGCAATAATTATTTATTGAGGATCAAAAGGTGGGAAAGTCACTCGCTAGAGAAATTGATCTGGTATGGATTAGGGCAAAATTTGCCTCATGTCTAATAAAATGTGTTTTCTCTCTTTGCAAACCTTTTCTCAAGAATGCCATCTTCTGGTTTTAAGTGAAGCTGAAGGTTTACATGCCTAAAAAAAGCTCTGACAGTCTGGGAGTACAAAGCAGACTAAAATGCACATTGCATGGAGTAGCACAACTAGAGCTGGTCTGAATTTGTCCATAAAACCTTTGTTTAGTGGAAAAAAAGAACTGCAAAAAGTGTTTGTGGGCTGCAGAAATCCAGACCTGAAGACTGAAATTTCTAACAATGCTGTTACCTGCCCCTGAGGAATTGCCAATTCCTGCAAACCAGTGTTGTGTCCTTTGGGACTTTCCTGCTGGGGGTGTTGGTTCTAACACTGGCAAAGGGGATGTGGGAGCTCCTGGGGCTGAACCTCGGCGTGCCCATGGTGTCCTGCCCCAGACACCCTCTGAACATCAGATTTGCAACCAGAGTGATTTCCATGCTCCTTCTGTAAAGCTGCTCAGAGCAAAGTTTGGTCAGCACAGGATAAACCCCAGGGATGAGTGAGCCCCCAGATCCCCCAGCCATGCTCCCCATGGGCACTGGCTCCCATTAACCTTTTCCCAGTGATTCTCATTTGGACTAAGCCATGGAGAGCCCTGAGCCAGGGGAGAACACCAGAAAGATCAGCTGGAAGCAGAAACTTTTCACCTTCAGCCTGAAGGAAAGAGAGGAAAAGAGCTGGGTAAAGGGGAACAGTCAGAGCCTGATGCCCAGGATTTGATGCTTACAGCAAAGTCACTTCTTGCTGATATTCTCATTACCTTTTTCTTCCCCTTCTTGTTCAAACTTTCCATTTAAATCTACTTTTAAATTTAGAAACATGTTTCTTCCCAATGAAAAATCACACGGTCTAATTTTGGAAAAAATCAGGAAAAAATTGTTTTGGCATTCAAATCAGGAAAAAAATCAGGAAAAGATTGTTTTGGCATCTCCATGCCCCCATCCAGCATGGATCTGGGGGATGGAGGGCTGGCTCTGATGCCCCAGAAATTCAGGGGTTTCATTGGAACATCATGGACAAAAGCTGGGCAGCCCCTCATACTGCAAAGATACAACACCTGCCCAGAGGTGCTGAGGCAGGAGCTGAGTGCTTTGTTGCCTTTAAGTTACAGTTTCTTTGTGTGTTTGTAGACACAGCCATGCAGAAAATCACCAGCTTTAATATCCCACTTGTTAGTGGGGAGTGATTCGTGGCTGCCTCCAGGCTGACACTTCCCAACCTCCCACTTTTATTTGCTTGTCCCTGGTTCTGGGCTGGCAGCACAGGCTCATCACTCACCCCGAGATGCCTTTTGTGGGCTTGGTCTTGTTTGGTTTTTGGGTTTTTTTTTACAGCTTCCTGCCATTTTCTGCAGAACATCACTCCCATTTAGAGCAGCTGAGACTGCTGGAGGATTTGCAGAATATGAGGAGTTCAGCACAAACCCCCAGGGAGGAGCTGGAGGGTGAGGGGCTGCAGTGCATCATATAAAACATCTCTATTAACATATCCCATCCCAACACACCCAGCAGCCCTGCTGGCCCTCTGCAGAGAGGTGAGGAACAGTCAGTCTATAAAACCTGACTGAGAAAGAGGAGAACTGAAAAAATTAAAGGTGATACTGCTGTGTGAGCTGGTCCCTGAGGGTTTCCAACATCTGCCAATATAAATAATTTCACTGATAAATCTGAAAGTCTGCGTAAGCTCTCAGTCTCAGGTCCCAAATGAGAGCTGCTGGCCAAGAGAGGCTTGTGCAGCAAGTCTGAAGGAAAAACTTCATCTGCTTAATGACATGGTACAGACAGAAGTGGGAGCAAGAAGAAACCTAAGATGGGCAAGAAGAAACCTAAGATGGGCAAGAAGAAACCTAAGAAACCTAAGATGGTAAATTCTGCTCTTGGAGACACACACACATGTAATTGTGACTCCTGGAGGAGCAGCTCCCCAAGGATTCATGGGCTTGTGCAAACACTGGGGGAGGATATGGGCTCAGCTGGGGGATAACCCAGTGAAAATTGTGGTAACCTCAATAATATTCTTACTGATTTCAGGCAGGGTTAGAGTGAGGATGAGAATGGGCTCCTCAGCCCCAACCCTGTCCTAATTCCACCATGGGACATCCACACGTCCCACCAGGCTGCACAGAACCCTCCTCCAGCCTGCTGCTGTCCCTTTGGCTGCCCCTTAGACTTGTGGCCACCACTGTGTCCTACCCCATCCCCTCCTGGGTACCCCACCCAGCAGGACCCAGCTCTGGGAGCTCAGCCTGGTGAGGTAATGCAGCACAAAGTAATTTATTTCGTCTCTTCACTTCTGTATAAAACTTGTCATGAGGTTTAATCCGTCATTACCTCCCTCCCAGAGCTGTGCTTGGTGGCCTGCTGCTAAGCCCAGACAAGGAGATTTACATCTTATCTAACAGGAGTGTAAGATTTATGGATAACTCCCGACAAGGAGCACATCATGCCAGAAAGACACTTTTGTGCTAGTAACTTGATCAGTCATTATGCTGTGAGTTGACATCTAATTAAGCCTCCACAGGCATCATCAGGTCCAGAACAGCTCTTCAGGAGGAGAAAATCCACCTCTAAGCACCATGGTGGCAGCTTATCCCCAACCCTTGCACTGCTGGAAGAGATAATAACGCTCCCCAGAAAATCCCCAATCTCAGGGAGAGCTGGTGATATCACCTGCACTGGAAAAAGGAACCACAGGGGCAAATTCCCAACTGCTGCTCTAAAACACAGCAAAGACTCATTTCTCTGAGGCTTTCCTAGGCTGTGTCCATGTCCCTGCCAAAGTCAGATCCTACAAAACGCCTCCCCTGGCCGCAGGGGACTCGTCTGAGGGTTCCAACCTTCTGGCTGGATTTACTTTTCTGAACACATTTCCTGCCTCTCAATGGGCTGCCCCCACCAGCGTGGAAGTGTAAATGCTGCTCTCCCTTGGCAGGCTGCTCGATCTTCATCTTTCCTCCTGACACAGCTTCCAGGATGCCTCCGATGGAAATGCGCGGCTGGAACGCTGCTTTTCTTGGCATTCCCCTGCCATGCTGAGCAGGAAAGTGACACCCTGCTGGGGAGAGCCAAGGGCTTGGAACGTGTCAAGATGCACCTGGAACCAGAGCCTGGCACCTCACATCACCGAGGCACAAAGGACAATGGCTGCTGCCTGGCTGCAGGTGTTTCAACAAGCCCTGAACACCTCACCCCGCTGCCAAGGCAGGCAGACCAAAATGGGCAGCTCAACCCTCTCTGGACACTGGTCATGCTGAGCTCACAAGACTGGGGAGGGATGGGGGGAAGTCAGAACACAAAGGGGAGCTGGTGAGGCCGTGCAGGGTGTGTGTATGTGGTGTTTGCAGGTGGTCCATGCTCCATCCTCCAGGCCAAAAGGAAGCCAGAGGAGCACGATGGACATCAAGCACGGGAAGGAGAGGAATTTCTATTCCCTCCCATAGAGGGTTTCACTGTTTGTGGAGATATTATCAAAGAGAGTGAATGCCACTGACTATATTCTCAGCCAATTGTAATAAATATTGTGGCTTTTGATAGGGAATGGGTTTAAGAGAGGAAGGGGTTATTCCACATGGGCCATTTCAGATCTTTGTCTGCTCTAAAACTTGCTGAACCCAACGGAAACACTTCTGTTACCTTCAAAAGACTTGCCCAGCCCTGATGGAACCTGGGAATGTCCTTAATAAATTGCCAGGATCTCTTTCAGGTCATGTTCTACTCTCATCCCTTCTGGTCCGAGCTCCTCAGCCAGGAGAGTGACACAAACCACAGCAGCCTCTCACAGAATCCTGGAACAGTCTGGGTTGTGAGGGACCTTAAAGTTCCAAAACCCTGCCAAGGGCAGGGACACCTTCCTCTAGACTTTTCCAAGCCCCATCCAGCCTGACCTTGAGCACTTCCAGGGATGGGGCAGCCACAGCTTCTCTGGGCAACCTGTGCCAGGGCTCCCCACCCTCACAGGGAAGAATTTCTTCCTAATCTCTAACATAACCCTGCACTCTGTCAGTTTAAAGCCATTGCCACTTGCTCTGTCATTCCATGACCTAGTCACAAGTCCCTCTACATCTCTCTTGGAGCCCCTTTAGGCAGTGGAAGGGGCTCAAAGGCCTCCCTGAAGCATTCTCTTCCCCAGGCTGAGCAACCCGAGCTCTCTCAGCGGGTCCAGAGCAGAGGGGGACACAGAGGTTCTGTCCCTGTGGTGTTCAGAAGAAAGGGTGGCTGCAGAGCAAAGAAATCCACGTTTGCTTTCTAACAATGTTTGATTTCTTGGCACCCTCCACCCAGAGGCCTTTCTTTGTGCTCCTCAGGAACACCACAAGCTGCCCCAGCACCTGCTGTTCAATCCTTCACCTCGCCAGGTCAACAGCCAAAGTAATCAATTCTATGGGGAAACAATAAAAATGGTACAGAAAAACAAAGCGTCCCCCCAGTGTCCTGGTTCCCAGCCCTCTTTGCCAGTTCCTGCCCCATCAGCTTTGGTTGGGAGGATATATAAAACCAGCAGGATTTCACAGTGTGGCCACGGCAAGACACAGACTGAGTCAGAAGAATGGGAAGACCAGCCAGGAGAGGTAAAGATGTTTTTGCAAACTGAATAACTTGATACAGGCATTGCTCCTACTTTTGTGTGTTTCCATAAGGGTCAGCATTCCCCAGAAATGATGCTTTCTGCAAAGACTGAGATAAATATGTATGTTTTCTGCAGGTTAAACTTTCTGAATTACTTGTTTTCATAACATTGTAAGAGCATTACAGGCATTATAAACGATTCCCAAATGTTTTTCAGAGGCAGATAACACTTTCACCTTTTCATTTGACTTTATAACTCCTCCATAACTTCCATTCCTTCCTCTATTAATTTTAGCTTCTGTTTATTTGCTATTTTTATACCAGTTGTGGCCATTCTGTGCTCCTCAGTAAGTGAGATATTGCTGCAGGCACTGTTCTAGCTCACAAGATTACAGAGGCTCTTCAAGGCTGAACCTTCTGTCAGTGCTTTTGAGACAGCTCACGAGAGCTGGGGGTTGTTATTGCACCAAAGCTGACAAGCTCCACACCACAACCCAAATCAAGGAGCAGATCTGTGGCTCTGTGCCTCAGTGGCCAGGCAAGGGCCACGTTGTTCTGACCAGGCTGCTGTGGATTCCCTCTTACTCCTCCTCCTCCTCCTCTTCCTCTTCTTTCTCCTCCTCATCCTCCAGGTGCCGGCATGGCGATGCTCTGCACTCTGGGCATCCTCCTGAGCCTCCTGGTCCCAGCTCACACCACCAGGTCACCTGACTGTGGTGGCATCCTCACCCCCTCTGGACTGAGATACCGTAAGTGCAGACCCACCCCTCTCATGCCAGCAGCAGGGAGAGGAGGCAGTGACATCTTCCACTCTGCTGCTGAAACACCAAACTCTGGCAGCAGCATCTCATGCCACTGCTCAGCTCACCTGCCTCACCCCCTGCCCATAGCTAGCAGCAGGGGCTAGTAAGGGATGGAAATGGGTTTGAGTCTGTCCATCAGGACACAAGCTCCAGAGGCTCTCATAAAACATCTGCCCTGTTTCACAGTTGCTGAAGTTTCAAAGCCACATGCAGAGTCAGTCCTCAGGAGGGACCTCATGGCCCCGCCAGCCCCAGCCCCATCTCCCGCCTCTCCAAGTAGGTGAGTTGCCCTCTCTTGCCCCTGCCATACCCCTGACTCACACTGGTGTTTGAATACTGTCACAAAAGGCACTTTGCCAGTAAGAACAAAAATCCTCCTGCAGACCAGGGGGTTTAGAAAAGAGGTCCTGGCTCCTTTGTTGGTATCCAGCCATAGCAGAACCCATGCTGCTCTCAGGGCATGGATTTATCTGTGCAGATCTCGTGAACTTTTGGGGTTTCTCAGGGTCTGTGCTGGTCTCCCAACACCTTCCTTTCTGCTCCAGCAGGAACCAGATTACCTCTGTCAAAGTTGCCAAGTTTTCCCTGACCCTGATCCCCGACACGGGGCTGCGGCTGAGCATCGAGGTGGACCTTGGCATCACATCTGCCCCGTGAGTGCTGGGGCTGCCAGGCTGGAACCAGCCCAAGCTCCTGGCTGAAGTCACAAGGCACCTGCAGGAGCAAGGGTGGCCTGGGGGGAGTGTGGCCAGGAGCACCCCCCAGCTCCAGCCTTCTCCTCTCCTCCTTGGCACAGCTCAACCACCAAGGAGATGAGGCTGTCCATCCTGGCAGATCTCCACGTGGACATGAACCCCGAAGGGAACCTGGAGCTGGTGACCTCTGAGTGCAAACCCACCCTGGAGGAGGTGCAGAGCACCAAGGAGACAGAGAGGTCAGCCCCACAGTTTTCCTCTCTGTGGGATTTGGGTAATGGATGAAAGAAGAAACGGAGGCACAAGTGTTTCTAGGCATTGGATTGAGACTTGCTCACTGCCCTCAAAGCTAACAAAGGCCAACATTAAAACTTTATCTTCATGGGAGGAACTTTGCTCTCCTTTTGGGGTGGTTTCCCCATTTTAAGAGAGTTTCAGTCTATCACAAGGGAGTGGTATTTTTAGAGCTGTGCAGCTGGAATGATTTTAATGTAAGTCCAGTGGCAATTCTCCAATGGTTTGTGATTCTGAATTGTAATCATAGTTTCATAAAAAACAATGGTAGTTCTGTCTCTGGATGACTTTTGGGTCAGATAAAAGACAGTCACCCACCTTGGCTGATCTGGTTTTCTCCTAACTTCTGTTCTGTTGTTTTTACCCAGCAAGTCCTCGGGATCAGACGTGGACAAGCAGATCAACGTTGAAAAAGTAAGATAAAGTTTGCAAAGGCATAAGACAGCATTGTACAGGTCTGTAAGAATTAGAGCACTTTATGTCTACCTGCTGCTTTTCCAGATTTCCCCCACAGCTCTGTGCTCACTGGGCACTGCCATTGTCCCCTGGCTCCTGCTACCAGCTGATGGCAACACCCACCTCAGAGGCTTTCTGGGGACACCCAGAGCCAACAGTCCCCATGTTCATCTGTCACCTCTTTTTTTGTTCTTTATTCCATAGATTTGCCTGGAAGTCTCCAAACTGCTGCTTTTTCCAAATGAACGGCTGATGTCTCTGGCAGGTGGGCACTTTCAGTCCCCTTTTGGACTGAGGGTTTCAAGGAGCATTTTGGAGCAGATTATGAGGTGGGACAAATTCCTACCCTGCAGCAGCAGAGGCTCTGCTGCCATCATCTCCCAGGGGACCTGCTCCCTCTGCCCAGCTCTTTCCCTGTCTTTTTTTCTCTGGAAACCCAGACACTTCCCAGAGCCTGTCCCTCCTTCCCTCCTCTTCCTGAGCATCCCTCTGCTCTGTTTGCAGCTCCATTCCCCATCACACCAAGCTGCCAAGTCCAGTACCTGCCCCTGGCTGCCCCCATGTACTCTGAACAGGGAATCATCATCTCTTTGCAAGTAAGTCCTCCCTTTCCAGCTCTTACAGCCCAGCTCCAGTCCTTGGGAGAGCTGCTTCCACCGAGTGCTACAGCCCTGAGACACTTGAAATTCATTTTCTCTTTCCTGTGTCCCTGCAGACAACTTTCCAAGTGGCAGGGACAGTGATCCCCCTGCCAGTCAGCCCTGTGCCTTTCAGCATGCCTGAGCCAGCGAGCTCCAGCCCTTCCCACCTCATCCTGGCCTTCTCTGAGCACTTCTACACCAGTTTATTCTCTGCTTTGGAAGAGTCTGGAGCCCTCAACGTGAGTCTCCTGGTGAGTGGAACAAGGGAGGAAGGAAGGAGTGGGAGATACACACTTGGAGGGACAGCCCTGCCCTGGGAATGTCTTGAGGAACCACAAGCCCTACATAGAAATGAGAGTGTGTCCAAGCCCCTGCCAGAGTCCCAGCCCCTCACCCCCAAGCTCCTACAAATCTCCCTGGTCTAATGGAGCACGGAGAGTTTGCCATGAGGAGTAACCTGCACTCTGCTCCAGGCAGGGGCTGGTGTGAGGAGGGCTCCTGCACCTACCCAGGGGAGGGATGGGCTCATCAGAGGGGCTGTGTGGCCACACCGGACACGAGCTCTGGAGCAGCCCCATGGCTCTGACCACGAGCTGTGCTTTGTGTTTCAGAGCTCGCTGACCACTGCCACCTTGGCTGAGAGGATCACTCAGGTGTGTTGCTGTCACTGTAACCCCAAGAGGCACAAGCCCAGCTCAGGCAGTGCCCCCCAGCTGCCCACCCCACCCTGGGGGCACAGGGGTGGCTGCCATGCCCAGGAACAACCCTGCTCCCTCGGCAGATGGGCTCCCTCTTCCAAGAGGACCTGCCAGTGGTGCTTCAGGCTGTGACCAGGAGCTCACCTCACGTGGTGCTGGAGGAGGACAAAGCAATCGTGCAGCTTTTCCTCACTGCCCAGATCGGGGCAGGATCATCCCTTTTCCAGAGCTTCCTGAGTGTCAACGTGGTGAGTGTGGAAGCTTGGGGAGCACGTGCTGAGAGTGTCCCTGCTGCCCCCACTGCCCCTTCCCCTGAGCCCTGGCCCCAGTGCAGCCACTGCAGGGGCTCATTCAGCCTTTTCCATCCCAGTGCTCCTGGTCTCCAGCAGTGTTTGCCTGTGTGGCACCGTGCACATGCACATGGATGGGTCCATCACACCCCACAAAGCCAAAGTGGGACTGTTTCCTCACTGATCCTGCCCTCTGTTCCCCTCACAGGACGTGGCTGCCAGGCTCCACCTCAGCGTCGCCGACACGAGGATGATCATCTCTGTGGCAGCCATAGAGTAATGGCCCATCTGCCCTGCAGGAGCCCCAGGGGGACACGTCCCACTCACAGCAGGGAAAGGAGAGGCAAAGCGGTCTGGGGAGGGTTTTAGCTTTTAGAGTTTGGGCATTGCAGACGTAGCTTCTTCCCCAGGGAGATGGTGAAATTCCAGAAACATGGCTAAGGAGAAAAGTGGGAACTGCAGCTTCCACACTCCCACAAAGGCCCATATGGGAAGTTTGGGGAAACAGGAGAAACTGCTTAGTACAGCTCAGCACCAGCAGCTCCTCTGCTGCTCTTTGTTTTGCAGGGATATTGAGCTCAGCCTGGCCACCTCTGATGTGGGTCCTATACTGGTAGGTACCTCCAGCTGCGGCCACTCCTGGTAGCATCCTCTAAGAGCCTGGTCCTCCTCTGCTGCCCCAGCCATCCTGGGCAGGGGTCCCAGCAGGGAAATATGGGAATACTGACCTTGGGTGCTTGCTGTACCTGGTGGGAGGGACAGTGGAGTCCTTGTGGGATGGGAAGAGGTGCAGCGAGCATCAGGACCCTCTCACGGGTCTCTGCCTCTCTCCTCCTGCTTTAGCCCCACACCATGAGCTGACCCTGACTTTTCTCCACAGGCTGCCTTGCTGGAGGAGCTGTTCCTGCCCACAATCCGTGAGGAGGTGCCAGCCCAGATAAACAGTGAGGAGATGGGAGCTCTGCGGGTGCTGCCATGTGGGAAGTTCAGCATGGACCCAGGCAGCACCCAGCTGGCAACTTTCCCTCTTTCTTTCTCTCAGAGGTCCTGAGACAAGGGGTTTTCCTGCCCCACATCGCCAGTTTCACTTACACCGATGTCAACATCACAATTCACAAGGTAAGAAATAAGACATTTCAATCGCTCCCTGCTGTGCTTGATTTAAAGGAAGCCTGGGAGCAATGGCAACCTCCCAGCTCCAGAATAAATCAGAGCCTCCTCGTCCAGCCCTGGTAACTTGCAGGACCAAGTTCCACTGCCTCAAATAGGCCCAGCCCCTCTTTAGCCCCCTGGACACAGGCAGTGGTTGGGGCTGTGGGTGTGATGGTGAAGCCCTGTGTGGGCTGATGGAGTCACACAGGCACCATGCTCAATCCTCCCTCCTTCCTTCCTTCCTCCCTTCCTCCCTTCCTCCCTTCCTCCCTTCCTTCCTCCCTTCCTTCCTCAGGATTATGTCTTGATCCCCTGCAACCTCCAGCAAGAGGCAAGGACTGGAGAGGAAAGAACCTGGGAGTGAAGTCCAGTGTCTGGAGTAAAACAGTGGCAGAATCATTCACTGACTCTCACATCGTGCTCCGTGCTTTGCCACTGACTGAAATGTTGAAAATCTTCTTTCTTGACTTATTAAAACATCATGGTTTTATATTCTGGATAATAAAAGTGTTGCACTAGCATCTTTCTCTTCCAGCCCTGCTCCTGGTAGTTTTGTTGCACAGAGAATGGATTGTAACAACATTCTGTGCTTTAATTAAACATTTCTCTTTAATTCTGCATTTGCTGGTGTGACTATTGGCATTTTTCCCCCCTCAACAATTTGTACCTATAAACAGATAAATTTTGCCCATCATGTCCAGACCCTACATTTAATTACTTCCACTCATTTACAAGGGTGCAAAACAGACTTGTGCCTCTCAGCTGCAGAACAACATAGTCCCTCCAACGAGAGATCTTTCATCTGCTTTCCTCCATGCCTCGTGTTACTATGGGAACATTACAGCTGGTGAGTTTCCTGGGTCAGAAAGAAGAGGAGGGGGAGGAAATCAGTCTGCAGAATGGTTTCTAATTTTAGACCTGAAGGCAGTTATATTTTCAACACTTTGCTTCTGAGAAAGCTCATCAGAGGGAAGATGCTGAACGAGAGGTGACTGCAGTCAGACTGCGCCGGCGCCGCAGCCCTTGGCACTGGGATGCTCTTTCCTACTGACCAAACACATCTCCCTGCTGTTCAGGAACATAAAGGGGGAAAAAAAATACCCACAGCAAACACAGCCATCCAAAAGGAGAGGGTGAGTGGTAACAGAGCTTCAAAAGCTGCCCCAGTCACTCGGTCACTGGGTGCTGTTGGCATCAGCACAGACAGGGTGAACATGTGGCTGTGCTGATGCCCAGGAGGAGAATCCTTGTCCCTGACCATGCAGCCCAGGAGGAGCATCCTCATCCCTGACTGTGCAGCCCAGGAGGAGAATCCTTACCCTGATCATGCAGCTCCCACCTCAGCTCTCCCATGGTGATGCTTCACGTAGCACCCCAGCCATGAAACCTTATTAATTACATCTACATCTGCTTTCACTTGCTGCAACTATACCCATCATTTCTAGCCTCTGAAGCTGCTGAAAAACACATCAAAATCTTCTATTTCAAAGGCTCAGAAATAGGGAAAGCAAACAAAACAAGCCAGGTTGATTTACTGCAAGGAGTAAAGAACCCTGAAATTTTATATGCCCAGAGTGGGGACCTGACTAATGATGTTAATGCCTGAGGTTGGCCATAGCAAAAACAGCTCCTAATAAAAGCTTCCTGGTAGAGCTGCAACCATTATTCTTTGACTAATATATGTTAAACCAGTTTCCCAAAAGGAATAAGCTACAGTAGTAAAAAGATGCATTTCTTTGGCAGGGAATATTCTGGCTCCAAGCTTCCCTGCATGAGTCTGCCTCTACAGCACAGGGCTGGAGAATCAGGAGCTGCACCCACAACTGCCAGCCCCACCTGGGAATAGCCACAGCTTAGAGCAGGCTCATGCTGGAGGATGAGAGTCTTCTACTCCTCCCTCCACTCATCCCATTTACTGAGACCCCCAGCACAACCAGGGAAAAGGAATGCTGAAAAAATTGCAAACACAAAATCCACCACCTTCCTGGGCAGCCCTGCAGGAGGAGCTGCCTGGTGACCCCCAGCTTCCCTCATTTCTGGCATGTGGAGCAGCATGCACCAGCCAGATGGTTCAAACCCTGGAGCAGGGGGAACGAGCTTGTTCTCCAGCCCCCACAAAACAGCAGAGGGATGAAGCTTTTGCCAGGGGCATTGCTGGAGCAAGAGCCAGAGAGCTCCAACAAACCCACAAGCCACCAGCAGCACAGCCAGGCCCTGGCAACCCCTCCTACTGCTCACCCAGCAAAAGATTTTCCAGCCTGTCAAGGTTCCAGTTTTAAAGAAACTTTCCTGAAGAGGATTATCCCAGCTCTTAAGGGTTCTGGATTGCAGTTTCCTGCTCCAGATATACTCCTGAAGCCACTAGAAATTCAGAGGATTAGATGTACAAGTTGCAGAAGTGACAACACTGAGAAGATGCTGCCTTTCCTTTTGGAAAAGGCTCCTCTGCTGCTTCCCCCTCAGTCCCATGTGATGAGCAGCATGATGGAGGCCAGAGCCCAAGAGGAAAAGCCTTTTCCAGGGGCACAAGATGACTTTTCCACTCCCCTGTGACCCTGGGCTTGCTGTGCCAGTGCTCCATGCAGCAGCCAGCTCTCATCACATGTTCTCACAACAGTTTTCTTTCTCAAGACCAGCAGAGGCCTGGGACAGTGCCAGATCACAGAGCCCTCTGTAATGTGCCAGAGAAATGAATGGCTCCCAGTAGAGCAGAATACACACAGAAGTGATGGCCAAGCAGGAATGAAAAGAGACCCTAAACTTTACTCACTGTCCAGAAAGTGTTTGCTCAGGAACCAGAACAAAACCTTGTATCAACACAGCCTGTTCTGCCACCTGTGGGCAAAAAGGATGGATGGAGACACCAAGTCCCAGCAGTGCAGGAGCCCTGAAGTGGCACAAAGCAGATGCCAGCACAGGTTGCTGGGGAGTTGTCACTCATCCTGTCCCCCAGGAGACAGGGTCCCACAGACCCCCAGGGCCTGCTCTGCCAGCTCCAAGGGCATGCTGGTGGCAGAGAACGTGAGCAACAGAATCTGAGCTCCTGCTCCTGGCTCCTGAGCAGGTTCCAAAGCTCCACAGTGCTCACTCTTGTTGGCACCTCACTCCACAGGGGTTCAGCTGGTGATGGAGCTGTACCCAGCCCAGTGCTTCATGCAGCACCCTGTCACCACACAGGATTGCCACTTCTGCCCAGGGACAGGACAAGGCTTGTGTCACCAGCAGCTGAACAGTCTCTGGGGAGCACAGTCCCACAGGCCGCACCAAGCTGGGAACCAAAAGAGCTGTTTATACTGCCCAGGACACCCATCTTCAATGTCACCATGGACTCCACCCACCCAAAGCCTTTCTGCTGGACACAAGGCAGGCCAGCCCATGTGGGGACAGTGTGTGACACCAGGTTTGTGTTTGGCACAGATCAGGAGAGCACTGGCCAGTTCACACAGAGAGGGACTCCCAATGGGTCCAGCACCTCCTCTACCATGTTCAGTGATTCCTCTGCAGCATCTCACAGCGATGCTGGGAGCTCATGCAGCAGCCACAGGTTTGTCCTCACAGATACTGAGCTGTTCCTACCTTCAGGCAGAAATGCAGGGTGGAATATTGCCCCATCCCTCACCTGGTCAGTGCCAGACTGCCACAGCCTCTGGGGACACAAGGATTAAGTAACACACTCATAATAACATACAATGCTGGGAAAAACTGGTGTTGGAGAGGCCATTTAAAACCTGAGATTCCTAATTCTTTTAACACAGAATAATTTGGGCTTTTTAAAATCCGAAATGCTGGGATTCTTGTCGCTGTGCCATGCAGAGACCAGCAGGCTGGGACACCAGCCTAAGCAGACATGGCTCTGGCAGGCAGATGGGTGCTCTCCAGGGCTATCAGACCTCTCAGTCCTCTGGTGAGGAAGTTTCCTCTCCAGATTCTATTAGGAAAGGCTTCATGACCTTTGGAAATTCGATTTAATTTTGATTTCTGCTTGTGGATTAGCTTTTGGTCAGCAGGTTATCAGGCCAGGAGGAGCCACTGAAAGTTCAATTTTTTTCCTCAGGAAGTTCAAGTGGGAAGACTTTTCAAACCCAAACTCAATTGGCACAAAGGAACAAGATCCCAGAGTGGAGGCAGGACAGAAGATCACCCCAAGAAGCACCAGAAACCAGAACCTCATTCCAAGCACTAAAAAAGTAGGAACATTTATTAAAAGAGTTACATGACAAATGTATTCTGAGCTCCCACTCAGTGCTTCACATCCCCCTGGACAAGGATGGGCAGATTCACTTCAGAAGCCACATGCAACAAATTCACTTTTTCATTCTATCAGGAAAAGTTTTACCTCAGAACAAATTTCCCAATTCCACTGCAGCACCACATTCAGCTGCTGTGACTGTGACCCCAAAATCACACCAACTTCTCTAAATAAATATTTGTACACAGAGCTGCCAGTCAGGTTTGGCTTACGCAAGTGTCAAACCGTACTCACACAAGCCAATTCACTTCAAAGTGTCTCAAATATTATCAAGAATCTTGAATCAAGTTTAGTAAAGAAAAGCAGATAATGCTGGTCCTGGCAATCCATGCTCACTGCTCTCCTCCTCTCTCTGCCCCCACAGTCCTCTCCATGCCTCAGGCTGCACAGCTCACACCAGGAACACCATCAGGCCCTGAGGAAGAGCAGGGAGAAACACAAACACATTATCTCCCCTCAAGGGATGTTGATTCACATCACACAGCAAAGCAGAACCCTCCTGCAAAAGTCCTCACATCCAATTTGTAGTAAGGAAGGCACAGAACTCTTGGGGAGGTGTTGGGGAATATCCTGGATGCTCCAGGACACCTCCAGGGTGAACAGGGCTGGAACTTGGGGCAATTCAAGACTCTTTGAATGGTGCCACTGGAGAGGGCTTGCCTGAATGCCTGGATCCACATCAGAGCTGCTCCCACTGAGTTCTCCAGAAAGAAAACAGGGCCTGGACAGAGAACTGGGACCTGTCCCAGTGCCTGGGCCTGGCTCATGATGCAGCTGGGTCCTGTTTGGGCATCACAACCTCAGGAACATTCCCTGACCTGAGGGAGGTCAGACAGAGCAGCCCTTCCAGTCTTTGAGGGATTGAATTCTACAGCCCTTGCACACACAGCCAGCACTGGTGGGGTCCTGTGAACAGCCCTGGTGCCTTACAGGAGGGGACAGCCATCCGAGCACTCACCGCTTTTATCTGAAAATCCACGTTCACCAAGGGAATGCGCAGCACCTTGGGCAGTGGGATCCCGATGCTCAGGGCACCTGCAGGGGACAGACAGGTCCTCACATGCTGGGCCAGCTCACCCCACAACAGAGCTGCTCCAGGGAGGGCACAGGGAGCAGAACTTCTCGGGGCCATCACTGTGTGCTTGGCTTTCCTTAGGTTCTCCATCACTGACTGTTGCCAGAGCTGATGCTGGGGTGGGATGGTGCAAATGTAAGGTTGGACTTTTAACTACACCCTCAAAATGGGGATTTCAGGGTTTTAATAGCTCCAGCACTCCTAGTACGTTTTCCAATCTCACACACACACACACACAGAAACACACAGAAACACACAGACACACACACAGAGACACACACACACACACAAACATGAACACACAGACACAAACAAACAACACACAAACACACACACACACAGAGACACACACACACACACACAAACATGAACACACAAACACAACAAACACACACAAATACGCACACACACAAACACACACAAACACACACACAGAGACACACACACACATAAACATGAACACAAACACACACACACACAAACACACACACAGACACACACACACACACAAACACACACACAGAGACACACACATACAGACACACACACAGACACACACACACAGACACACACAAACACACACAAACACACACAAAGACACACAGAGACACACAAACACACAAAAACACACACAAACACACATACACAAACACACACAAACACAGACACACACACAGACACACACACACAGACACACACAAACACACACAAACACACACACAGAGACACACACATACACACACACACACACAGACACAAATACACACAAACACACAAAGACACACACAGACACACAGACAAACACACACACACACACACACACACACAAATACACAAACACACAGACAATCCCCTCTTCCCTCCCTGCCCAGAACCCCAAGTGCTCCCAGCATTACAGCCCTCCAGGTCACCTCACCGTTGACCACAGGCAGGAATGTTTCCACAAGCAAACTGCTGCAGTGGGGCTTCAGGGTGGAGATCTGAATCAGAGAAGGAACAACCATGTGAGCAGCACTGCCTGGCCCAAGCCAGCAGGAAACTTGGGACTGCAAACCACTGCCCACTGACACAGCAAAAGAACAGGCCCTCTTCTCTTTGAAGTGAATCTACTTTTCTTCTTCAATTTGTATTCAGTCCTTCCTTTAGAAAAACTTCTGCCTCGTGACACTTCTGCTGCAGCTCGATGTGAGCTTTGCCCAAGTAGAGGTGAATAAACAAACAGATTTCAGCTTTACATTTTCTTTATTAGAAAAGGCAGAAGGGAAAAAGAAACCCCAGCAACAAAGGAATTGCTACAACCTACACCACAGAGCAGCTAACAGCTCTGACCATCAGCAGGGGTCACCCATCACAGCATCCCACAGCCACTGCCTGGCTCCCTCCCTCCCCAGGAGCCACAGGCCATCATGCTTGGCTGCTCTCCCTGCCCAGTAAAGCCCAGACTAGGGTTAGAGACTTACATTACTGATGCCAACATCAGAAGACTCCAAGGAGAGGGAAGTGCTGCAGGGAAAGGAGAGCAAACAGCAGGTCAGACACAAGGCAATGGTCAGAGCTCACAGCCAGACCCCAGCCACCTCCAAGCACACTCAGCCCCTGGGCAGAGAGCCACAAAGGGACACCTGCATTGTGACATGAAAAACAGGGGCTGGCACACTTGAAAGACAGAAAAGAAAATAGGAAAATAAAAGCTTAACCTAATTTTAATTTGCTTGTCAATGATGCAGCACTGCAGCAGGGCACACACAGCTCCTGGCTGCACCTTCCCTCTCCCTCCCTTCACTTTCAGGAAGGACACAGCTCCTGGCCAGCTGGGAGCTGAGCTTCTGGAACCCCGTGGCAGGGGGGCTGGAACTGGATGATCTTTAAGATCCCTTCCAACCCAAACCATTCTGTGATTCTGTGTAAAAGCACACAGCCTGGTGAATTTGCTACAGCTCCTCATCTATCACTGCAATCACACGACTATCCATACCTAAAATGGATGCTTTATTTCCACTCTCAATTTCTCTTTTCTACTTCTATTGAATCTTGTTATGCCCTTGTCTATTGAATTAAAAGCCTTTTGACGCATTTCTATTCCCTATATCGCTGCATACAAGCTATGCCAATTTTGCTTCTAAATCCAGCTCTTTGACAAGCTAAATGGCCCCAAATCCTCAAACCTCCCGCTATAAGGAATGCTCTCCAATCTTTAATCATGCCTTGACTGGCATTAATGACAGCACTTTCCTTTACTGCTTTATCATTCATGTCCAATATCAGGCATTTCGAACCACTGCCCAGGATCAAAGTCAAGCTGACAGTCTTACAATTATTCAGGTTACCTCATTCCTCCTTGTTATAAAACTGACACACTTTTCCTCCAGCCTCTTAAAACTTTCCAACTGCTGCAATCCTTCCTGAACTACCCCATCCACCTTATGCCATCAGTCAGGTATGAAATTCTCACATTCAGATGAAATGTCTGGTTTATACACACGGAAAACACTTCAAGTCAGGAGTCCCAGAACCAACACTGCAGCACAGAAAATGTCCCCACCTGTAAGAGGGGACAGCTCACCTGCCCAAGGCCAGCTGCAGCACCAGCCTGCCCCCAACAATCGACACACGGACGTTTAGAGCAAGGTCCTGCAAGCAGAGAAGGAGAGGATCAGCACAGGAACATCCCCATCCCAGGCACCCCTCACCCAGCAGGCTGCACCCCTGGGGGCAGCTCCCTCCGCACTTACAGCCTTCAGCAGCAGGAAGTTGAGGATGGATCCATCCAAGTGGTTGCTGAACAGCTGAATCAGGACTGAAAGCTTGACACTGGCTTTGTTTTCTTCCAAGAGGATGAGCGGGTTCCCTCTCAACACCAGTTTGATGCTCAGAGGACTGGTCCCACTGCAGGTGGAGCACTGTGGGAATTGGGGATGAGTGGAGGTGGCTGCTGACACCCCACACACCAGCCAGGCAGGGGACTGGCTGTCCTCAGGTAGACTCTCACAGCCCCATAGCTCCACAGGGCCTCCCCAAGGTCACACACACCCTGGACAAGCCAAATTTACAGAGCAAATAGGTCTGGTAGCACGGATCAGCTCTCCATGCTGAGGGCAGAAGGGATGAGGAAGGCAGGGTGGACACAGAGGGGGCTGTGGGTGTCAGAGGGCACCCAAGAAATGGGATATACCAGACAAAGAAACAGGAGATGTTTATCAGCTTTCTGTGGCAATGGCTACAGGCTGAGAGAAGGCTCTCCCCTGCTCAGGGAGCAGGAGAAGGCTGGAACAGACAGTGGCACACAGGAGAGCAGGTACTGGGCAGGGCTGTGCAAACCCCCAGCCCCTTCTCCCACCCCCATCAACTGGTCGGGCAGCAGGACAGGCTCAGGTGCAAGAGGAGGGAAGCAGAAGACTGGAGACCTTTGGCAGGGGCACGATGGCACATCCAGGTGTATCCTGGAGAGGTTTACACCAACCCTTGTGCCAGAACAGGCTCCTCACCCCAGCAGGAGCGATGGTCCACACGGCTTCGCGCAGGCGGCTGGCACCGGAGAACTGTGGGAGCAGAAGCACCAGCAGCCCTGATGAGCCCTCCAGCTTTCAACAACACCCATCCTGCCAGGGCCACCCCATCACACCGAGCCCCCCACTCTCTCCATTGCTCCCCAGCAGTCTGAGTGACTCCTGGTAGTTGTTAAGGTGGTGTGGGGACATCACCTTCCACGGCTGGAGCCCCCAGAGGCTTTCAACACCTGCCACGTGTGGACCCCTAAAATCTCCCACTGCAAGTAGAGATCAGAGGCAAGGGAGATGCAAACACCCAGGGAATGGCACTGCAGGCATGCAATGCCTTTTCTCAGTGGCACTTTGCAGACTCCTTGAAAGGCTCACAGCCTGCAGGAGTCCATGGCACAACCAGTACTCAGCTGCTCTGAGCTGGTGTCCCCAGGGGTGTCCTTACAGGCAGGAGCTCAGCTGGGCAGTGCAGGTGCTGTTACTCTCTGAGAAGGGCAGGAGGGAGGCAGCGCTGGGGCCGAGCCTCTGGCAGCGAGCACACACACAATGCACACAGCCAGGGACAGACACACAGCCAGGGACAGACACACAGCCAGGGACAGACACACAGCCCTCCCTGAGCAGCCCCGAGGCCAGGCTGGTGCCTGTCCCTTGTCACTCGCTCCTGGGACCTTGAAACACAGCCCTGGTGCACTCACAATGTCTGGCGTGCAGGGGAAGGTCTGCGGTGGCAGCTGCAGCAGGAGGGACAGGACTGCATTGAGGAAGCTCTGGCGCATCACCAAGAGCAGGAGCCGGTCCATCAGGGGAGGCAGAGCAGAGGGGGACGAGTCATGGGGGATGGTGCTGCCTCCCACCTGCTTCACCACACCCTGCAAAGAGAGGTGACACAGTCGTCAGTCAGTCCTCAAAGCCTCGAGGCCCGGTCACATCTCGCAGGAGTGCAGCCGGTCCCAGCTGAACATCCCTCCCTCCTCTCAGAGCTTCGGGAAAGCACCGGACTCGGAGCAGCTCCCTCCGTTTCACAGATGGCAGGAGCTGATAAAGGCGAGCTTGCGTTAACTGAGGTGCCATTAGCTAATAACACACTCTGTCCAAATCACAAATCTCTGCCTCACTTCATCCCTGAGGGCTCACTCCAAGCACCGAGGGGTGGCTGCACAGGGTGACCCCAGACCTCCCCCAGCCACCCTCCAGCTCCACAGAGACCCACGCTCACACCGACCTTTTGCTAAGGAGACCGATTCTGACCATCCGGGGGGTTTGGGGGGCAAAGGCTCCTCCCAGTGAAGTCATTGCACCAAAGCCAGTGCAGCAGCATGGGTTTCACAGCCTGCAGCCTTTGCTATCAGCCCCTGCTCCTCTTTAGTGCTCCTGTCCCACTGGCTCCTGTCCAGCTGCTTGCTTTTTTAAGTTCTCCTGTTAGCAAGTAGTTTGCTTTTTGCTGTTTGTTTGGGTTTTTTTTCCCTCACAGTGAGGCAGAAGTAAAAATACGTCTGTTAGCCTGGTTTCTCATTCACCCATCGCAGAGACTGAACAGCAAAGGCAAAAAGCACCAACACCAGGTCTGCAGGGCAAGGGAGATGAGGAGAACTGCTCACCCTCTGAGAAGGAGAACTGCTCATCCCTTGAGAAGGAGAACTGCTCATCCCCTGAGAAGGAGAACTGTTCATCCCAGCAGCTACATCCAACAGACACAGCCTCGGGCAGACCCGGGGTAAGTTGGCAGACAGAGCACAAGAGGAAAAGCACACACAGTGCTTAGTGGTGATTTGGATGAAGATCTAAGCACTTAGGAGCTGCATTTCCAGGACAAATCACTAGCCCAGCTCCTCGTGGGATTCTACAGCTCCCATGGGATGAGGTGAGCAGACTGAAAGGAAAGGCTGCATTCCCAGGGTGCTGCTGCCCAGCATTAACTTACATCTAAGTCCAGCCCAAGGAACTTGCCAGAGGTGTAGGGGATGCTGGCCAGCTGGTAGTGGATTGTTCCTGCTGTGCCGACAGGGATCACTGCTACACACAGGAAAAGGATCGTTAGAGCACCAGGAAATCAGCAGCAACACAACCAACCCTGGCCCCAAGGGCCACCAGCCCCCACACCCACAAACAGGTCCATTCAGGGCTGAGAGGTGCTTGCTGCTACTCCAAAAGGCCAGAACATCCCCTAATTCATCTTGGTGGGAGCTGCCTTTAGGATATAGCACAAAAAGAGCTTCAAAGACAATAAGAAAAATCCAAAGGATATGCATAAAAATGGAATAAGGAAGGCCAAGGTGGGAGCAGTTCATTGGAGAGGTGGGTGTGAATTCCAGGCTCAACCACAGCCCTGCAGAAGTGCTGGACTTCTGTAGATGTACTGAGGGATTTGATGTGGGAAATGGGTCTTGTTCCCACTGTGGGAAACACAGGGAAGCAGTGCCTCAGCCTCCACCAGCAACGCACCATTGAGAGTGCTCAGGAGATGGATGTTCACGAGGTTCATCACGATATCGACCACGGGACAGAGCTGCAACACAAAGCAGAGATGGGACAGCTCAACCCCCCTCACCACCATCACCACAGCCTGCCCAGAGTCCCTCCTTTCCCCCCAGGGAAAAAGCTGCATGGCAATAGACACAGCTGGGATGCTGTGAAAGATCTGGGGCAGTGGAGCATCCCCGGAGCTGTGGGACCACGCTGAAGGAGAATGTTTTGATCTGAGGCATCACCCTACAGGCAGCAGCCTTGTGGACACCCCAGCCCCATGGCAGTGATGTGGGAGAGCAGCACAGAGAGACAGTGGATCTTGCTGTGGCCTGGTGACCAGTTTTTCCCAGTATTTCTGTGTTTCAGCTGTGGAAGGAGGACAATCCTCAGCCGTACCAAAGCGGGCAGAGTCGCTGTCAGCTGGCCAAGCACCAGCTCATTCACTGACAGGGTGAGCAAGCTGGAAAAGAATAGAAAAAAACCCCAAATCAGCACAAACAAAGCTCCAGGACAGGAGACAAAAAGATCTCCAGCCTTGGTTTCACATTCTCCTACACCCTCAGTCATCCCTTCAGGGCCAGTGCTGTGGCTGATGCTGTCAGAGCAGGGGCCTGAGGTACAAAAGAGCAACTTACCCACTGAGGAGAGAATTTGACTCATTGCTGAGAATCACAGAATCATTAAGGTTGGAAAACACATCTAAAATTATCAAGTCCAACCATCAGCTCTGCCCCACCACCATGTTCCTCACTAAACCATGTCCTCAGGTGCCATAGCCACATTTTTTAGCACTTCCAGGGGTGGTGTCTCTACCACTTCCCTGGGCAGCCTGTTCCAATGCTTGACAACCCTTTCTGTGAGGAAAATTATCCTTCAGCTCTCAGGGAGCTTTCACTGCATGAAAGGAGTGAGAGTCTCTCACAGTCTAACCTTGTGCTTGGTATCTCCCTCTGGTATTTAAATCAGTGCTGTAGTTAAGGGAAGAGGGAGCTGTTAGGAAATATCTTCATGTTAGTTACTGGGAACAAACAATTTGCATCTGGAATAACAAGAGGAGAAATCTGCTGTGTGACATTTCCACACTGCTGCTGAACAACTCACTCAGGACCTGTGATGCCTGAAGCAGCACAGAGGCAGTTTTATCTGATAATCAATATATTTCTGGACTGTTGAGTTGGCAAGACACAGACAGCAGGAATTCATAGAGCACCTGTTATTTATGCCCAAATTCTGCCTACAAATGCAGCTGAGGAGCTGCCATGAAGTCATTTGTGTATATCTACACTCCCCTTGCCCCCATAGGAGTTCACTTCCTGCAAACCATCACTTTAATCCTGCTAAAAATTAAACTATGACCCCCAGAGCAGGTGAGTCGTGTTCCTCTGTTCACTCACACAGCATTTTTCAAAGCAGCTGCTGCACTGATTGGAATATAATGCATAATGCAAAAATTAATTAGGAGAATTTAGATGAACCTGAAAAGTGAGTAATTCAAAAGCAATAGAAGAAAATATTTCCCATGATCAATTTACTGCTGTGTTCATCAATACATGAAGTCAGCAAATCCTTGCTGTCAAGAATTTAGTAAGACTGAGCAAGAGATAGGACATTTGCATGGAATTACACACAACTACAGCAGTCAGAGGGAAACTCCACAAGCCAGGCATCCTCCTGGGACAGCAGCCAAAGGCAGAGTACAAAACCAGGGAAAGTAATGGTCCTGTTTTCCTGGAATTCTCCCAGCCCTATTATTCCTACCCTTTGGATATCAATTCTCTAGCTAAGTCTAGAGCAAGTTGGGAAAGGTACCAAACCTCACGCTTCAGATCTTAAAATTTCCACAAGCAAGCAGGACAAATTAACACTCATTCCACTGATGCAATTGGCATTGGCAACAGGAAAGAAATTCCATCCCCGAGGCCTGGCTCTCTATCAGTGAGCACTGTCTGTGTCCTGGCAGACTGTCCATATTAATAAAGAGGAGAGGATTGCACATAACAGAAACATAAATCCACAGGCACTTACCCAGAAAGGACTTTGATCTTTATGGCCCCAAGAATGCAGAGGCAGTCTTCAGTGACAACCTGGAACGTGCCAGATTCAAAGTTCGTGCATTTAATGTTTGCAGTAATGTTCACCTCCACTAAGATATCAATGAGTTCTGAGAGCAGGCCAACCAAGCTGCAAAAAAGCAAATGGGATTATTGCATCTCTCAGCCTCTATGCACAGAAACTCACCAAAGCCAGGAGAAACAGACTTCCCCATTTCCTGAAGACTATTACCAATGCCACAGGTCATCTTTTGGTGTCTGTTTTGCTCTGTGACTTTATTATGGGTAAGAAACACTTCAAAATCCTTAAGAAATGCAAAATATGTCAGGGTAGGGGTTTCCCTCACCGAATCCCTCACTCACCAGTTGCCTCTGAGCTGCAGCTTTGCCCCAATGGTCAGCTGGACCCCGATCCCTGGCAGCAGCACCACCGACAGCCTGGGCACCCGGACCTTGATGAGGTGCAGGCTGTGAACAACAGCAAAGGCTGGCACAAATTAAAAACACCTTCCAGCAGCTGAGCAGCTGCACCCAGGGAGAACCTATGGCACCCACAGCACCCCAGGCAATTCCAGCTGGAGGCACAAGGATAAGAGACAGATGGCTAAAAGAGGGCAGCCTAGAATCAGACTGGGGTGGAAGCTGACTTTGGAGAGCTGCTTGCTTTTCCCCTCTGTGGTGCCTTTTCCCTCTCTCTGTGCTGCCAGGCATTAACAGCACCACCAGAGCTGTCATTCTGCACCCACAACCTGCAGTGTCCCTTGCCACTCACACTGCAACCACACAGACAACATGATTGGGTCAGAATTTCAGTACCACAACAAAGCAAGGATCACAGCCCAGGCCAACCATGCCAGGGGCAGCTCAGCTCATCTTGTTCAGGACTGAAGATGCACTCACAGCAAAGCACTTACTCTGTGATGCTGGTGGGAGAGTTCAGCTGACTCCCCTCACCCATGATGTTGGGAACCACGAGACCCTGCAGGTGCTGGTGGATGAGCCCATTATGAATTATGGCATCTGAGAGAACTGGAAAACATCTGTGTGTGAGGACCAGCACGGGCAGCAGTGACCTCTCCCCACTCAGGCAGATCCATCCTGGCACAGCAAAGCCCCTCCACTCCCCAAAACTTCTCATGGAGACATCAGCTGTCTCCATGCAGTAAAATAACACAGGGATGATATTTTACAACTTTGGTGCAATAAACCAAAGCTGCCCTTGGTGAAGTAAACAGGAGGGACAGCAGTGGAAAGCATCCCAGACTCCAATCAAACATCACAGCTTGGCTGTGCACTGCCAGGAGCACCAGTGACCCCACTCAGAGGCTGGGCTTCCACTCACAACTCACTTCCCCTTTGTCAAAGGGGTTTTTATTTGTTGATTCTTGCCTGTTTATTTTTGCTCTTGGCTTTTGGAGTTTTTTAGTAGAAGCAACTTGAAACAAGCCTGAACATCACAAATAATACTATGTCTGCTACTTCACAGCAGCTGTTTGTCAAATATCAGCTGCTCCAATATGGAAATGAGAAACTGAAGAAAAAAAAAGAGGAAATAACCCAGATTTAGCCCTGAAATTCTGTGTGGCTGCTTGGAGCTGAAACATCCCCCAGTTCTGGAGCAGAGATTTCCCTGACCCATGAATCCGGTGATGGCTCTCAGGGGCTCTGAGCAAAGTCTGCAGCCCTGAGGAATTATGAAATAAAAATGATGGGGAGTAAAACTCAGGAGGTTTTACTCCCCATCAGAGTCCCACAGAGCTTTCAAAGCAAACACAGCTTTGAGGTGTTTTTTTGTGGTTACCGTTCTGCATCGCGCGCGGGCTCACGGCACAGGACAGGCCAGACACGACTTCCTGCGAGGGCGAGAGGAGGCCACAGAAAAAGATGATTCCAAAAAGCTTCAAAACCATCATCTCCAGAAGATTTCCCTGCTGGCAAGGGAGACATCAGAGGGGAGAGTGAGGAAAAAAGCTCTCAGAAGTGACCTCAGTGTCTTTATGAGGAAAGAAGTCAAGGAAGGAATCCCTCCTTTACTCTTTATCTGGATCAAAGGAGACTCTGTTCAAGCCCAGAGCAACAGAACCTTCTTCATGTCCACACACATGGACAGGCTCCATGTGTGGGTCAATAAAAGCCCTTTTCTCATCCCTTGTGACTGGCCCAAAATATTCACACAAAAGAAGCCAAACTTGATGTTTGTTATTTCTGTATCCCTGCAATACACAGCTACAGGTGTTTTGGTGAGGGGCTTTGCCAAGGGAAGCATCTGAGGATTATCTGTGTTCCTTCTGCTTTTCAAAAGCAATAAACTAAAGCACAATTGATAAAAATAAGCCAGCTAGAAGTTATAACTTAATAACAACTAACATAAATTTAATTATGACATAGCAGACATAGGGAGGTGATCAGGAGTTTGGTGCCCAGCACAATCTCCAACCAAAGCAGTCAAGCACTTCCAGAGTGATGACCCTGCCACTGCAGCTGTCACCCTGCCACCACACAACCAGCACATGGAGGATGTTACCTGACTCAGCTGCAGCCAGCTGGGATGGGCTCTTGGCTCCACTCAGGCTCCTCTGGACTCCTCGAGGCTCTGCAATTTCCCTTTCTTTCCCCAGAGCTGAGATGAAAGAAGGGCCCTTTTATAAAATCTGCAGCCAAGCAGACACGCCTCTCCTGCTCAGCCTCCCTGGCCCATGAGCAGCATCCCTTTGCTCCTGCTCCTTGCAGGCATCACCCAGCTGCCACCTCTCTTGTTAGAAACAAGGCACCACCACTGAGTCACCCCTGAGTCACGGCTCACTTGGCCTCTGGATGCTGCTTTCCTGCCCCCTCCCCTCCAAATCTGTCCTAAAAAGGAAGGATGCCCTGCAATGGTGGATCCAATGGGGATCCCTATGAGGAAAACAATGTTTTTAGGAAAAGGAGTTTTTAGGAGTTATTTAAGGGGGTAACTTTTTAAGAGTTACTGAAGTAGATGAACCTGGCAGAAGTCCAGCCCTCCTGTGCAGGGAGGCAGCACAGAGAGCACAGGAACAGGGTTCCAGAGTTTCTTCAACTTAGAGTAGAGAAATATCTATTTTTGGCAATCCCTGTCAAGGTGTGAGATTTAAAAGGCTCATTCATGTTTCAAGTAGACTCCTGGGAAAAGATTTTCTTGACAAAATACTGAGAGTGGCAGAGATCTGATAAAGGTCAGCCTTTAGACTGATTTCAGATGGGTCTGTAAAGTGCCATGTAAAAAATGAAGTTGCATTGAAATGCACAAAAGCAATGATTAACATGGTTTTGAATAAGCAGCATTTGTGGTAGCTGAACACTGGTAGCAGCAACATGGATTTCAAAGGAAATTCTCATCCTGCAGGAATGAGACTCTCACCCCTCAGCAGATGCCTTGGCTGGGCTTAGCAGAAGTTTCCATTGTGCAGGGCCTCGGGAAGATCTTATCTGAGCACTTTGTTTGGGTCTGGTCACCCGTGTTCAACTGGGATGGACGTGGGGGGAAACTGGGCAGCAAAGGGCTGCTGAGAGAGCTGGGGAGCTGGAGAGGGGCTGGTGTGCTCAGCCTCATGGAACAGGGAGCAGCAGAGATACAATCATTCTCCACAAACATGGGAGAGGAGAAGGAGAGGACAGAGGGAGGAGAGCTGCCTGGGCTCAGGGACAAGGCTGGCACAGGAACAAACAAAGCTGATATATTCAAGTTGAAGTTAGGAGAAAGCTGCTACCACCAGTGAGTTTAGGGCTAGTTGTCCCCTGGGAATACAGAAGGCAGAAAAATATACTCAGGATGCTCTTCAGTACTGCTCGAGGTGTGCTCTTGCAGCAGCAGCAAAGTGTTTGCACCGAGTCCCTCAGCATGAGCTGCCCTGGGCTCGGGCTCAGCAGAGCAAACTTTTGCTTGTCACAGAAACTTGTTTTGTTTAACACTCAACCAGGACTGCATTTGATGTGCTGGTGACAGTCTAGTCCCAAAACCAGGGGATGAACTCAACAGGCAACCTATCCATGCTGCTCCTTCTTTTGTCCCCTTTCAAAGATCCAAATGCACCAGGCTGAGCAGTCACCATGAGCACACCCACAGTGAAGTGCTCATGACACTGCTCCAGCTGTGTGCAGGAATGTCACTGCTGGCAAAAGCCAGCTGCTGAGCATGACCAAATGTGGATTTCCAGCTGGTTTCAGAGTGTCCCTGTGTGTGCAATAAGCACCTGAGTCACCATGCACGTGCCCAGCAGAGCCAGGGGCTCCCATGGGATCCATGTCCATACCCTCCCATCCTGCACCACACCCCAAGCACAGCAGTGACAGCAGCTGGGAGGAACATGGCCCATTTTACACACCCTGCCCATATTTCTTCTTGCTCTGTGACTTTTTCCTCCTCAGTCACATCCCTTGTCTCCCCTCTCACGCACCCATATTTCATCCTCTCCTTGCAGCAGTGATTTAGATATCACTTACCAGGAGGCTGGATTCAGTCCTGCAGTGACAAGGGAAGATATATTAAAATAAAGCATTGCAAGAAATTGTAGAAGAGATTGTCTCAACACAACTGCTGGAAAGCAGAAGGGCTCAAGGAAAGTTCAACACCCACAGAGGAGAAATGCTCCAGAGCAGCCTCTGGCATCCTGCACTGCCCCAGGCTTGGGGTTCTGCAAGAAGGCAGGTTAAACAGCAACAGGATCTTCAGAAGAGTAATGTTAAAGTAATTAAATGTAATAATTTATTAAATATTATTAAATTAACTGATTTTTTCTCTCTAATATTCAGAACCATGGAAGCCTAGGGAAAACTTAGGAGAATTGCACCATGCAGGTCAAATTAAAATGCTGAGCAATGCTGAAGATGAAATGAAATCAGAATTTTTACATTTTAATGAAAGATGGTGGTTTTGAGACATTTCAGAGGTTTGCAGGCTACGGGAGCACAAATTTCCTTCACCGCTATGTGACAAACAAAAAATAAAAATGAAAACTAAAAGGAGTAACCTCAGAGTGTTAAAATTCCTTAATGGGCAAATAGTAACTCCTTGTTTAGAGTATACATAAACTGAATCCTCTCTCTTGAGGTGAAAAGCCTAAATCTGTGGCAGGACTTGCAGCCTGTGATGGAGCTGCTTTGTACAGATGTTCAGCCTTTCCCCTCTCAGGGGCACCTCCTAGGAGTCCACAACTGCTTCCAAATGGATGCTGTGAACATTAATGAACTGCTCAGCCCAGATGTTGATGGAAGAAACTCCCTGATGCCAACAAAAAGGCAGCAGCTCAAGGGGAAGGAGAAAGCACTTGGGGAGGAAAATGACACAGCTAACTGCTGTGCTGGAGGAGAAACTGGGAAAGGGATGGGGGAACAAAATAAGTTTGAAGTGCTGACTGCAGCTGGGCTGTGAACTCACAGCCTGGTCTCTGAAATGCTCAGTTCAGGTGATGAATTGTTTTCCCCACACGGTGTTTTACTGGGGAATGTGGCAACATATCAGATCTGCCCTGGGAGGGGGTCGGGCACCTTGGCCAGGGGCAGCTCAGTCCAGAGCCTGGAGAACAGGCACATGGAAAAGTGTCACTCTCTGTTCTGATTCTTCTGCCTCACTGCGAGCTGGCTTGTTCAGGGGAGATTTTTTCCCACTCCTGTTAATGAAATTGCTCAGGGAAGTGGAAGGAAGGAGCTGTCTCTGAGCTCCCCAGTGCAGTGTAAAATGCTGAATTCAGCACCACAAACACGGCATTAGTGCAGTACTGTCTCTATAGAGTCACCTGTGCTCTGGCTGGTTTGGGATGGATTAATCCTCCCAGAGCCAGGCTCCAAAACTAATTTCTAGCAATAGGATTTGCCAAAACATAAACTAGAGTCTCCTAGAAAGGACCTGGAAGCTTTTAGTAAGAACTGAAGGACTCAAACCCTCCTCAAGTTTTGGGACTCTACTTGAGCCCAGGATTGACAGAAACCCACAATCCCCAGGGCCAGATTTACAGCTGCTGGTTTAGCAGCTCCCATTGTCAGCAGCCCAGGAGGGCAGAGCAGCTTAATTAATGCCCATCACTCCTGCAGCACAGCCAGCCTTGCCAAGCTCAGGCTGACCTTGGGCTGCTGCTTGGCACACAAACCCAGACCCGTGGCAGGGCGTGCGTGGGCAGACGTCAGAACCCTCCTTTCCAGCCGTGTCTGATCACTCAGCCCTGCAGTTTCCTACTCGGGCAACTTGAGAAGCAGGAACAATCTCAGGCAAGAGCCACACAGACAGCTTGGGCAGGGAAAATAGGGAGAAGGACACAGAGGCACGGGCAGCAGCTGCCAGGAGCTGCCTGTCAGGAGGAGGCAGAGCAGCAGCATTGATTTCTGGAAGCATCCGCAATGCTGAGCATAAACAGCAAAGCCGAGTAAAATCACTGCCATGAGATAAGCACAAATCGATGTCTCCAGGAATTTCATAGACAGGAAATTTTCTTCTTCTGAGACAGCAAAGGAAGTAGAAGGAGCATAATGTTATCAGCCCCCAAAAAGGGACAAACTTCACCAGACAGATGCAGCACAGTGAGATGGAAAAGGAATGCACAGAAAAGCCTCACTCACTGGACACTCTGCAGTGCAGAAATGGAGGCACTTCTGCAGAGAGGTGTTCAGACCTTGCCCAGAGCTCCCCAACACAACACTGACAGCAGCACAGGCTGGAGGGCTCACAGGCACAGCCAGGGAAGCCTGGGCAGCCTTGCAAATCCCCTCCCAGCTGCTTTGGGCACTGGCTTCACCAAGTTTTGCAGTATTTTATCAGCATCTGTCACTGCAAAGACCGAAGTGCAGCCAAAGTGCTGCCCTGAGCATCTTTCTGGGTGGGTGTTTTGCATCTGGACTTTCAGGTTTGGCCCATTCCAGGTTTCCCTGGGGCATCCTTTCACAGCTGACCCCACACAAGGCACACCTGGTGAGCAGAAGAGGTTGTGACCTTGCTGAAGGACTGCCAGGAGCCTCCAGTGATGAATCACGGGGTACACACCAACTATCTGCCCTGTGTTTGGGGTGCATGGCCAGAGCCATCCCTGGTTTCTGCAGTAGCTGAAGCATCTGTACACCAGCATCTCTCCCTCCCTCCCTCCCTTCCTGCCATTGCCCAGCACTCCCCCAGCAGAGCCACGGCAGCCTGGGTTCCTCAGTGATGCAACGTGCACCTCAAAGTCAATTCCAGTTCTATGTTTTAAGCAAATGAATCCCTCTCCTGCTTTCTTCCCATCACTTCCAATCACTCACACTGTGAGTGCTGTGAACGCCTCAATTCCTCCTCACTCTTCATTCTTCCAATTTATTTTTTGCCTTCCTCTCAGGCTGGAAAATGGATTTCTGTCCATTTTGTTGTCTCAGAAAGTGTTGGCACTGTGGTGCCAGAGAAGACTTTTTAAATAAAGACAGCTAATTCTATTTGACTGAAGGATAGCGACACAGACTCAAAGTCATGTTTCTGCCTTGCCTGAGGTTTGGGGAAGCTTTACTTTACAAAAAGAAAAGCAGTATTGAGTGAAATTGTCCTTGATAGTCTCCATTAATCCCTGGGAAGAATTAGCAGCAGCTTTATATTACATTCATACATCTTCTAGAAGCAAAGATTTCAGGCTTTCTGTCTTATTCACAGCTTTTAATAGAGACTTGACATGGTCTCTTCGGACACATCATCAGCACAGGTGGCAGAATTAGTGCCCTGCTTTGTCCAGATGCTCCTCGGGGGATAAATTACAGCCCTGCAGGCAGGCAGGGTTTGGAGTCAGCGTTATGGAAATAAATGCTTATATCCAGGAAGACACCGACTGCTCTAAAGAAATTGCAGCTGAAACCAGAGAGTGAGTTCATGTTAAACAAACCTTGCTGATGAGTTAATTAGCCTGACGAGCACGGACGAGGTTTAACTCACCCAGGTGCCATTTCCCTTCCATCAGTTTGGTGATGGTGTGTCGATCCTGTCTCGGGGCAGAAACATCAAAACAACCGATGTGATTCTGAAAAGAGGAAACGAAAAGGCATTAAAGGACAAAGAGGCATTAAAATCCCGAGCAGGCTGGAGGGCAAAGAACAAAGTCACACCAAACAGGTAGGCGGCTGTCCTGCCTCTGCCCCCGCGGGGCTCAGCATCCCAGTTCACACCTACAGCTGGTGCTGGCACTTGTGAGCACCCATCCCGTGCCCTGTGCCCCGGGGAGATGCCACATATCTCACTCATCCTCCCTGGGTCCCCCCGCTTCCACACGGCAGAGCCGTTCCAATGCAAGGGATGGGCGAGCACCGCGGCTCTGGCCGGGGGAAAGCAGAGACGGGACTGGGGAGCAGCCCCGCAATACAGAGCCATCCTGGGGACAAGCCGGGAAGGTTTCTGGTGAAATACACCCACGTAGCGCAGAGGAGCACCAGGGAGAGGCCGCGGAGCACTCTCGGGAGCAGGGAGAGCGGCTCGGACACCCAGCGCGGGACTCGAACCCGCGGCCCCCGGAGCTCGGGGCGGCTCCCTTGGGCTGTACCGCCCCCTGCTGGCGGCGAGCGGCCCCGCGGGGCAGGGACCGGGGAAGGTTCCACAGGAAAAGGTTCATGGCTGGGATAAAGCTCCTTAAAGAGACTCCCGGTGCCGGCAGATCGATTCCTGTGCACCAAACGCAATAAAGACAAAATAGAGAGAGACTGTTAAATTCCCCTTTCAGTAAGAAGAGCTATTTGATATCGACCTGACCCATGGCAAGGAGTGCAATGCCAGCCCTGAGCACAGACACAGCCCAGGGGCTTGGGGCACGTGCCAGGGCCAGGTAACTCACACTACAGCATCACAGACACACACTCAGAGTGATGGGGACAGATAACTCACACTACAGCATCACAGACACACACTCAGAGTGATGGGAACAGATAACTCACACTACAGCATCACAGACACACACTCAGACTGATGGGAACAGATAACTCACACTACAGCATCACAGACACACACTCAGACTGATGGGAACAGACATTTTGGCAGGGTCTGTTCCCTAAAAGAGGGAACATTTAGACTAGAGATAAGAATGAAGATTTTTTACTGTGAGGTTGGTAAGACACTGGCACAGCTTGGCCAGAGAAGCTGTGGCTGCCCCATCCCTGGAAGTGCCCAAGGTCAGGCTGGAGCAACCTGGTGTAGTGGAAGATGTCCCTGCCCATGGTAGGGGTTTGGACTAGATGACTTTGGAAAGTCCTTTTCAACCCAAACCATTCCATGATTCTAAGTTACAAAAACAACGCGGCTCAAGGATGATTTCACTCACACATTAAAAGCAAAATTTTGATACCACAGATTGATCTGTTAACAGCATCCATTAGGAAGCTCCACAGCAGAGCTCCTCACATGCACAATGGGACACACTCATTGGCACAGCTGTGCCACTCCCCATTCTGTGGGAAAGAACCATGTGTCCCTCACCTGCACAGCAGCAGGGAAGGTGTCACAGTTCAAAACCCACTGCAAAACAAATTAAAACCTAAATAAGCATCCACAATTTCTTTTAGCATCCCGTCACTGAGCAAGAAACCCCCTTTGCAAACATTTGGGGGCACAGGTGCTTACTACTGGAATTTGTGTGTGAAATCACCACGTGCTCTGCCAAGGGGTTTCAGCTGGATCACCAATACCCAAACACTGAACCACAGCGTGCAGCCCTCCAGACTGTCTTCAAAATGAAGAACAGGATTTTTTCACAGCATCACCAGGATCTGGTAATTTCCAACAGCCTCTCCTGCCTGCAGATGCTCAGACTGTAAATAATCACTACACGTTTTTGCTGCCACTGATATTTTCTCGCCCGAGGCAGCCGCTCGCTGTCCTGCCTCCGAGATAAGGCTGGGGAGCTTCACAGGGTTTGGGAGCTTTGAGTGGAATCTTCTCAACATCAAAGTCCCAGTAGGGTTTTTAGTGAGGCTTTAGAACCAAGTTAAGGATTTTTAATGTGCCATACAGCACCCAGCATCAAAGGGACGGCGTCTGCAGGGGCCTGGTGTTAACAAAGTCACCGATAGCATGGAAATACAGCTGAACTAAACAGCTCCATCACCACTATTTTGAGCAACTTTTATGTACAGGAGATGAGCACTCTGGAGGTTTACTCGGAGCGGAGAGTCTGAATAAAAAAACCTGACTCCCCTACTGGCCATGTGAAATTAGTCAGATGGAAATGAGGAGCTGGGAATCTTTGAGCTTGTGCCACGCAGCTCAGTATAAATATTCTCATTGAATTATGACACTTTGCAGGCCTCACACACGGAATCAAGGTCATTGGCAGCAGTTGGCAGGAGAGCTCTGCTCCTTCAGCTTTGCTATTTCAGGATGCAATTGGTTTTTCTCTTCCAGCAGAAGTTATTGTGAGCAGGGCTAGCTGGGCTGGCAGAGGAGGGATGTGTCCAACACAGCCATGGGCAGCAGGAGCGTTCTGCACAGGAAAAATGCTGCATGTGAAACTCTGGTAACACCAGCACCCTGCAAATCCTTCCCTCCTGCTGTCCATTTCTTCCCAGGAACCACGAGCATCCTGTCACTCACACTGAATCCCCCACGTGCCTCTGACACAGAGCCACTGGTGAAGAGGAAACCACTGGAAGCCACTGGTGAGGAAACTCCAGGACTGAGGGGTGTCAGTGCTGCTTTGACCAAATGTCAGCGACAGCGAGGGCAGCACTGCACCTCCATCCCAGTGAAGGGCACGGGTTTGGCAGCCAAACACAGCTCACACACAGGAATCCAGCCCTGCTCCTGCACTGTGAGCTGGAACTCTCAGAAACACAAGCTGTTTTTCCGGGAGCTGGAGCAAATACACATTTTCCACCAGTTGCCTCTATTTTTTAGAGAACAGGTAAGACAAACAAGGGCAAAGCAACACCCTGTGGCAGAGCAGGATCCAAGGCTCCTCTCTGCAGCATTCCACACCAAACAAAGGTGAAACACCTGCTGCCTCACCCAGGTGAGCAGGCATTAGGGACACAACACAGCAAACAGCATGGCAGTGGCCGTTTGTCCTGCTGCAATACAGTGGCAATTTCAGAGCCACAAGATTCTCACTTGTTTTTGCCAGGCCCCAAGGAGGAGATAAGACATCTTGAGACTTATTTTTTTTTTTTACTTTTAAAGTAACAGTCACCAGCATCTTTTCAGATCAGTGGGAGCCATCCCTACAGATGTCGTGGCCCCATTACTGAGCGTGACACTGATTGCCTTTGTGCAAAGCAGCAGGTCTGGATCCAGAGGCTTTGCACAGCCTCTCCCCAGCCCTCCTGCTTGGCCAGCAGCAGATATCTGCTGTGCACCACGGCTGGGTGGTTGCAGGGGTCCCAGCTGCCACACAGCTGAGAAAATCAAACTAATATTATTAAGTTAACGCCAGCCCTGGGTGCCTCCACCAGCGATCAAAGCCACCTTCGGCTTCACCGACACGCAGTGACTTGTAAAAGGCTGAGCTGAAACAGTATTTCACGGCTTGAATTGCTTCAAATCCCCCAGGAACAAGTGTCAGGGCTTTCAATAGCTATAGTGCTAATAATAAAACAGGGACTTCTTCCAGTATCACAGCACAAACAGTAGTTATTTCTCTCTCAAAGCTTTGATTCCTAAAACCTTTCTTACATTCAGCTTGACATCAAAACACCCATCTCATTCACTCAGGCTGTCACAGGAGAGTTGTGTGCTGCTATTAGAAATAGCCCTGAGGTGAATTAAGAACAGTCTGTAATGATGTTCCACTACAGCAACTTTATTTCTACCAAACCAAATAAATGAGCAATATTTTATCTGATGTGCCTTGGCTCAGCAGAGAACAGCAGCTGCTCCCCTTATGATTTATTGAATGGATGTTTTCTAAATAGCCAAAGCTGGTCTCTGAAGCCAGCCACCAAATCTCCCATTCCTAACAGCCCAGCAGAGATAGGAGAGGGACATTCAAGTTCTGGATAGTGGCAAGTTTGGACATGAACTCTTTTTATTTGTAATTTTCCCCCATAAACAAAATGCACAAATAAAAAGTTGTATTAAAAAATATCTATAAATATTGATGCTCAACAGCTGGCAGCAGATACAGGGCACAGACAAAGCTCTTCCTGTACAGCTGCAGAAGCAGCAGAGTCCAGCACAGTCAGGGGAGCTTTGGGTGTTCTGGGTGCTGCCAGGAGACCGGGCTGGGGCAAAGGAAAGGGCTGAGGGGTCATGGAGAGATGGAACTTGGAATGTCTTTGGGAGTGGTACAGGCAGCACATCCCAGCACTGCAGATGGGTCCCTGCCCCCATCACCCCAGAGCAGCAGCCCCAGCACCACAGTGGGGTGAGCAGCAAGGGAAGCAGAATAAAACAACCACAGAGGCACCAGAACTCCAGCAAACAGGACTGCAGCAGACACAGCTAAAGCAGGATTTGGGGCTTCTGGAAAACTGGCAGGAGGAAATTTCACATCAGCAATTAAAACGTGGGATATTCTGCCAGAGGACATCTCCTAAGCCAAGAAAGTGATGAGATGCAAAACAGGTCTGGACATTCACATGGGCAATAAGGACACAGGGAAGCATTGCAGGAGCAGCAACACATTTCATGGAGGTCACACCTCATGGAGGTCACACTTCAGTGGGCTCTGGCTCCCAGAACATCCAACACCAGAACAGTGAGGGGAGGCAGGGGGGTGTTTTAACACTTTCTGCAAAGTGCTGGTGCCTCTGAAGGGCCTGACAGCACGAGCTGCCAGTGAGGAGTGACAGTCCCCAGGGACAGAGATGATCCATTTGGGGTCTTTTCATTCTTTTAATGCCAGAGCAAAGGGAAAGCTGATGGGGGCACAGCAAAATCCTGACCAGGCAGCAAGTGCCTGGTGTGGGCACTGCTGGGATTCCTGCCCTGAGAGAGGAAAAATGCCCCAATATTTATAGCCTGAGGAATGCCAAGCACTTCATTCCACGCACTGGCTGGATGTTTGCTCCAGGAGCAGAACCAGGAGCAGCATTCTCCAGGGATAAGGGAGTGAAGGGCCTCCAGACCATGCTGGGAGGACACCAGTCCCAGGAGCTGCCATCTGTGGAATTGCTGATTAAACACCCCCAGGATGGAGGAAAGCTCCAGAGCACTGCTTTGTTGGTGTTAGTCAGCACATCAGCCCTGTCTAATGAAACAGGGAAGCCTTAAGGGAAAACAGCTTAAAACCTTCACAAAAAGCTCACAAAGGCTCGTCCTGATGCCAGTTCAAGTCCCTGTCAGCAGATTCCCAAACCAAAGCAGCCTTTGATGCCAGCTGGGCACACATTCCCCACAATACTTCACTTGAAGGCTATAAAAACAACAACAAAAATAATTTCTCTGATACTTTGCCCTTGACTAATGTGCACTTACTGAAATAAATAACCACCTGGTCTTGCCATTGAAGAGCAGCACAAACATTGCCACAAGCAGATTATTGACCAGAAATACAGAAGCCAAGTTATAAACAGGTTCATAATTCAATAAACAGAACTGTGAAGCATTTCCAAACAGACCATACAAACCTCACTCTACCTGCCTCCAACAAAGGAAGTCAAATATCTATTTATGAGATTCTAACTCCCTATTTTCTATGCCATTCAGCACAAAGAAGAAAAAAGAATCAAGATAAAGAGAGGGCATATTTTAGCTGTTCGGGATTTATTCATTCAATTTACATTTGAATCAATTATCCAGGCAAAGCTCGAACACTGCCAACGTGATTCAGGTGGCTGAACACACATCATAAATAGTGCAGCATTCAAGTCATATAATCCATGCCTGCCATTCCTGGATGGCTCCATAAGCAGGGAGAATATCCTGACTCAGAGCGTGCCATTATTCCCAAGGAGGAGTGTGCTTGGCTACAGCTTGGAACAGAGCCTCTGCAACCTCTCAGACAAAGCCCTGGCTAACATCCAGCCCAGTGGATTAGGGATAAACCCCTGGAAGGCTGGGCCAAGCCCCCAGCTCGGGCAGGACCGAGCAGGGACCCACCTGGCTGGGATTTTTGGACATTTGTCACTTAAGGAGCGCTGAGGTCACTGATGGCTCTGGGCTGGGAGAGCCCCTGGATCCTCTGTGCCCACAGCAAATGACACAGAGCTGCCTCCTGCAGGTTGTGGCAACTCCCAGTCCACCTCAGGATTCCCTTTTTCTGGCTGTAGCCATGGCACACAATGCATCTCTCAGAGAAAAACAGATGAGGAAACTCAACTCATTTCACAGCCAGAGAGCGGAGCCGCTCCTCTGCTCAGCTTTTCTCCAGCAGAACATTTCTGCACTGCAATAGAGTTTAGCTTTCCACAAACACAAGGAAGGAGACAAAGAATTATGAAGCCATGTATCCCATTAGCATCCAAATGCAGCTGTGGAGGCAAGGGGTTTTTCTGGAGATAAGGTGGTTTTGAAACAGTACTAGCAGGAGGAAAAATTTCTTTTATGAAACACATTTTTCACAGACCTGAAATCCACAGCGCATTATAAAACTGAATTTGTTGCTGTTGTTTTTATTTTACAGCATTAATCACTAAAGGCTTGCTTAGGTGGGCAGGAAAAATCCATTTCCCATTGTATTAACTTCACACAATTTAAGAAGCCTTTCAAGGCCCCATAAACGCAAGTAAGCACTCCCAAGTCTGGCTGGTCCTGCACTGGCCAGGCACACAGATGCTGGAAGCACATCAGCTGGACTTGCCAGGGACTCCTGGGGTGGAGAGCATTTAAATCCTGGAGTTCCATCACCCATCACTTGATTTAAAGTCTGTAGGAAATGAGCTTTCCCAGAATACCATTTCCTCTGGGATAGAGAACGAGAGGAGATTCACCCTCTATCCCAGGGGATTACCTGTGCTGGGGAGGAAGCAAAAACCCTCAGATCCTGAGTGCTGGGATCTCTCCACCTTTGAGATTGTGAGAATTAACAAACACAAAGACTTCACTCATTTGGCCTCCCCAGTCTCACATCAAGATTTCATGAGAACAAGTGCACAGGGTGAAGGGAAGAGCCAGAAAGGTTCACTGAAGATATTTAACAAAACTCTTTAGTACTTGCTAAAGCAGATGTGCAGTTACAACACAGAACTCTTACCCCAGTGACAACAGACTGCCTTTAGTCAATTCTTAGTAAAATTATCTTATTTCAATGTGGAGAAACAGATGGATTTGGTGCATCATCTGGAGATAAACAGACCCGGGTCAGGTGTAGGCAGAAACACACATCAGAGCTTTGGAATTTTACTGCTCCCTCCCCCAGACAACTACATTTTCATACAATATACATAAACATTGTTTTGGCACATGAACAGCACAGCCTAAGAGCCAACTGATGGCTGTGTAAATGCAAGGTTCCTAATGCCCAGCCTGACTTTTAGGAATCAACAGAAATGCAATATGCAATTGCTCCAGCAAAGAACAGGCATTTGGACTGCTCCAAAAGGGGAATTTAAAAAGAAAACCAACCATAACCAACCAAAAAAACCCAAAAAAAAAAAAAAAACTCTTGGCTTGTATAATTTCAATTGTGTATAAGGAGCAATCAAGGAAGAAAACATCCCTGTGGACTCGCAATTGATTTCCAGAACAAAAGCTCCCAAGGGATCTTGAAGGAGGCTGATCTGAAAAACAAAAGATGACCTTCTAGGCCAGTCCCAAGAGCACATCGCTGCAATCCTCCCCTCTCATCCTGCAGGAAGGAGAGCTGTGCGAGGAGGGCTTTGCACATCATTGCCACGTTAGCAGGAGCTGCTGTGAAAGCGATTCTGGCGCTGTCACTGCTTGGTCCCCTGCCTGCCCCAGCCTCTGGGAGCGGCTCTAGCTCAGCTGCTCGCTGAAAATGTCAGAAATTGCTGTGAAACTCCAGCCTCAGACAGACACTGAGCTCACACTCACCTCCCCAGGCATTTCAAAGCAGTAATTATGGGTGGCTTGGGCACACACATGCTTTCCCCTTTCTGAAACGCAATTACAGCTGCAGAGAAACAGGAGGAGATTTATGGAGGGAGCGCCAGGAGAATCAATATATCAGCCCAGGTGGAAGACCATGATTTTGAGCTGCTGCTGAACTACACTAAACCACCTAAATTAACTTAATTACGTGTCAAAACATGTTTACTTGATATATAAGAGATATTTGTTTAAAAAAGCCTCTCAGTTCAGTTTAAAAAAGCAGGCTCGGCTCTCAATCAACACAGCTCCTCCAATCAACTTTTAAAGACTGCATGTACCATGAGACCCAGACGTTTCATAGCTCATCTCAAAGTTATATTTAGATAACAGGCATTCAGCAATTTACAGACAAAATGAAATCAGAAATATCAGCCAACTGATTCAAGAGAAAGTAAGGAGGCAGTCTGGGATGAAAGCTAAGCTTTACATGCCCGAGCTTCTGTACTGCCACAATTAGCTGTTCATGTATCTGGATGGGGACAGCCACTGTGGAAGATATTTTATGTGTGTATATATATATGTGTGTGTATGTATATATATATGTATATACGTATATATATACAAAACACATATATACACATATATATGTACCCACACACATATATAAATGTATAAATATATTTTATATATTTTTTCATATATATATATTAATTTTTTAAAAATTATTTATCTATAAAAAGAACTTTGTCCATTCCCTCCTTCCTCCTTTTCCATAAGTTTTGCACTTTAGGGCAGCATTTCAAAACACAGTAACTTGTCTAGAGAATTAGTGAACACTCCACCATGGCAGGCTCTGTCCTGAAGCTGGTGTGAGTGCAGCTGGAGCAGGCACATTGCAAATGGGGTGCCCACAGCATTGCAGCCCAGAACAAACACCCCAACAGGTCAGGAAAGCACCAGGGGCTCAAGGACACCTGGAAAGAAGCATCATTTACAATTTCTATGGTGCAGCAGCTCCTGTGTCGGATGGAGAAGCAGCTGGAAACACGAGAATGTTATTGCATTTCAGGCCCAGAGATTTGAGCTCAAGTCAGGGAGAAGCCCAGGCCTAATTGTTTTCCTTTCAGAGGTGGCAGGGTCCCACCCGTGCTGTCACACATGCTTTCAGAGAGGCTGTTGTTCATTAGCAGGGCAGCCAGAGCGATCTCCTCCTGCTGCAGAGCTGGGCACAGAGGGTAACACTCTGCTCAAACACAGGCTGCCCAGGGGGGTCAGGCTGTGACAAACCCACAGCTCCCCCAGGGACCCTCCTGATGCAGCCCCGGGCAGGTGACATTGTCACAGCCAGGGAGACAAAGCGGGGTCCTGCCCTGTAAAAGGTGTCTCAGGAGCACACACTCCATGGCTGCATCACGGGGCTGAGTGAGAAAAATCTCTTCTCCTCCTCCTCCTGGCCACAGGGAATGCCATCAGAAAGGAGCTGAGCCTTGCTTTGGATCTTAAACGGGATGTTGGTGCTGCCACACTTGCATCAGCACTGCTGCAGACAAAGCGAAACTGCCGTGGAACAAAACAAACCATTAGCAGCAAGAGCAATTAGAGAAATCATCGGGAGAAACTGGAGCCCAGTTCAGTGGTTTTTTAGTGCAGCCTCAGGAGGGGGCAGCCTCAGCAAGCAGGAGGACCCTGCTCCTCTCCCAGAGCAGGGGCACACAAAGCTCACCAGGCTCTGTTTCTGGCCAAGGTCACAGCCAAAATTCTGCTCCAAACCTTGCCCAGAGCCTCCTGCAGAGCCCAGGGTGTGGATCCAGGGAGATGCCAGCACTGCCAGGGTGTGTTCCCTGTGCCACAGCTGGATCCCAGCTTTCCTCTAGAATAACCCACCCAACATCTGTCACCTCAGGGACTGAAACAGTTGACAGGGCTGCCCTGAGTTGCTATTTGAAGCACACATTTAAGTCTCTATTTTTACTTAACACACTCCAGTCTGTACAGGGAACACTCCCTTATGGAGGGAGGAAGCCAGAGGTCCTTCCCTGAGATATCTACTCCAAAATGCAGCTCTGGCAGGAGCTGCTCACAGAGCAGCCACCCAGCTGACACCCAGGGTGTGCCTTGTAAAACCCAGCCCACCACGCTCCCTGTGCAGGTGTTACATCATGGGCTGTTGTGATTCTCAGCTCCCCAAACCGTGAAGGGAAATCATTATGTACAAAACAGTCATAATAACATAGTTACCATTATAGGATATTACAGACCTCACCCTGCTGCTTCATTCTTACCTCTAAGGGTGAGAAAAATGTGGTTAGTGCTGGGAAGATGAGTGATAAGATCTGGATGCAAACAGCCCCACAGTGCAATGAGGAACATAAAAATATCAGAAAATTGCCCTAAAAGTGCCCTTTTCCTAAAGGAAAAGTAGAATGCAAGGCCCATGAGATAATGCACCTTCCCAGAGGCATCTCTTGGGCCCCTCTTCCTCCAAGTAAAGGCCAAGGTCACCTCCCAAGACCTCCCCAGCTGCACCACCAAGCCAAAGTCCTGCCCTCTCCAACTAGAAGGAGCCAATTAACATGAATTAATAAAAAACCAAGGCACACTACACAGCATTGTTCCACCACTGGTGTTTACCTTTGTGTTCAACACAAGTAAAGCTCAGCAAAGCTCAGGCTTAGAAAAAGCAGCATGAATTTCTCGTTAAAAGCATTTACAGGCATCCCTTTATTTCCTTACAACCATACAGACAACTCAGGCTCCCAGGGTGACCACCTGCCCCCCAAAATCTGCCCCTCTGTGCCTGGCTGAGGGAGCTGTTCCCCCTTCCCCTGCTCTGCCCCTTTTTAAGCTGCAATCCAAGCCTTGCTGGTGCTGGCAGGAATGATGAAGTGGAAGCTGGCACATGTTTAAGCTTTCCTAATTGTCCCCTATGGCCCACTAAGTATAATTACCAAATAATGCCTGGGAACACGACTGCATCCTTGGCAATTAGGGTGATGGCACAGAAGGGCCACCAGCCCTCCCAGCATCTCCTGCTGCAGGTCCCTGGCCAGGCACCTCATCCCAAAGCCTCAGCATCCCACAGGCATTTGCAGAACAGCACCCAGCATTCCACCTTCCTCCAGCCAGAGGGGGATTTGAGGCCATAAAAATAACAAACTGCCAGCATCCTAAGGATCAAGTGCTCAGAGGAAGGATGATGAGCTGTACAAATGGTTTATTTGCACTTCACACCAGCTGCTCCTCTGTACAAATGTGTCTGGCCAGGTTTGTTCCCCACTGCCCTGAGTTTCACCTGTGGGTTTCATCCCTCAGATCCTGTGGCCCCATCCTGCTCCAGAGCCAGTGCCATGAGATGGAGCTGTGGCAGAAAACCACCCACAGAACCAAAATGAAGCAGGGCACGAAGCCAGAGAAGACTGCAGAGATGTTTTAGCCACTGACAAAAATAACAAAGCTCATGCATCCTTTTCTTACTCTCAGATCTCTGCTCTTTCCAGCAATCCTGTCCCTGCCCTCAACAGAATTCCTCCTCAGACAAGAGGCAGTGCCATGCCTGCACAGCTCTGAGCAACCTGCTCAGCCAGTTCTCTGTGAGTTTTGGTTTTAAAGCATCTATTTTGAGAAATGTCTCTGCTTTCACAAGGAGGATGGAGCACCCACACCAGGCACCCAAAAACCCTGCCAGCAGTGGGCAAGGCTGCAGTGGCTCCTGCCCAGGGGTGCAATTTGGGAATGGTCTGCTGGTGCTGGGGGCTCCAGAAACCTGCCCCAGCTGCAGCCTGGGCTCAGCAGCCAGGTCAGGGTACATTCACCAGCAGCTGCAGCTGCTGTAAACATGAAAATTGGCTGTAAGTACTCCTGGTCAAAAATGATAGTGTGAGCTGACAAGAATTGCAGCATTTTCACGCTGATTTTAATCGTATTTTGGCCAGTCTGAAGTTATTTTTTATTTGCTATAAATGTGTCTGCCCATAAGTTGAGGCTGAGCCCAGATTTGCCAGCTCATGAGCACAGATCTAAGATGCAACATCTTAGGAGATCAAAAGCTGGAGGCCAAAATAACTATTTCTTTGGGGACAAGGCAACTAAAAATAAGCAGAGATAAATATTTATGTATTTCTTATTTTTTTTTTAAACCTACTGTAAGGTCTGTCAGGAACCCTTAAGGGCCATGGGCTGCTCTGCCCCTGCCTCACTTCAGCTCTTTCAGTTTCTGCTGGCACCTCAGCTCCAGTGCTGCTCCTGAATTCCCACAGCTGATCCAAGACCATTTGGTAGGAGCCAGGCATCCTCCCACACTTTCACACGAGAATATACAGAGTACAAACAAATCACAAGTTAATTATAAACCTGGTCATAGCAGCTAAGAAAACACTGGGAGGTAAATATCTGCTCAGGTGAGATAATTCTGCCACAGAACCAATGTCCCACCCCACAAAAGGCCAGCTCCTGTTAACAGGTGAGTTTTCCATGGGTTGTACCTGCCTCTCTTCCCAGGAGCTTCCACCCCCTGACATCACAGCTGCTGCTGAAGTAATGATAAGCCTGAGACTTTTTATTTACAAAATGTGTGATATGTTCTTCAAGTGACCCCCCAGGATTTCAGGAGCTCTGAAGGGATGAAATCCAACCTCTGGAAATCTGCTGAACAGATAAAATAAAATTAATTCATTAAGATTTTCTGTAAGGACAAGGCTCAGTAATTTATGGGGGTTTTTGACAGTTTACCCTTTGCAACTTTAAGAAACAGCAAGAAAGTGATCTGCAGGGAGAAAAAAAAATTAAAAAGAAAAATGAGGACTTTGATCACTTCAGCAGTGGACAGCAATATCAAATGATTGTAGTTCACAGCAAATATTAGACCAAAAATATTAGATCTCCTCCTTCCTCCTCCACTGATGGAGCAGGACCACAGCCTTCCTCAGTGCTGGTGATGAGGATGGTCATGCCAGGGTTTTGCTCACATGTCTTTTGTAAAATGCCCTGGAAGGGAGGACACAGTGACTCATGTTCTGTCTGCTCTCCTTCCTCTCTGCCCAGCGGGTGGGCTGAAGCACAGCACCAGCACTTCCCACCTTTTGTACAGCTGCTACTTCACTCCTCAGACTTTTCTGCCAGTTTTGCTCGTTTTGTTTTTGTTACAACTTAAAATTTTAGCAGCAGCTCTCTGGGTCTTGAGAGAATCAGTTCTTATCTTGACTTTTTCACCTTCTGCTGGTGGGGTTGTCTGCAAATGTCAGAAGCATCATCACATTGCTAAAGCTCCTACACTTCAAATCACACCCCATGGACCATCACAGTCCTGCTTTTATCTGAAGTACATTCAACACGTTTGAAGTCTGACAGCACTTCTTGAGGGGCATTACTTCTTTTCAAGATTAAGCACAAGAGAATGTCATGCAAAGACAGATTCTTGCAGCAGCTTTACTGGGATATAAAATAACCAGAATTAGAAAGTTATTCTGCTGTCCAAGACAAGGCAGAGAGAGAAGCAAGGACACCAGGAGGTGATGCTTCCTCACTTCTGAAAGGGTTTGTTGCCTTGGAGCAGGATTCATGGAGAAGCAGTAAAAGTGCTGGGAGGGTTTGGATTGAGCCTGTCTTGGCTCCAGCTCTTACCCAAAGCCCAGAACCACACTGGGCAATTCCTTTTGGCCTGGGCAGTGCCCTCCTTTGGGCTTTTCATGGCAAGGAAAGCCAAGTCTCTGCAGGAAAACAGGAAATGGGAGTCTGGCTGTGAGAGCCCACCCAGCCCATGTTCATCCCAGAGCACTTGCAGCCCACACAAAAACTTTTTGTTTCTTTTGAATACTTCTCATGGATTCCTCTGGATTCTCAGTAACTGTCTGAGCACTGGAAATAAGTTGTGTTTCATCATGAAAGCCTCTATTGTTTTTTTCTACTGTTTTTCAGCATGCTGCATTTAATACCACCCTTTGGCTCCAAGGGCACTAAGAGAAACAGAATCCTCTACCAGAAGCACTCAGAAAAGTCAAATCCCTTGTTTAGGGACATGTGTGGCAGGATGGCTGCAGCAGTTCCATTGGAGTCAGCTTCTAATAGGGAACAGAACAGAGCCATCAGCTCAGCACAGGCTCCACACCCAAGCAATATTCATTAAAATACCAAGAATACAAACTCCTCCCCCCCCCCTTCAATTTCCTCAAAATCAACTGCTTGGGGAAATGTATGGCAAACAGCAGGATGCATTTGCAAATACCAGCCCCACTCAGGTGCTGGCAATGCCTCTGGAAGCTGGAAGAGATTCTGAACATGTACATCAGAGCATTGAGTCATGATCAGAGCTTTAATCTAAATTAGTTCCATTGATGTGGCAGGAGATTTGTTCCACACCAAGCTGTTTACATTCCGATGTGCAAGTGAGTAGATTTAGTTCATGTTTCAGTCTTCTAGAAGTCAAAATATTTCTTAGAAACATGGCCCATTTAATTCTGCTTGTTCTTTGCTGCTGGAACACTATTAACATGCATGCTGCTTTTCTTTGGATGCCTTCCTATCACTCTTCAACTCGTTTTTAGTGGGCACTTCTCCAAAACCATAATCCCCCACAGGGGCAATTCACTAAGAGCTGGGCTCCATGATCCTTGTGGGTCCAAATATTCTGTGATTCTGTAATACCTCTACAAATATTCTCTGTGGTTCCAGCCCAGAGAAGGCCAGAGACAGCCTGGACTGCAAAAGAGTGATAAAGCAAATGCAGCAAAGATCATCTCCATGTGTTAATCAGCACTGATGAAAAACAAATTTAACATTTTTCAGATCCCTTCAGTGTAATTTGGTGAGCTGGACAATGTGTAACTGGAGTGTCTGAATCAACCAAAGCTTCCACCAGAGTTTTGATGTCACAGGAAGGAGGGAGCAGGGACCTGTGCCATCAGGACTGGAGCAGTGCCACCACAGAGCTGATCCCACCAGGAGATCAGCTCTGCTTCCAGTGCTGGAAAACCTGCACCTTGCACAGCTCATCCAGGCTTGACAAAGGGTGCCTTGGCACCCCTGACAGATCGTGTGGCTGGGGCTCAGGGGAGCCATCCCCAGGAGGAGGGAGCACATCCAGATCCCATCAGCTCCACCAACCTTTATAAGGTACAACTTCAGGACTATTCATGAGACAAATCCACAAATGTGCAAAAAAACCCAAGCCAAATACTGGCTCTTGCTGGAGACAGGCTGTGATAGCCATCAGACAGGTGCAGGGCACAATAACTGGATTAGGAGACCCCTAAATGCAGCTTGTTGGGATTGGGAGCTCTGTAACAATTTTAAAGGAGAAAGGAAACAATGCCCCAAGGCCACCTGTAGTGCCTGTGAGGAGGAAAAGACCCTCAAAGCCCAGCACATACTGAAATCCTGGTCATGCAGAGTGTAAATCATCATCTCCTTGCAGGCATCCTTGAGAAGGATTTCTCCTCTCACCCATGTCCCTCTCCTCCAGGGAAGGTGTGGCACATGAAGCTGCTCACTGTACTGGAACCTGCATCAAAACCAGGACAGTGATCCAACATATTCCTGCCAGGAATTATTTGCAGACAAAAGTGATCCATCAAGTACAGCCCAGGAAAAACCCATTAACATGCAACAAACATCATGAGGCCAAAAAGACAAGGAATCAGGAGGCAGAAAAACTAATTGCATGAAGGCTGCTTAATTATTTTTAAGGTTACAAGAGAAGCCTGACAGAATATGGGCTCAATATAGCAGGCATTGCAGAAATTTCTATCAATCTTATCACAATTCTGCCCTCCTACTAGAGCAGTACAGCCATGAATGCTGACCAGCATCAAGTGACTGATTAAGACACAAATCTCAATATTACTAATAAAACAGCAAGTGCCAGAAAAAATAGGCACCATGAGCATGTTCAGTTTCAGCTGCAGAATGGAGAAAAAAGAACTTTTATGGTGTCTTGCCAATAAATTCATCTCTGGGGAGCCATCAAAACAGAGGATGCCTTTCTGTAAAGCAATCACTGATGGCCTATGAGCAGAGAAAATCTCCAGCTCTGCATGACAATGACAGCAGGGCATGAGCCATGGAGCAGATCCTCAGCCAAGCCTGGGTGGGACAGGTCCCTGTGTCTCACAGGCTGCAGGGAGGAGAGGAATTCCAGGGCAAATAAAGAGGGCACACTAGGGAAAGTTATAGAAAATCAGAGAATATTAAAGAGGAGAGGTTAGATTAAAAAAGGCAAGGCAAAGAAAGGATCAGAGGAGAGGGATTTATAAAAATATCCAAACTTTGAATCTCTGAAGTGGTCACAGACAAATTCCTGACCTAAACAGATTTAGATGGTGGAGCTCAACCAATTAGATCCACATGCAGGTTAAACAAGATTTCAGAGGAGCAAGGGCCAGTCCTGACCTCCCTTCCATGCAAATCCAGTGCTACAGACAAGTGCTGTGCAAATCCTCCACTCTGCTTCCAGAAGGAAAACCAGAGAAACCTGGCACAGAGCTGGCACTCTTTCCTGAGGAATATGGGAAGGAGAGGAAATCTCCTTTTGTAGTGAGAAGCAGTAGAATTTTGGGAGCTGTTAAAAACTGCAAGGAGAAGGAAAGACAAAGATGCATGATCCCATAATCCATACAGAAAAGGCAGCAGAAAAACAAGATTTAGAAAGGAGAAGGATGCACCATGTGCTTGTCCTGCAAGCAGGAAAAACTGGGAAGCAGAAGCTAAATGCAGCTGCTCTTGAAAGAATCCCTTGGACAGGAGAGCAGCCAGGCCTGGGCTCTGGTAAGTCAGTGATTTACAGCCTAAAATCAGAGAGTCCTAATAGAAAAATAACAGCCTGTCAGTGTAAGTGATGGTGCTTGCAGAGGCCTGCCAGCCTCCTGCAGCAGCTGCTCCCCACGACCTGCCAAGGAATGGGAATGACCAGGAGAAAACAGGCTGCTCTGCCAGGAGGGATGGGGATTCCTCTGGTTTACAGGTCCTGGACAACCCCCTGAGCAGGATGCTCAGACACCCAGCAGTGCTCTCAAGGTCAGCACCTGGTACTCTAAAGGAAGAAGCACAGTTTCTGCTAAAAACAAGAATATCAGTGAAAAATGAGGTGAATGCTGTAAGCACAGGTGGAGAAGGAAGAATGGGGACAACTTATTAAAAACAAAGATCAAATTTTGGCTTTGAAAAGGGGCCCAGGCAAGAAGCTCACACCTTAGCCATGTACCAAAACACCTGGAAATTAGTGTCTCCCTGTACTACAGAAAACTGCTTTGCAATCAGAAAAGGCATTTCTGAAAGGAACCTCTTCTGACCTTTCCTCCATTCCCTTGCCATGGAGCACAAAGTGGGGGTGGCTGAGGAGCAGCTCTGGCCCTGCAGCCCCCTCCCAGGTTTGCTCAGCTCCTAAAAACCCCAAAACGACCTGTGGTTTGAAAGGATCCAGGAGTAGACATTAACAGCAGCAAAGGGGGCCCAAAGAAACAATTTGAACAGCCAAATTCTAAATATTTGTGAGCAGTCAAGAATTTGCAAGCCGCTCATGGGCTGAAATTCCCCCATATGCAAAGCTTTTGTGCAAATAACAAAACAAACCCAAAAAATTCCGCAGAGATGACCCAGGTTAATCCCACCACATAATCCCATTTCCCAGCCCCTTCACTGAAAGCTTTACACAAACCCCAGGCTGGTCAGAGCACAAAGCAAAGCCCAACATTACCACCTGGTGGAAATCCTCTTCTGCTACAGCCACGAGCAGAAAAAAAAAATCATTCCATTCATTTAGCAGAGTAAAAGAAGCTGGGTTTGGACAGTGGCAATGTTACACCGAGCTCAGTCCTGCACACCAAAGGCTCACCAGGGGCTGTGGGTTTAAAAAACACAAGTTTGGCAGCACAGAAAAATTACTTTTTCAGAGAGAAAGACAACAAGTCTAGATGCAAAGCAGCCTCTCCATGCCCATGCCATTTCCCTTGAGTCCACCCATACAGATGCCAGAGAAGATGCATAAGAAGGATTTTTTTAAATGAGATAACACAAAATTTACAGGTAGATAAATCATGACAGCCACAGAGGACTCAGCATTGCACTGTCCACCAGCATCAAACCCAGCCATTTAGGAGCCCAGGTGCCAGCAATCAGGATTTTGGACTCTTGGAAGCAGTGATTTAACATTCACATCTTTTGTTATTGCAAAATTGCTTGGACAGGAGAACCCCCTGTTGCAGAGAGCCCCAATTCCTAGGCACAGCAGAGCACAGCCCAAAGAGAGAAAACAGGGAGGAAACAGCAAGGAAAACAGCACAAACAGCACAGCTGTAGATACAAAAAAAAGTCAGATATCTCCCAGCTTTATGGCAGCCCAGAAACAGAACCTTGTCTGGGTGGTTCCCAGCATCTTAAACAGCAACCTTGGGGCTGGATCCTTGCTGGATCTCATCAGCATTTGGGAGCTGGTGGATGCTGAAAACAGCAGAGAAGGGGGATGGGAGAATGCAGAGCCAGAGAGGGAAAAAGTAAGAAACAGGAATGAGATGCAAATAGAGAGAGATGCAATCAAGGAGTGTGAATTTAAAAAAAAAAAAATTAAAAAAAAAAGGGGGGGGGGGGAATTCAATTGGTGGGAAAGTTTGGTAGGAGAATGTTTGACTTGGAAGGAGGATAATGTTCAAATCCCAGCAGCATGGCCTGATCCCATTGTGCAATGGAGGAATCCCAGATCTGAGGCACAGACCTGTCCTGCAGGAGCCTGCCTTGAGATTTTAATGGGAGCAAAGGAAGCACCGTGGATCTTATCAGTGTCTGAGCAGGAGACAAGGCTGAGCTGAGGAATTAACTTTATCTGGTGGTGCCAGTCCCAGGGAATGCCTGCAAAAGAGGAAGGATCCCACAGGAGGATGTTGTGGTTGGGGCCTCAGTGCCTGTGACTGCCTTGTTTTTAGGGGAGGATATGGCAGGGGAGGCCAGCTGGGTTAATCCACTGCTTTTCTGCTTCCTCAGGAGAGCCCAGGGGGACATAAACAGTACAGGGGGAGTCTGAGGGAAAGCAGAAAACAGGAGGGAGTGGAGGGGACTGACCACTGAAGGTGGAGAAAGGAAAACCAGAATAAAAAGCCAAAGGGGAATAGAGGAGCTGCAGTATTTCTGTGCATACAGAGGCCTGGGACTGACAGAAGCTGAAGGTGCATCCCTGGCACTGAAGAAAGGCCATGAGAGCAGCAAGATTCCCCCAGGATTCCCCTCTACAGCCCAGAGAGCAAAGGTGAGGATCCACGAGCCTCCAAGGGCAGTGCCAAGACTGGGTAGAGCCCAGAGCTACAGAGGGATCATGACCCAAGCCCTGCTGTCCCTGCTGGCCTGGGGTGCAGCCACCATCTCCCAGGGACACAGAAGGTGCAGGAGCAGCAAAGTGCAATTCCCATTTTGATATGGGAAGGTACAGGGCAAGGAGAGCAGTAGGAGTGCCACTGATCCACTGCTATCCATATTTATAATATGCCAGCATCGTATGAGCAATAAAAATAGCCAAGGACAATTTTATAGACCAGATTCACAGCCCATTTGAGATACAGCCACAATAACAGTTTGCTACACTGCCTCATGGCCTTCAAAGTCCAGGGCTCTTGGAGAGAATCTGTGAAATATTGTCTCCTGGCCAGAGATAAATGCATAGCTGTAAGCCTGGAAGAAAGCTACAAATGGTTGATAAACATAATTTCTGCATAAAATAAATATATTTTAGATATATTTAATTGTCACCACAAATAGTAAAAAATTAAATAAACTTATAACCTGCAAAGCACAGATTAGAAATGAATGGTCACCTGAAATACTCCATGAGTAAAAAATTTGCAGAGTTCCCAGGAGCTGCCAGAATTGCTTTACACCAAGGAATGCTCAGGGCACCCCCAGGGACCCCTTTCCCAGAAGGGAGGCACAGACTCCTGGAGTAGAGGAGGCATTTACCCCCTTGGAGCAGCATCCCACCCGTAACCCAAGGCCATGGCACAGCTGTCCCACAGCGAGGGAGGAGATCCTGACACATTTGCTGTCACAGATATGAAAGAATTTGGTGCCAGAGGGAGATCCCATGACACAGGAGTAACACCATGGGGGGGCTTCACACACTTTTAACCTCAGGCACCCACAGCCATTTCCAGAGCCTGCAGGGTATTGGATGTGCTGGGACCATCCCTAAATCACAAACCAACTGACAAAGGCAACAGTCCTTTGACTTCCAAGAAAAGGACACTGCATGGGCCCAGAACAGGCAGAAATTTTTGTAAATATTACAGAATCATTATCTTCTTTGGGTTGGAAGGAACCTTAAACTTCAGCTAGTTTCAACCCCCCTGCTGTGGCCAGGGACACCTCCCACTATCCCAGGTTCCTCCAAACCCCAGCCAGCCTGGCCTTGTGCATTTCCAGGAATGGGGCAGCCACAGCTTCTCTGGGCAATAGTTCCAGCCAGCAAACTGACCCCCAGCTCAGACCCCCATTTTTTGGATGCAGCCCTTGATTAATGTCCCCAGGCTGCAGAGAGCAAACAGGTTGTTTTCAGAATTCAGGCAAAGGCTGCCACCATCTGCCTCTCTAGACTTCACTGTCACCTGCAGTGACAAACAGGTTTCCTCGTGCCTCTGCTCCTGGATGAGCTCTGTCCCAAAGGAGCTGTAAGTCAAATGTTTTTCAGTCACAATAACCTTTAGAGACAAACTAAAAGTTCAAGAAAAACTCCATGAACAATGTTAGCTTCAGGCTCACTGATGCCAAAAAGGAGAGAAACAGGAATCAAGGGTCCACTTGCACCTGTCCAAAATCCAACCTCGTGACCTTGTGCTCAGCCTGGAATGCTTCACTCAGCCAGCAGGAACCTGAGTGAGGATGAGATGATCCTGTTTAAACAAACCCTCCTAGGAAATTAATGAAAAATTATTTGTTCTCCATCTCAATTCCTAAAGGGCAGCAATACAAACGAAAAGTATTTCTCTCAGATATGTTCAACCATCAATCCATGCACACTCCCACTTGTGACACTGCCCTGTCCCTGCTATCTCAGCACCCAGGTGTGCAAACCCTGAAATCTCCTCGAAGGGTTCCAGTCTGAATGAAGAAGAGAGAGGTACAAGGCCAAGGAAAAAGCTGGGTGTGGGACGAAGTAGGAGAGGGGATATATCATCATATTTCACCTCACTGAAAACCTTTATAACCCCTAAAGAATCACAAATGTTTGGTTTTTGAAGCACAGAATCAAGAATGGAAATGGAGGGACAGCAGAGAGGGGATGCAATTCAACACCTACTTATGGTGGAGTTGGACTCTTTCTCCTTCTGCTACATGTCTATCAAACTTTTGCACTTTTCCTTAGAAATTCATGCTCTAGTCCTGAACTGCCTTTAGTATTAGAAAGGGAAAAGAAATGTTCAATGTGGAATTTAATTCCATGAGTTCATTTCACCATGGACATGGACTGTTTTTGCAAGAGGCTCTTACAACTTTAGTCTCCTCCTCCAGCCCTGGTGCAGTCTCTCTCCAGGCTGGATTAACCTTAGTTCTTTCAATCTTCCTGAATAGGCCATTTTACCTCTAAATCCAGACCCCATGAAGGAGAATAGCTGTCATAACTTATATCCTGATTTGCCTTTGTAACAGGCACAATCTTCTGCATTCATGGTCTCATATACAATGGCCTAACCAGACTGGTTAAACCCAAAAGAGAACCATTTGAAGGAGACATTTATCACCAAATCCATTACTTTACAAGAGACATTCTTAAATGAGGAACTGGTTTATTAAGCCAATTCCATCAGGGAGGATGCTCATGTTTTCTGTTTGATGGAGAAATGAATGCTTAAGGAGCAGACACATTTCCTGGCAGCACAAGTTTCCACCAGTTAAAGTGGAAGACAAATCCCAGCAGCTCTGAATGCAGGGTTGGGCCTCAGAAATACCCTAGAGCCAGAATGGCTTTCCAGCATGGAATCCCTTCTTCTGAATTTGGGTTGCACATAGCCCAGACCCTTCCTGCAGGACAGACAGTGACATCATGTGCACAGCACCAAAGGGAACAGAATTAATACTGAGGTCTTGTTGTGCTGACAGGAGAAACTATGGAAGATGGCCATGAAAATAAACACTGCCTACCACTGGTAACAAATAGTGCTCCTTTTCTTACTTTTTTCTCTTTTTTTTTTTTTTTTTTTTTTTTTTTTTTTTTTTTTTTTAGTACATCAGGAAATTACTTTTGCAACTGCTACTCCTTCAGCTTCATCTTTCATTCCAGAGGATAGTGTCATTAGCCAGGCTGTGAAGCATCACAGTCAATGTCAGCCCTCAGAAAGTGTCATCGATGTCTCTATCGTTAATAATATCTATAATTTCTTTCATTGCCTGCAGAACCCATTCAAACCTGTGAAAACAAGCATTGTAAATTCAGACCTAGACTTAACCAGGTAATTCATAACTGAGAGAAAAAGATCATAGACATGGCAGGCTGTAAGAGATGTATCAAAAGTGAACCCCAAAAGGGCCCTGCGGCACACTTCCAGAGTTTCCAAACCATTTATCAGCAGCCTGAATGGGGCAGTTCATGGCCATTACACACCTAGACAGGTATGACAAACAGTTATTTTTAAATTGGCTCTTTGGGCATGTTGCTTTCCAGTTTGCACACATATCTGCAGTGATCTTGCACATAGAACAAACCACTGTGTAATTCTGATGCATTAAACTTGCATTGTGATTATCGCTCACCAATCAAAACTTTCCTAAATTGGTCAAAAGGGAATCACAGGTTGCAGCTGTTATCTTGCCTTACTACTGGAAGCCTCGAGCCTCACTGCTATTGCCTTTAAATATTGAATGTTTGAAGGAGGAAGCAAAGCAACATTTTTCATAAGAAGCATTTCATAAATTAGGAGGAGAGGAAATTCATTTCCTCAAGTATTTCCAGAGATGTTTCCCAGACAGTTTGTTGTTTGCTGTAAGTGATCAGAAATAGTATTTTCCTCTTGTTGAGCATGAAAGGTATCTCTTAAAGGCAGTCATTGACCCCTGTCTGAGAGTTTCCTTGACTAAAAAACAGTCTGATTCCTGAATGGATGACATGGAATTTGACAGCACAGGGAATCTCATCACTACATCCTGCAGAAAGGGAGGAACAGGGGCAGTACAGTAAATGTGCTGGAAATGGCTTCTCACTGTGCCAGGGAAGGTTTAGGTTGGATATTAGAGGAAATTTCTTCTCTGACAGAGTGGCCAGGCACTGACACAGGTGGCCCAGGGCAGTGGTGGAGTCTCCATCCTTAGAGGAACTGTGTGGATGCAGCACTTGGGGACATGGTGGCCTTGGCAGTGCAGGGGGGACAATGGGACTCAATAATCCTGGAGTTTAAGCCAATTGTTTGGCTTTCTCAATAATCCTGGAGGGCTTTTTCAACCCAAACAATTCAGTGATTTTTCCAAGGTCACTCCTTCTGACCCTCTCTCTGAGGAAAGGCCTCTGCTTGCAAAGCTTTGCTACCCCAGGTAACCCCTACAGCTCCTGCCAGTGTGAAGATGCTTTACACAGATCAGCCTTACCTGAAACAGAGGGAAACCTGTTACCAGCAGCCCTTTGTGCCCAGGGTGTCAGAGGGAGATGGCTGTCACTTGCTGTGGTGCCACTCACCCTGGCAGCAGCACATTGCATCTGTTCCCACCTCCCTGAGCATCCTCAGCTCACCCTGAGAGGCTCCAGGGTGGCTGCCCCACCTCTGCTCTGGGGCTTCCCCCCATCCTGACAGCCCCTGTCACAAACCTCTCCTCCATTTCCCTCCCCACTCTCGCAGAAAGCCCTTCCTGGAGAGAAAAGCCAAGATTAAACACAGGTTTATATTCAGGTCTTGGAAAAGGACCCACCTCCACCATCCCTCATTTTAATCTCATCTGCTCATCACTCCATAAATATCAACTGCAGAGCTTTGGACATGTTAAGATTTATATCCATGCTGTCCCCTGAGATTTAATGCCTCCTGAATGTCCATTCATCCTTATGCATACCCTGGGGACAAAATCAGTCAGAGAAGATTGACAGGCAACCATTTTATGAAATATTTTCAAGAGGAAAATGTCCGCAAAACATCTGTTGGACTTGAAAACAAAAATTACACCAGTTCCTGTGTCCAACAGCTCACACAAAAGAATTTTTTATATATAAATACATATATCTATTTATATATAAATAATAGAAATGTATATAACATCGTTATATATAATATTTAATATTATTGTATGTTGTCATACTGTTTCAATATTTATATATTACTTAAATAAATATTTATACTTATAATAATATATATCAAAGTTAAATATATATTATTTAAAGGCCACAGTTCACAAAGCCAGCCAGCTATGTTGAAAAAGAGAAGAATCATTTTTACAGAGAACAACCTTTGCCTCCTCAAAGCTGGGGTTGCCTTCTGAAAACTTCCTTTTTGGTCTTAGAAGTTTTAGGTCAGTTTAACTTTGCTCCTTCTCTCTTATAAAGAAAAGGGAAAGATTAAGTGGAAGATTGTCTTATTGACGATTTATGTCTACACAGCCTCAAAAAGACCATTTTCTTCCAGAGAGCTTGATTCTTCAGCTTAACAGGTGTTACTCAAAAGAGAAGCCCCACTTGTTTTCCCTTTCTTTGGCCGGACTTTGCCCATATCAAACCCAGCCCCCTCCCTGCAGCACAGCAGGACCCCTCCATCCTGCCCAGTGCTTGTGCACCCATCCCTCCTCTTCAGACACACAACAGTGCACTGTTCCTTCCTCCCCCTAGGGCTGTTTTCCCACACCAGACTCCTTTGCAGTTTTCCTTGTACCATTCCATGGCAGCATTTTGTTCTTAGGCATTTATCCTCTTCTGCAACCTTCTCGAATTTCTCCTTCCATACACACCCACCACATTCTCTGCTCACACATTTTACATCCCTCCTTCCACTCACTCCAGGCCCATTAACTCTCCAAACAGAATTTCTGTGAGGAACCAAGAGGCCCAGACACCTCTCACCCCAAGAGATCTCACTCATGAGGCCTCTCAGGTCTCCTTCCTGCAGATGATGCTTTGGGTTTGCTCCCTGCATTCAGAGCATCCCCAGAGCAGTGCTGCACCCCCTCCACACCCGCTGCCACTTCACTCAGCAATTAACCAGAAGTGGTTATTATGAACTGGCAGCAGCTCCATCTCACCTCACTTTCTCCACATTAGAAGATCAGTAATTCCTCAGCTGTCCTGACACAAATTCCCTCTCCTCTGCCAGTAACCTGCAGTAACAGCCCGCATTATTATCCCATTTCTCTTGTATGAGTACAGGATTAGAGGCACAGGGTGTGCACCATCAGACTGGCCTGAAATCTATGGTACAGCCCTTCGAGTTTACACTCCATCTTGCAAAAAATACTTTTCCCTTGTGAGCAGCAGATTCCAGCCTTAACCTTGACAAGATGCCCTCAACTCCCACCCCTGAGCCCGTTCCTGTGAAAGGACATTCCACCAGACAGCCTACGAGATGACTGAGTGCTCAAGCAGCCACATTAAACTGTGATATGATATGACAACAAGAAAGTTTCTGGCCTTTATTTGAAGGCTTTTTACCAGTTACAGTAAGAATTGTCATTGCAAACCAGGAATTTTTTAAAAAATGAATAATAAAAGTTAAAAAAAACATCCACGAGTCCACCTGCAAGTAAGACATGTTGGTACAGAAAGGATACATGAGCTTTTGCTTCTTCCATTCTGTTTTTCAAAGAACTGATAGAACTAAGGTACTAGGAAAGGTTGGATGCCATCAGAATCATTCCAGCAGGTGAGCATTTAACAGCATATACTGTACCAGGGTAACAGAGTAGCTATGTTATGTCTATGGGTTTGAATTGAGCCTATTGTAATTTGCTTCCCAAAAAAGGACATTAAAAACCAGATTATGCCAAGATGTTATAATGGAGCCATAAGTTGGCTACATGAGTTTGTCCCCATTCTATTTAGGACTCATCTTGGTAGCAAAGAAGTGATGGAAGCAACTGGAAATCTGAGCAGTGTGTGGCTGACCAGACTGCCACTGCAATTCAGCTTTGTAATGCACGTTCACTGTGTCCACACATCCAAGGGCCTCCCAAGGCACACCAGCAGCAATTCTGACTCAGCCTTCTCTTAGCAGGAAAGGCCATTTACTTGCTTAGACCAAAATCAGCCCATCTGATGACCTGTTGCTTCCCAGTTCCACACATGCAATCCTCCTGGAAAGAGACTTGAAGCAACCAGGTCCCAGTGCACAACTTCTGACCTCCCAAAAGTCATCTTCACCTTCAGCCACATCCTGCTGCCACCTTTTGCTTTGAGTTGCTGGAATAATGGAATATTTAGAGTCGAAAAAAAATATGCTTCCGACTTCAAAGCAAGGAAGTAATGGGAAAGAAGATTTTATGTGCATCAAACCCCGGGTCTATGTCCAGCCCCAGCTGTGCCACACCAGCAGGCAGTGCCAGCAGTGCCTGTTCTCCTCAGTAAGGCACCCACAGAGCCCTCAGGGGCAGGGAAGGAGGGTGCTCCTCAGCACAGGAGCAGCCCTGCAGGGATCACCTCCCATTCCAAGGTCAGATACATCCCATGAGCACTTCTCTGCAGATGCTGGCCTGTGCACACAGCTGTGACAGGAACATTTAAGCTCATTTAAGAAACACAATTCAAGTCAAACAAATCAACTCAGTTTACAGTCAGTCTGCTCACAGAGCCTGGTGACAGAAACAATTAACATCTTGTTTGTCTGTAACTCATAACCAGTGTTTTAGCAGTTTCAAAACACGTTAAACACACGTAAAGTCACGTGACAGCATTCCTGTAACACATCCCTATTCCCACACCAAGAGGAGGAGGAGGAAGTCAACACCACACTCACATCCCATCGACTTGTGGGAGGGAAAACACAGAAAGAAAAAAAAAAAAAACCAAAAAATAAAACAACCACTTGTGCCAGCACACTCCAAACAAAGTTCCAAGACTACTGCTACTGAGGTTAGCAATGCCTGGGGCTGGGGAATGGAAGATGAAACTCCAGGTCCTGCAAGCTTCATCATGAAACTATCACGGGCTTCAGCTCTGCCTAATCGTATCTGAAAGCATGAGAGACTCCAGCAGACATGACACTCTTGAAATACAGAACTTTATTTAGAAACTGCTTAAAATAGAAAAACCCTGTCAAGAAAAATCCAAGTCAAATATGGTTTCTCAGTAAAATGGAGTTTTAGGGCAACAGAAGTCTAAAAGGCCACAAGAGAAATAGCACCACTGCAATTTTAAACAATGGCTAGATACTTGCATTTTTGGCATTCACTGAATTTGGGTTTTTCTCTGAACTTCACAAAGATTCATGCACTACACAATTACCATAAAATGCTCTCCTACACACATTTTAGGACAAGCTACCACCAGAAACAAATGAATACAAGCACAACAGGACTGATCAATCTCAGTAGTGAAGGGGGGTCAGAAGTCTTGCAGGATCTTGCCAAACACAACAGTAATGAGGGGCATGATAGCAAAAAAGGACAGTTAAGGAAAGTATTTTAAATATTAATATTTAAGTTAGTCTCAGTACTGTATTTTCTGCAATAACATTAGCTCTGTTAGCCAGCATCTTTTAGTTTTTACCCCAGAAGACTACTGAACTGGCAAGTGTTATTACTAATATGCCCTGGTTCAAAGGGGGAAAAAAAAAAAGAAAGCAGACAAAAATATCATCCTCATGTGCTCAATTCACTTTCATTCAAAGCCAGTTGCACAGTGCAAGTCCTGTTACAACTATTGGGCGTGTTCAGCATTCCTTGGGATGGGAAAGGGAAAAGTGAGAAAACAGAAGGGATTCCAACAGAAATGAAAATAAACAGAACAAATAAAAACAAGAGCCAGGAAGAAAAATCACTTCTGAAGGACATTTTAGGCAGTAAGACTGTGTGCCCTTTGCTTTGTTTTGCTTTTCTTACAGAAAACACAGTACATTTTGGCAAAGCCACAATGCCACAGAAAAAGGCTTCAGCACTCTTCAAGGTAATTTATGTGTCTCAGCTGTTCATACTCCCTCTAATCTTGTGACAGGCAACGTTAAGGCCCATTTCATCGAGAACTAATCACTTAGTAAGCAGCTTTACATAGGAATGGAGTTTTGTTTTAATAGCCCCTTTTGAGCACTTGCTGACACAGTGAGACTGCCACGCAAGGCCTCTCGGACAGCAGTGAATGGAGTTAAACAAACGTCTACCCCAATATGAAGCACATAAAATCTCCCATCACATTACTTCAATTTGGCATATGGAAGCATATTTTAAATACTCTTAAGGCATTTATTATAATTTCTGTTCTGCAATTTCACATTAACTCAATCTTTCTGCGAGTCAGTCTTTAATTTCTCTACTGCACACCGCCTTAGATACAAAAAGAGTCTTCCCACAAACCAGTGTTTTACCAGCAAACCATTCTGCAACAAGTTCCAAATATTCAGCCTCTTGCTCCCTAAATATACCACCTCGATGTGAATACTGCTCTGCTACAGCGTGAGAAAGAGCTCCTAACTCAAACCCACTGTAAAAGTGAAACTTCCGCAAAGTGCACTTTAAGAAGAGGTACTTTTTGCTTATGAAAAGAAACCAGTGAGTCCTCTAAGAATAAAGTGGAGTATTTTACAGTTAAGCACATGATCTGGGGCAAAGAATTCTGATGTTGCTGCTCTGCTGGTACAGTATGTGGTCTGTTAATACTCTTCTTGTTCCTCCTGCGGTGCTCCTTCGTCTGGTATCACAAAGCCTTCCTGAAGGGGAAGAAAACAAGTGCTTTAATGAAAATCTGATGTCAAACCAGTTCCTGGCTACTCTATAGGTATTTTTTTTCCTCTTACTTCAGGTAAGACACCCTTAAGTCACTATTTACAGTGTCAAGATGTACTACCAGAAGTACTTTCCTCATCTTTGATCTATTTGTTACATACTACTCATGAAAGGCCTACCTTGTTTGCTGTCTGACTATAATTAAGTTATCTGATGCTTTATTATAGGAAAAAAGGTAGGCCATAAACCTCACAGGGAAAAAAAAATGTAGAACTAGAGGGAGCCCTGGAAAGCAAACCAGCTTCCAATTACAAGGACAGGAAGAACTGTGCAACAGAGTCTATAACAGATTACTTACATCTGTGGCATAAAGAATTTCCACAATCCTCTGCAACACTGGATCATTCTCCCCTTCATTCTCCTGGCAGATCAATTCAATGTTCCTCAATTTGCCAAAGTAGAAGTCTCTCTCCTTCTCCAGATCTTCAACAGTAAGTTTCAATGCATTGATCTGCCAAAGGGCATCAATAATAATTATACCCACCAGAGACAGTAGGATCTAGGCAAAAGGGGTGTCCCAAAAGTTCTCAGAAGGGTGTTGATATGGAAAGCACTTCAGCAGTAACCAAGATATGGGGGAGGGGAGAGTGTAAGAGGAGGAAATATTTCTCAAATTTTAGTATCACTGCCACAACAAACATCCAGTCCAACACACACAAATCCACTTGGAAAGACTAAAGGCTGATTCCATGAAGTAGGTAAAGCACTGACTGCCTGCAGTCCTCTCTGCTAACACATTCTTTCACGACAACTCTCCTGCTGACAGCAGGTTCAGTTGTGTTGCACTCCGGATTTCAGTGAAGGAGCAGCTGCTCATAGCTCTGTTGGAATGCTGGGAGAGCTGCAACACAGCTGTGGGAATACTTACAAACCCTGCTATGTGTGACACAGCCCACACTGGGGTGAAATGTCTGGCCACTCGTGTGCTAAAGGAAGGGTTTTGCTTCCATCAAGACAGCAAGACCATTATAAGGAAGGGTTCCAATTAAGTGATTTTAAATGAGCTGATTCAGATCATTTTCTTCCATCTGCCTGACCCAGACATTCTGTGGTATTGGAAAAACAAACCTGCCCATAACTCTATCAAGCAGAGGTCAGTCACAGGGCTGTCCTGTACACACCTGCTCGATCAATCCCGCCGATTCATCGTCTCCTCCACCCTTTTTGCCCATCCCAGGCCCAGCTTTGGGACCTGCTGGGGTCCTCTGTGCAACAATGGGCCTCTGCGGGGCTGCAAGATCAATTCACCAATTAATTCAAATTCCCCCTCCCATCAAGGTGCTATCCCCCCTCCAAACATGCTTAGGCATGAAAGAGATTGAAGATATGTTCCTTCCTTAACTCCATGTAACATGTCCTTTCTTTTTGGCACACTTGGCACCATTCCTTGCCATTCTCTCTTTTATAGAAGACTGTTCTTTCTGTAGCCTCCAGACACCTGGGTACTACAGCAGCTTCAGTCTTTGAGCCTGGCATCTCTGAAACAAGATGCAAAACACTAGAATCCCATACATTAAATAGCAACCCAGTCTTCATTTCCCCAGAGTTTTTCATGAACTAGATCATCTTTTAACTATTTTCTCTACCTGCACTGCCAGTACCGAGAGATTTCCTGGTTTTGTTCACAACTGGAGTAACAAGGTTTGGTGCTATTGTGTCTTGGCCTTGTCGAGCAGCAACAGGATCATACTCCTTCCCATCATAGTTTGCATCAAAAAATTTTTTGAACCACTGAACAAATTCAAAGTTGTCCTGAAATTTTCCTTTCACTAGTTTGTCCACAGGAATTATCTGAAGAGGGGTAAAAAGAAAAAAAAATAGTCAGACTCATATTAAGGGTAAAGAACCTCTCTGTGTTTTTATATAAAGTTTAAAGTTAATGCACTCAAAAGATATGCAAATTTAATTCTTGTCCAGTCTATGGGAAAATCCCCCTTGACCACAATTATGTCAAATAATGAGATTTTTGTAATCATTGGAATGAAAAACCAATCATGCTTTGCCTTTGAGCATCCAAATAACTTTAAATAATTGTGCAGCAAAGTTTCTGCTAGACCAAGTTCACAGACAAAACTTCTTCCTGTCCACATGAAGCTGGCTCTGATAAATCTGAACTGACCAACTCCAGAACTGCTACAAGAGTAAAAATCTCTGTTACAGCAGACTCCAGCTTCTCTGGGATGAGGTGTATAACTAAAGACTATTAAAAATGCAGAAAATAGTGAAGTTTTGTTTGTAGGGAATTTTTTTTCATAAGGCATTTGGAAGCCAGGCTGGTTGTCCAGATGGGTTGTGTGGACAGACTGCACAAGCCACTGTCCTCAAGCAGAGTGACTCTGTGTTGGAGCTGCCAACCATGGAATGAGACATCTTCTTAAAGGAGGGAAAAGCTTCAGCCCTGGATGTTCTGCATCCTACCAAATACACTGTCTGTAACTATGACCTGAATAAATCCCCCTTCCATCAGCAGAACTGTCATTCCACCTGAACAAGTTTTTTCACAATTTCATTTTCACTACTAAAATGAGGCATTTAAAAGCCACCTAGATGTGGCACCTGGGGACATGGTTTAGTGGTGGGCTTGGCAATGCTGGGGGAACAGTTGGATTTGATGGTCTCAGATTTTCCAACCTTAACAATTATGGAATTCTATACACTTGTAAAGAGGAATTTGGAATCCTTAGGACTATCATAGCAGTAGGTTATGGGAACATACCTCCTACAAAGATGGTCCAAAGAGGCAGCTCAAGCAAACCTTATCTCATAGAAATTTCAGTGTTATTTTGTGCTACAGAAGTTTCCCAGAATTGAAATAGTAACATTCATCTCATCATTAAGAACTGGAAACCTGACCTTGGCTGGAGTAAAGCAAAATGTGTCCTAACTGATATGAGAACTCCAAGGCAAACCAAAACAAATGGTTTTATGATTCACAAACCAAAATCAAACTCTGTTCCCAGATTTATTCAGTTTTAAATCTGAAAGTTCATTCCATCTACATTAACATTAAAAACAGAGAGTCAGTTATAGCACAGCTTACTTTGTCAACACCCATTCGTTTAAAACCTGCTTGTAAAACCTTGAAGTTTTGAATGTACTCATGTTCCAATTTTGCTTGAAACTTCACTTTCTTGAGTGCTACAGAACCTGGGAAGAGCATGTCCATGAACTGACAGTATGCAGCACCTGCCAAAAGGAAAAGAACACAAATCCTGGGATGAATTAAGTCAACTCAGCTCCCTAACCTTCATGAGTTTCTTTCCAGTCAGGTCAGCAAACTGACCTGACTCACTCCTCAGTCACACAAGCCCTTTAAAGGCAACAAAAGCAAGAAAACAGGAACCCTCAGTCTCCTTTTTGGTGCAGCATAGCCATAAATAAGCTTAAAGGAGCTGGAGAACCAAATTTCTGGGCTCACAACTTGAACTCATATGAATAAGAACAATCCTGCCTCCATAATTCCAAGGGAAAAAAAATCTAATGAATAACTTGACTTTCCTTTCTTCAAGGATATCAGTACAGATCTGAGATGTTACATGTGTCTAACAGGTATTTAATCTTCTCTTAACACTACTAATAGAACTAAATCAGAAAAAGCATTATTCTAAAAATTGTACTTAGCCATTATTGAAATTGTACTACATTTACCTCCTACAAGCAGCACCTATACACAATTCAAGGTGCTCTCCAAGATAAGAGGCTAATTAAGCTGAAGTATATTTAAAGCAGGCCTTAATCAAAGAGCCAAAATAAGATAAGTGTTTCTCCTATTAATTTAAATCCTTCATGTCCTCCAATTCGGCACTTGCTGAAGTAAGAGGAAAAGAGATTCAGTCCAGTCACAAAGAGTGGACAACCACCTCCATATTTGTAGAATACACAGAGTTTAAAAAAAAAAGTTGTTTTAAACTAGATTCTCACTCTGCAGTGATGATACATAACCATTAAAAGCACAAGCACAACATTCAGAGCATTATTCCCACACCAACATGAATGAATTAGGAAGTAATGGAAACCCTAACCTAAACCACCCAACAGCTACACCACAAGCTGTTGGGAGCTATCTGAAGGCCAAGAAGGAATACAGAAGAACATTGCCCTCAACCACTCTGTTCACCTCAACCACATCCAACAACTGATTACTCTCTTATCAAGATACTTTGCAGGCGCTCCCACTTTCACCTGCTACCAGAAGACTGATGTCATCCACTGGTGCAAATTAAAAATAAAACCAACAAACCAGCTCTTGCTGTTTGCTCTCCACTGTGTCTCAGTTCACTTGCTGCAGAGCTCCAATCCCAACACAAACACAGAGGACTTGCCAGGATCCAGGGGTTTGCTCACTATTGGCAGGGGGAGCGATAAGCGTGATACAAACAGAGGGATCACAGCCTCAGTCAAAGGGCAGTTTTTGTGCATTTATGCAACCTCAAGCTGCTGTCACTGCTGCCCTTGCCAAAGACAGCAAAACAAGCTTGGGAACTCCAGCTAACACAGGACTATGACAGCAAAAACCACTTCATCCGTGCCAAGGCACGAAGCGTTATTGCAGAAAAGGGACATTACCCAGGAGATACCATATCAACAGCTCTCAGTCTTTTCCCAAAAACAGGTGAGCTGGAATTCTGCAGAGCCAGTACTAATTATCCTCACTTCAACACAGAGCTCTCACAGCATTCAAGGCTCACACCAATCCCATGCAAATCAGCCCTGCACACACAGGGTTTAACCTGCCTATCTGAAAGCAGACAGTGCTTATCACTTCCCTTCCTCCTGTGGTGTTAGGTCTTTAGTTCCCTCACCCTCACAGTTCTTGTCCATCATCTCACTAGACAAAAGCCACTACAAATACCTGTCAAATACCTGTTGTGAGTGCCTTGCTTCTCTGTAATCTTTGGGATTGTTTCTTCCATGGACTCAGCCACAGCCTGTATTGACAGTCCAAAAACTCACTTTTAATTAATTCCTCCTTTTATTCCACCTCCAATTTCTACATCTCTCCTTCCATGAGCAACACCTTATCTTAAAGTCACTGTATGAGCCAGAGTTACACTTTTCATCGACTGCCTGTTGTAGTTATTCCAATTATCTTGTACCCAGGCTGCATTCTTAGCCTTGGGTTTTTTTCAGCTCTTATTCCACATACTATTATCTTTTATTTGTTCTTACAAGCCTCCCCCTCCCACACACTCCTCCCTACGATGACACTTGACTCCATTTCTGTACCACAGACACTTCCCCTTTCCAGCCTACTACTGTATGTGAGATTCAGCTGTGCTGAAGTTGGTTCAAGCCCAGGTAAGCTGGGCTGACACACACTGGATGTGCAGCAGGCCCAAGAAAAGTTTTAAAGTCCTGCAGATGACCCCACGAGTCACTGCTCTGTCTTCCTCACAGTCCAGTACTCTTCCAGAACAAATCACAATTGTTTTTGCTAGTTACACTTGTAAGACTTACTCTATCCATGCAGGCTAAATGCTTAATGCCTCATGGGAAAGCACCCTCTTCCTCAGAGTCTTTTTTTCACATTAACACCCATTCCTTATAGCATCTATGCTGTAGTGAGTCATGAGAACGTGCCTTTTCATTACACTGACATTATTAACAACCACTTCAATAACACTCCAACCATAACTGGATCATAACACTGACCACGAACCTGTTCACACCAGGAACTAAGCCAGGAGCACAGCTGCAGCAAGGCAGCACAGAGGGTGCAGCTGCACCTCTGCAGAACCAGGGTGCACATCCCACGTGCAGCTGCCCTCGGGGTGAACCCCCTTACCTGAGCACAGCTGTTCAATCTTGGTCAGCGCCAGCTGCAGAGACTCATTGATCCACGCCAGCATGTCATGTCGGCTCAAGTTATCGCTGGTCACTGAAGTAGAATACACATTCACTGCCATTTTCTGAAAGACAGAAGCAGAGGTGTGAGCGCCGCGGACGCTGGGCTGCGGCGGAGCCGCTTCCTTTGGAGCCTTCCCGAGGCAGCAGCGAGCGAATCGCGACAGCCGCGGGTGCCACAGCTGGGAGGACCCCCCGCACCACCCTGCACAGGGCTCGGCTCCGGGATTTCCGACGAAAAACGAGCACCGAGACGCTCACGTGGGAACGCTGAAAGGAATCACGGCAGCGGCAAGTTACTCATCCCTCTCCCCGCGCCACCGGGAGCGGCTGAAGCACTTCCAGCGCGGCCCCGGTATCTCCCCGGGGATCGATACCGAGCGGCCGCTCCCCGCCCAGCCCCGCCGGCACAAAGCGGAGCCGCCGGTGC
>WBNO01033432.1:108290-127626 GCA_013400575.1 Peucedramus taeniatus
CGAACCCCGGCACAGCCCGGCCCCGGACCCCGGCACAGTCCAGCTTTGGACCCCGGCACAGCCCGGCACTGACCCCCGGCACATCCCGGCCCCGAAACCCCAGCACAGCCCGGCCTTGTACCCCCCGGCACAGCCTGGCCCTGAACCCCGGCACAGCCCGGCCCCGGACCCCGGCACAGCCCGGCCCCCGAACCCCGGCACAGCCCGGCACGGCTCCAGCTCTCCTGGCACACCAACACCGGCCACCATGGTGTCACCTCACTGGATGTGCCCTCCTCCCACTGTGAATCCTTTTATTTACCCAAGAAGATTGTCCAGCCATACAGAAATACTCATTTTTAATCAGACATGATAAATGGTAAACTGTCGACATTTTTTTTCCCACATGGAAACCAGTGAAATCATGTGGACAAGGCAGAGTTGCGAATTTCCACACTCCAGGATACAAAAACTGTGAAAAGTGTTAAAAATGATACATTTCTCTCATTTTTAAAAGATTGTATAAAAACCCGCAGCATTTTCAATATTAGAACCTTAACCTAAAAAAATAGCACCAGGGAGAGTTAGAAACCTTTAAAAAGTATTAAAAAGGAATTTCTGAGATCCCCCTCCCTTAACATTTTATAAATTCAAAATAAAAGGCAGCTCTTACAGGGAAAAACATTTCAAGGAAGACTTGTCTACTACAATTCTCATCAAGTGAGCTTAATGCCAAGACAATTCTCATTCCTCTTTTATCTTTGTTTACTTTCCCCAAGTCCTTTTTTTTTTCCCCCTCATTTATTTGTTTTCCTTTTGATCAGATAGGAAAGGATGTGAGATCTGGAGTACATAAGATCAGGGATGCCATGGAGTGGAGGGCACGTGTTCACCCAGTCTGGAAAAGTCAAGCCCACCAGAGCAGAGGATGGCTGTCACCCTGAGCCCCTGCCCTGGATGGTTGTTCGCCCTCAGGCCCCACGCTGGGCTCCAAATGGACTGCAAGGACCTGGGATGAGGAATTAGTGTTGTGGCTGGGGTCCAGCTGGACATAAGGATCACAGATTGGCAGAGAGTCCAAAAGCAGCTGGTGCAGCACTGGCGATGCCAAGGCTTCCCTAACACCTCCAGCATGCACAGAACCCACCCTGCCATCTTCCCAGTCCAGGGGCTGGTGGCAAGAGGGTGCTACATGTCCCCAAGCACTTGTCAAGCACTGGAGGTGCCAGCAGTGACTTGGACCAGCCTGCTTGGCTTTCCTCAGTCTTCTTAACTAAGCATGTGGCTTGAACAAGTCACCGAGAATGAACCCCCAAGGAGTTCTCTCTAAAGAGTAACCTCCAGGTTAAAACAGGGGGGAAAAGCTTTTTAACTACCTGGGCTTCCCTTGCTGTCCCTTCCCAAGCACAGCTGTGGATTGGAGACCAAGAGAAGAAAGTTCTCAGAGCTGGGATGGAAAACTGCACACAAGGGTGGAAAATGGGAGGCTGCTGTCCTCCACCACAAGGACAGGGGTGCCAGAGAGGTAGAAGGAGCTGGGAGAGAGGTTCTTCCCAGTGATGCTGTACAGCACCCTGCAAGACAGCAAGGCAGCCTGGCAGTGACTGGGTGGAGGGCTGGCCCATGGTTTGAACCTGAATAATTTTGAGAAGGCGCCCAAAGGCTCTTCCAGAGCCAGGTGACAGGTGAACAGCAGAGGTAGGGGAGGACAGAGGGACCATGGGGGGAGTCGTTTCAGTGCATTGAAATGTGCATTGGAATTCAGAATCCCCAGAGATGCCTGCTGGAACAGTAGCCTGGTGGCTACAGAGCACCTGGCAGGAATGGACACAGGCACCTGCACCTTCCCGCTGGCCACAGGCTCAGCGTGCCCAGGACTTCATGGAAAGCATGATAATCACTCTGGCAAAGCTGGGGAGTAGAGGAAGGCAATCAAAAGTGAGAACAGTGGTGGCCACAGGAGCTCCCAGTTTGGGGGTACAGTCCCAGGAGCCCCCAGGGCGCTGCCAGGCTAGGGCTGGGCACACAATCCCACCTCTGTGCAGAGGGGTGCACAGGGAGATGGGAGCACAGGGGAGGAGAGGTACAGCCCCAAGACCCCCCAGCAGTGGCAGTGCTTTCCTGCCTCACTGTGCCATTCCCTGTGCACAGCATGAGATGGGCACAGGCAAGAGCAGTGCTGCACTCCTGGTCCCTGCACTCCACAAAGGTTGGGTGGGATTTTCCCTGGAAGGAATGCCCTGCCACCACTGCTTGGGTTCATGACATCCTACATGACATTAGGGGTGCTGAGATTTGAGGGTGCCATTGACCATTACACTGTCCTTCCTGCTGACACATCACATTCATTTGGGAAATGGACACTCCAAGAATATTTTCCTTTACAGACCCTGGAGCCCAAATCCTCCCTACTCCAGTTACTGTGTAAGCTTTCAAACCATTCAGCAGGATTTTAAAATGTAAGGAAAAGTTTTAGATGCTTTAAAAGGAAGTAGTGAATATTTGTAAACTACAACCAAACATATAAAACAGTATTTCTTTAGTTCTAGCTAGAAAAGTAATTCTATCACCTCACAGTTCAGTTTCAGCTACATTCAGGTCTAGGAATCTCCACATTCTTATGTAATGCCTTAAAGCAGCAATAGACATTAAAACAACAAAATTAAATTTTATCAAAAAAAATAATAAAAACAAACAAGATTTGGTTTCTGTATGATCCTGTGTTCAGTGTGTAACCTGAGCAGGGTCCCTTACACCTGCTGCTACGGTTTGGGGGTTTTTGGCAGTTATTTCAAGAGGTTTTGTTTGTTTAGGAAAAGCACCAATTCACTGTAGTTCAGGTTTGCCTGCAGCTCCCCAGCAGCTGCCCGCACACTGGCTGCTCAGCAAGCGGTGACTTCCCCGGCTCCAGGCTAAACAGGAATAGTTAATGCTCTGGAGGATGAGATTCCAGACTCATCAGTGATGCATAGAGCTTCTTGTGCTGGGTAATTAAAGCTTCGTCCATCATTTCCTACGTATCACTGCTAGTCCCTTTAAAGAAGTTGCCCTGCCAGGATCTTTGGTTACAGACATTCCTCGGCTCTCCCGGCGGGGCCAGGCTGCGTGGCCGGGGAGGGACGGGGCCCTGGCAGTCGGGTGGCCGTGCCCGTCCCTCTCCCGCCACAGCAGCAGGGCTGTGCATCTTTACCAGAGAGACGAGGGGAGCTCCGTGTGCTATTCACAGGCAAAGTAATCCTTGAGTGGGGAGAAGAGGTGCCGGATGACAGGGACGCTCCAGGATCCCCCCAGCAGCTTCTGGCGAGTCCCGCGGCTGAGGTTGGAGACATCCGTGTAGGGAAGGGGGAAGCCAAAGATCCTGTGGAGCAGAGGCAGGAGAGGGCAGGTGAGGCAGAGCAAGAGCATGAATCCCTTTCCCTGGCAGTACTGCTCCCAGGCCACACAAAGACAATGAGCATCAGGAGTCTCCTATGGGGAGGGAATTCAGCTCTCCAGCCCCACACAACCTGAGCAGTTCTGGATGAGGCCAGGCCATGGCTTCCCACCATCCCCAGTGCCCTCCACCTTGTAGGATTTCCTGGCAAGCCTCCTGTGCCTGGGCATCTCGCCTGCCTCTGCTCAGCAGCACCTCTGCAAGCATTGCCCCAGGGCTACTCCATGGAGATAGCACTGAGTAGCTCTGAGTCATGGGCTGGGCACTTCCCTTACAATCAAACAGATGAAAGTCCAACAGCCATTTCACATGACAAAGGCTTGGAATTGTTATTTTCCTTTCAAATGCCTTTAGCTCAGTGTTAATTCCAACAAATACTGGCAATTTAAATAAAAGCAAGCAAAAGTATTTAACCCCAGTATTCTGTTTACTGGCCAGAAGCATCCATGGTGCAAAAACTTCAGGATTTGTCACACATACTTGGTGTAATGGACTGCTTGTAATTGGATTTATCTAGTCCCAGTCCTTCTGTTGTGTTTTGCCACGAATTCAGGGTGCTATGGGTGTGAAGTGTGGAGCAGGGTGCACTCATGCTTTGTCACAGCAGCTGCTGGCTGTGGTGTGAGCTCCCCCACACAGCCACAGCAGCCACTCAGTTCCCCTCCATAAACCCACAACCATGGCACTGACCAGGGCACAGGGCTGCCAAACAGCACCCCACATCAGCCTGGGCCTTACCCCAAAGGCAGTCCACGTGTGCACCCCCAGCCAGACCCACCACACAGCATCCTGAGCAAGCCCCATCACTCCTCCCTCCAAAACCTTCAAGGCCAGGGCAGGGGATGCTGCTAAACTTCTCCCCTGCAGTCTCATCATTGCTTATTAGTAAGAGCATTAATTATCATGTGTACATCACTGCAGGGAAGCTGCTCCATGTGGGAGCTGTGGCTCCTTGCTCCCAGAAGCTGGGCTCAGAGCCAAGGAGACAAAAAAACCCACACGAATGGGCACTACAAAATAAACCAAAACTACTGTGAGATCCAAGAGGACAGCAGACTGGCTGATTACCTGTCCATCCCAGGGAGGTTGCCCCAGAAGTAACGAGCTCGGTGGGCAGCTGATATCTTGATCGCATCAATCATAACTGGGTTACACTGGGGGCCAAAAAGAGGGGAAATAAAAGTTAGAGGAAATGTTGGCTTGATTCTCTCCTGCATGAACAGCCCTTCCCACTGCACTGCAGGGACTTAAAAGTTGTCAGCAAATCCTCAAAATGATGTAGCTCCCACAAACCCTGTTTCACACCAGAGAACAGCCTGGGTGGCCACATGAGCTCCCAGGCCATGGCCATGGCCAGCAGCTATTGACCATCACAAGGTGCTCAGTGCTGGTTCCCATGGACCAGGATCAGGACTGTCAGCCTTCAACAGTGATTTTACACCAGTGGTCCCTGCTGACCCACAATCCATCCTGGCTACCACAGAGTTAAAACTCCTTCCCAGTCCCTGACCCCCCTCTCCCTAGAAATAACAAGCATTGCTGGGAACAGATGCTTTCTGCAAGGCTGGCAAAACCCCTCCCCCAGAGGCCTTGTGCTTGAGTTTGACCTGATGAAAGCCAGAGGGGAGGATCCAGAGCCAAGACTAAACTTGATTCCTTGGCATGTGCACCAGGCAGGGGGTTTTCCAGCGTCAGGGCCACAGGAAACCATAGCCAGACCCTCACACCCGGCACACCCTGCACAGCCCAGCAAATGTCACCTGCTCCAACGCCTTTCCCACAGCTGTCAGCAATCCCTACCTCCAGAAACCGGGAAATGTCCCTCTTGTCGTTGATCCTCATGGCCACCACATTCTCAAACATCCAGAAGAAGGGTCGCTCCTCGCCCGCCTTGGGACGAGCGTAGTTGAGCAGGTGGTAGAACTCAAAGAACAGCCTCCCGGTTCCTTCTGTGAGGAAAAAGCCAAGCCACAGGTTGGGACCAGCTGGGGCATGGGGTGTGAGGCTGGGGGGCCTGGCTGCCCTCCCCACCCGATGGGCATGGAGACAGCCCATCACCAATGCAGCCTGGGGCTGAACCACCACCCCTAGGGTGGCTCCAGGACCATCCCAAGGTACTTAGCCCAGCAGAGGGAAAGCAGCCTTACCAAACAGCGCCTTCCTGGTTGGATTGACAAGGGAGACGTCGTCGCAGGGGCTGCCACCGATCACCAGATCAAAAGGACCCCACTCCTCAATCTACAGAGAACAGACAATCCAGACTGTTAGGGGATGCCACAGAAACGGATCTCTCCTCCCCAATGGGGCAGGGCCAGCTTGTCCCAGAGCTGGTGGAGTGAGACCCATGTCCCCATGGCGCCATGTCCCTCAGGCTCCCACAGAAGCAGAGCTCACATTTCTCTTGGTTATGTTCCTGACATCACGCACGTAGGTGATGTTGCCCTCAGGCCGCACTTTGCCTGTGGCGATGGGGTTCTCACAGATCTCTGAGGCAATGTACTTCTCCACTTGGATGCCCAAGTCCTTCAGCACCGTGTACCCTGCCAACGGACAGAGGTCTGAGGTGGCACTGCTCTCTTTAGCCTCCAAGTCTCCTTCTTCAGCACCGCTCGATGTGGCTGCTCCTGGATGTCCTAGGTGGGTGTAGTCAAACAGCACTTCAGGGTGAGTAAACTTTTATTTGACCCATTCCTCCAGGCAGGTTTGCTCCCAGAAAGCAGAATGCCAGAGCTGAGTGAACTGAGACAAACCAGCTGCCCTCAGGCACTTCAGAGTACAGGTTACTGGTGTCCCCACAGCTCTGGCTTCTTAAGGAAACCAGCCACCCCAGATCACGCTCGGCACAGCAGGAACACCTCTGTGAGGTGCCCACACAAGCCCTCCCTCCATCCCTCCCCTCCTCCACAACACTGTCCAGCAGGAGAAGGAGACCCTGCCCTCATCCCTCTTCTGATGGGGATCTCCCTGCTTTCATCCCCTCCTCCCCACCATGCTTTTAGAGACATTTTTGAGCCCATGGAATGACTCATCCCCAATGCCCAGTGCTAAGAGCTGCCCAGCAGTGCTTCCCTACTGCCTCACCTGTTGTCACCCCATCGAACAACGAGAGCACTCGGATTGGTCTCCTCTTCGCTGGAGGAACTGTTGGGTAGATTTTGGGTGCAGCCTGCAATGGAGATAGCCATGAAGCCCCAGCCCTGGCTGTGCAGCATTGTCCCATTAGGCTCTGAATGCAGCACCTCCACCTTCAGGAGAGCATCTGCGGGACCAAGAGCCTGGCACCCTTGGAAAGGGTGGGTGAACAAGACCAAGACAGAGGGAAGTCCAGGTAGCCTGCCCGGCCCTCTGTGACCCTCTTCCCCACATCCCAGCACATCAGGCTCCCTGCCCCCAGCCCTTACATATTCCTGTCCCTTGTCACTGGTGAAGAAGTCCTGCAGGCGAGTGTTCCAGTCCTGCCGGCGCTGCAGCATGCCGTGGTTCTGCTGGGGCTGGCACATGTAGCAGTTCCAGGGCTCCTGCTCTTTTACTCTGGATGACGTCCCTCGCCCCACCAGCACGTCCAGACACTCCACACAGAAGCACCTGCCCAAACCACAACAGCTTGTGCTTGTCACCCCAGCAATCCCTTTGGTTCACCCCAACTTCTCCCGCAGTCTCCCCTGCCATGGATTGGAGCCCCCACCATTTTACAGGATATTTTTCCAGGCAGTATCCTGGTCTTTAGGGCTGCTAGCACAAGCTGGTGACCAAGGCATGGGTAAGTCTCCTGCCAATCTCCACAGGGCTTATTCAGGTGATACCTGGCTCAGTAAGGGTAGGTTGGCTGTGTTGGGATATGCTGCATGGCAGCCAACTGGAGAGAAGCACAGCCCCTGCCCAGGCTCATGGAGGACGACCCTGCTTCCTGCAGCTCCCTGGGAGTGATGCCAGGCTCTCAGCCCCAGGAGCAGAGACATGGGGCTCACCTGCAGCAGCTGGCATTGCTGCAGAGCAGCAGCTCCTTGCCTGCGCAGCAGACGGTGCAGTAGGACTGGTACCCATCTTCATCATACATGTAGAAGTACTCCAGGAATCTATCCTAGCAAAAGGACATCCAGGAGCAGAGAAGGACAGAGGATCAGGAGCCATGCTCAGATGGTGGAGAACACAGCTCTGCTCCATTCCCAGTACATGCCAAGACTTTGGAGATGCACATCCTTGGTGTTTCAAGGTGGCGAGGACACGCCGAGGGACAGCCCCGTGGGAGACACAGCATGGCCAGGACCTGGCACAGCCAGCTCCTGTCCCAGCCAGACCCCAGCCCCATCCTCTGGCCCCAGGCTCCCGCTCAGCCCCAGCACAGCAGTACTTACCCTGCATGTCTGGCAGAGGCCCCCCTTGAACAGCGGGTGGAAGGTGGCCGGGTTCCTCCTCCCACAGGACAAACAGCTCTCTGTGGGACAGAGAGAGGCTGCACTCACCCAGGGCAGGGAGCACCCAGGTCAGGGCCCCCTTACACCCCACCAAAGGCTGCAGAGGCTGGAGCCTCACCTTGGAGCCGTGTCTGGATAAAGCCTGCCCTCAGAACTGCATCCAAATGGGGCCTGCCCTTGGAACCACATCCAGATGTGGCTGTGGCTCCCATGGAGGATCTGCTCAGCACCCTGTCCCCCTCAGCACTTTCTCCCCTCCTACATGGTGCAGTTGAAAAGGGACCCATGACCCTTGCTGGGCACCCCCAGCCCCTCTTCCAAGGAGAGACAGAGCCAGCATTTACCTTCCAGCTTCCCGCTGTTGTTCGTGACTTCGGAAACCATTTGCTCTTTATAAATTTGAAAAGAAAAAATAAAAAAAAGATATTATCATTCCTTATGTTACAAACTCTAAATGCACTCTGCTCTCAGGTGCCTTATTTCTCGCATTAAAACTACTCCAGCTTTGCTGAGAGCCCATGTCTTGCAGTTGGGTTTGCTGGTGTCTTGTAAGGCACAAGTCAGCACCACTAGACCACAAAAGCTTCTGCCTTCAGAAACCAGGCTCACAGTTCCTGGGAAGAGCCAAGCCTTTTTCCAGAATGGTTTCCCAGTCTTCTTGGGGTGCACAGCCCAGGCCAAGCCACTCCCCAGCTCTCTGTTGGTTACCTCGGGTCTGGTCCTCTTCCACACGCTGCTCCTTGCTGCTGTTGCAGGGGTAGGTCTTCAGCCTCTTGGTGGGGGGACACTGTTCAAGGGACACCACCTCCTCTGTCCCACTCCTCAGCACCCCATTCTCTGCAATGAAAAGGAATCTCCTTAAGGACAAGCCTCCACTCAGGACTGGCCCAGGGCCCCTCCTGCCAAGCCCAGGCAGTTCTGATTTCCATGGGGCTTGGAGGGTGCTTTGCTCCAGCTATTTTTTGCAATGCTTTGCTCCAGCTTTTTGCAAGGCCACTGAGGGTCCCAGTGAGAAGCCCCAGATCCCCTTGGGACTGGACTGGCATGCCCACAGCACAGGGTGAGCTCAGCTGGGGCCAGCCCCCAGTGGCCACTGCCCATGCCAGCCCCCTGCCAGCCCCCAGCCAGCTGATGACACCACCTCACCTGAGCCTTTGGGTGGCCGAAGTCCCTTGAGCCCCAGGGGTTTGAAGCCAGTGATTGCCCAGTCAATCATGGGCTTCAGCTGCTCCTCCAGTGACTCCCTGGGACCAGTTGTAAACGTCTTCCCCGACCGGCTCCGGGCAACCTGATGAGGATGGGCAGCAGGGGACAGGGTGACAGGGTGGTCTCTGTCAGAGGAGCAGCCACAGCCTGCCAGGGCCACAGCCCCCCTCCACACCCAGCACACACACACACACACACAGGGTTTGGTGGCCCCAGGATGGTGGCAGCTGATGGATTCCCACTCTGGGTGTGCCCTCGGCCACCCTCTGGTGCCTCCATCCCTGCAATGAGCCCATCTGTCCTCCACCAGCCCCAATGGAGCCAGAAGCAGGGACAGCCCAGCCAAAACTCTTGCACACATTCTGCTCCATGGCAAGTGGCAGGAAGAAAAGGCAGAAGAGGTGCCTGTGGGTCTGCAGCCCCATAGGCTGACATGTGGTGCATCCCTTGGATGGGGACTGGATTCACCGGTGCTCAGCACTAGCCCTGACTTCAAAGGGCATCTGGCACTGACCTGGGACACCTCTGGCCAGCCTGGCACTGCCCTGCTGCCATGATGCTGCCACATCCAAGCCCTTGCAGGGAGTCTGGCCTGGGGTTCTGGAGCAGTGAGACCCTGGAGCAGCAGCAGCTACCCCTAAACCCTCAGGATAAGCAGAGTCTGGCCCCATAGCTGCACTTGGAAATAATCTCAGCAGGGAAAGGAGGGTTTTACTGCATCCCATCCCACCGGCCTCCCAGCCCAGCTGGTTTAGCTGGCACCTCCTCACCCATCCACCCACCCCTGCTGGTTACCTCCAGGGCATGGTAAATGGCACGGCGGTAGGACACCAGCTTGTTGAACGTGGAGGAATTGAAATGCTGTCTAAAGGCCATCAGTCCCACCAGTTTGTCTGCAGAAACCTAGGAGAGAGAACCAGGATCTCACCTCTGAGATGGGAATGCCCTGCTTGGCCATATCCCCCCAGCACTGTGCAGTCCCCAGCTCCAGCACTGTGGCCACAGGAGGAAGCCCAGTGGCAGCTTTGCCAAGAGCAGCAGTGTGACAAGGACGGGTGGGCTGCACCCTCTGCTGGCTCTGCTGGCGTGACACCAGCACAGCACTTCCTCCCTCCTGCCTGCAGCGTGGAAGGGCTTGGGTATCCTCACTGGATATTAGGAAAGGTTCATGGATGGGCACTAGAACACACTCCCCAGGGAAGTGGTCATGGCAGGAGCCTGACAGAGCTCAAGGAGTGTTTGGATGACACTCTTGGGCAATTAGTGGGATTTTAGGGTTGTCCTGTGCAGGGAAGAAGTGCGACTCCAAGATCCTTGTGGGTTCCTTCCAGCTCAGGATACTGATTCTGTGAGGGTGATGGGGCTCTGAGGGGACATCCCTCCCCTGGCAGGGAGTGACAGGGGAAACTCTGGAGCATGGACAAAACCCTGTGAAGTGGCCAGACAGATGTCCCCATGTCTGGATGCTGTCACCAACCCTACCAGTCATTAGTTACAGACACCAGAGCCATGAGAACCTGCCAGGGCCTGGCTATGCTTCGCACTGGGACAGGCCTGAGAGGCTGCAGGAGCACATGCACCCCCCACTGCCAGCATCAGGAGTGGGGCAGAAATGTGCAGGGAAGGGTGTTTTGGGCTGGGCCAAAACAGAGTCTAAGTTCTCTCTTACCTCGGAGAACTTCCCGTCTCCAAACCACTGCACCCACCGCATGCCCGAGACCGCCTGGCGCTTGGCCGTGGCTCTGTGGGAGACGACGATCGCAGGCCACCAGGAAAAACCTTTGATCTTTCCCCAGACAAGCTCCCCAATTCCAAATTCCTTCCCATCCTGAAAGCACAACACGACAGATCAGCCAAAAGTACAATCTCCCCATTTTGTCTGAGCAGTTGGGCAGGAGAGCCCTGGAGCACAGGGGACAGCCCTGGTGTGTCACCACGTGTGTCGTGCGTGTGGAACCTCTGTGCAGTGACCTCCAAAAACTGCAACCCCTCCCTCAAGCACAGGGCCAAGCCATTTCCCCCTGGCAGCACTGCATCCCAGCCCTGCTCCATGCTGAAGCTTGGTGGGGAGGCCTGTGTGTGCCAGCCCCATGCTGAGCCCATGCCTGGCACACAGCGTGGTGCGTGCTCCATCCTGCACAGCCCACCTGGCACCTGGCCTGTGCATGTCCACTCCTGCCTGCCCTCCCAGGGTCCCTGCAAACTCGGGGAAGCCTTGCACCAAGGCTGTTCCCTGGGTGCCCTCAGCAGATGAGGCTCCTCCTTGGCACAGGGCAGCCCATCACAGGGCTCACAGCTCAGCCTGGGTTGTGTGGCTGCACTCCAGGGAGAGGACACCCACCCACCTCCTCTTGTTCCTGCTGGGGAGAGCAGGAAACATGGCAGAGCAAAAACGGAGAAGATAAAGAAGAGCCAAGAATTTTGGTGTGACCTATCACAGGCCATGCTGGGTGCTGTGCACAGCAAGGAACCTCACACAGAGAAAAGTCACCTCTCTGCCTGCAGAGCCCTCCCTCCCAGCTTTGTTCTGCAATTACGTACTTAATTATGCAGCAAGATGCAATTGCCCAATTCCTGCAAGTCTGGGGCCCTGCCCTGCGGCCCGCAGGCGCCAAATCCTGCTCTGCAGCCCCAGCAGCTTCGCTTCTCTCCAGCATCCCCGACAGAAATGTTTTCTGCACATGCAACTGCCTGTCTGAGCAGGGCACAGCACACTCATGCGTGTCTCGAGGGGCCCACGTGTGGCACCAGTGGCAGCTTGGCGGGGCTGGTCCCCAAAGCATCCAAGCCTGATAGATGGAGACAGCCTGGCACCATCACACCCCAGGCATGCAGGGAAGGGTGAGCAGGAGAAACAGCACTGAGGTTTCCAAGTCTGTTTAGGGGCAAGTCACAGAGGTTCATCCTTGCCCCACACCATCATGGATGCAGGAGCAGAGTTCAGCCCCTCTGTACCTGGTATTCCATGCCCATGTCTCTGCTCTCTGCCTCCTCGGCCCCCAGCTCAGCAGAGCCATTCTGCCCCTCCTGGGAGCTGCTGCCAGAGAGTGTGCTGCTGCTCCGGGATGAGTCCTGGGAGTCCTCCTCCATCAGGTCGATGGTCAAGGATGTGGGCACGGCAGAGCGACGCCTGGAGCTCTGCATGGCAGAGGCAGAGGAGTGTGAGTGCAGCAGGGAGAGGGACAGGGGGAGCAGAGACCTGCCCCACATCACCCCCATTTCCCCACATCACCCCCAGCCCTGTGTCATCCCTCAGCCCTGCAGTAGAGACCTGCCCCACATCATCCCCATTCCCCACATCACCCCCAGCCCTGTGTCATCCCCCAGCCCTGCAGTCGGGATCACAGAGGGGCAGCCAGGGAGTGAGGGCACCACTGCAGCCATGAATAGAGGAGAGCCCTTAATGGGGGTATCTGCAGGAGAACTGTCCTGCTTTTACCTGCCAGACCCAGAGCAAACGGTGCACCACTGCCCCCTCCCATTTTCCTGTCCCAAATCCACCCCAGGGTGCTCAACACACCCAGTTCATAGCAGGAGCAAAATACAGCACAAACACACCCCCTTTCACAGGGGAAACTGAGGCACAGGGAGGCTGCACCATCTCTGAAGACACTTGACCAGGGCACAGCAGCAGTGCAGGTCCCTGGAGCCCCAGGGAAGCCCCAGGGAAGCCCCAGGGAGGCCCTGGCCCTGCTGGATTACAGTCCGCACGGGCGTTGGCAGGTCCCTGAGAGTCTCCACGCTGCGGGCTGGTTCCTTGATCCGCAGCTCCTGCCGGCTCCGCCCTGCCTGCAACAGGACACAGAGGGTGGGATTCTGCCTGAGGCTGCTCTCCCACCCAGCCCTGCCCCAGGGTTGCACCTGCTACCAGAACAGAGGGGCCACAGCCTGGGTGCCCTCCTCACATGGAGACACGGACAGTCTGTGCCTCATGGGGCTGAGCACCACAGGCAGTGCCCTGGGGAAGGTGAGAGGAGATAGATGGATGCTGGAGGCACCTTGTGCTGAGTCCCTTTGGGCACCTTTCTGCTCCACAGCATCTCTGCAAGGCTCAGGAGCCCCATTGCTGCAGCCCACTACCCCCAGCATGACAGAGAGCAGGAGCCAGAGCTGAGAGGACTGGGATGCCAGGAGAACCACAGACCATGGCAGAGCACTCATCCCAGGCATGGACCCACTTACACACCCTAGTGCTCTTCCCCACAGCCAGCCCTGCAGCAGCACCCAGGGCAGCCTTTCCCTGGTGGTCAGTTACAGTCCAGCCCAGACTTGTTGCCTGCACCCAGCATAACAGAGGTTCAAAATTAAATGAGATTTTGCAGTGAGGAGCCCCCAGACTAAACATAGTGGGAAAGCTCAATTTTCACCCACTGGATTTATGGCTCTTTCTTTTGGAAGCTGCCTCATCTCAGGCAGATCTCCAACCTTGGGTTTTAATTCTAACTCAAAACAGGCAAAAGGCAAAAATGCTTCCAGACCCTGGAGGTTTGTCAGCCTAGACAACAAAAGAGGGTGGGTGAAATTGGGGTCCAGCCCCACAGCAGCTAAAAGCAGCTCACCCCAACAGTGGGAGGCATGAGAGGCTTCAGTCTATCAATACAGCCAAGACTTTAAAGAAAATATCAGCATATTTTATTAGGCTGCTGCAACATGTAATGGGCATCACTGCATCCCACACCACCCCCTCCTACTGCTGCATCATGAGAAGCAGGAATTTAAAAAGTAGAACATTACTCTCTGAGTATTGCATTCATCACTGGACTGTTCCTCTGGCACTGAGCACAAGAGAAGCCCAGAGGGAAAGAGATGAGGATCCTGGCACCCACAGACAGCCCCCAAAAAGCACCCTAGGTGTTCACTTACCCTCTGCACTGGCAGATCAAGTGACCAGGCCAGGTCCTCCTTGGAGAGGTCTCCATTGCTGTTCTTCTCCTTCTTCAGGGGCAGCAGCCCCAGGCCCCTGGAATCTGCACAGAGACAAGAAAGGGCAGCCTCAGGCTCTGCAAGCCCACCTGGCTGTGTCCTTGCATACCCCAGCCTCCCACTGCTCCCACATCACAATCTGGAGACACCAAAACCTCATCTTGGAGAAACGTGGCTGGGGGCAGAGACAAGTAGTGTCCCCAGGGCTCCCCACTGTGGCACCACAGCCCCAGATCACCCACCTGTCCCTAAAATGGGAGGGAGTAGCAGCAAGCATGGGGCCATTTTTATCTACTCCTTTGTTCCTGAAAGCTCAGAGGCACAAGGAGGCCAAATGTCAGCTCTTCAGGGCTTGTCACCAGGTCATTTAAAGCAGGACCTTGTGAACCCAAGAGGTGGGATGTAGAAACTCTGACTGGAGAATCCCAGGAGCAGAGATGCAGCCCCTCAGGTCAATGGCACCCCTCAGCCTGGAGGAGCTCCCCTGCTTTCCTCACTCCATGGGGGTTAAACCATCGAGGGACAGAGCCAGCATCCCACTGTGACACCCATTCCCACAACCATAGCATGGCCTGGGTGGGCTCCTGGATCACAGAAACCCAGTGGGGTCATGGAGGGAGTCTGGCCACAGCCACAGCACTTCATCCATCCCCCAGCAAGGCCTGGGACAGAGGCTGTGAGATCTCCAACCCTGTGCATCCTTGGAGCACTCTGGGCTTGTGGTGACCCTCACCTGGAGTGCTGGGCTTCCCATTGGCCTCCAGGACAACGCCAGGGGCATTGTCCCCGTTGATGAGGATCAGCTTTGCCCTACAGTCTGCCTCATCCTTCCCGTGGCTCTTGTCCTTTTTCATGGTTGCCTGTAGAAGCCAGAATGGAAAGGAAATTCAGCTATGCAAAGCAGCCCCGGGGAGGGCAAAGCAGACAGAGTGAGGTCCTTGAGCCAGCTTTAACTTCGTGCCCTTAGCAGAGGGGTCTGACTGGAGATGCAACTAAAGGTCCTGGGAAATAAACAGCACTTGTACATAACCTCCACACAAACGTGGTGGCCCTAAAGGTCAACCAGCTCCATCTAAAAGAGGTCTCAGATGCAACCCACTTATCCTTAGGGAACACCAGGTTTTCCCCCAACATCTGTGTGCTGCCGAGCCCCAGCTCAGTCTGACAGACCCTGTCTGGAGGGGAGCTGCACTTCCAGACAGGCCACCCTGTAGAAACCAGGGGCCAGCCCACCCCTGGGGCCAGCCCACCCCTGGGGCCAGCCCACCCCTGGGGAGAGCTCACCCCTGGGCCACCAGCCTCCCTGTATGGCTGCCCAGCAGGCCCAGGGGTGGGTGGGCTGTTCCTGCAGCAGTAGGGCAGGCAGGCAGCCCGCCATGGGGGGCAAAGTCCTGGAGTCTGCATTAAACTCTCTGAGGGAGAAAACTCCTCCTGCCCCCTGCTCTTGGCCTCAGCTGCCCTGCCCCAGGGTGAAGGGCAGAGCAGGGGGCTGTGCATCCTGGCAGCCCCTGCCCTGCTGTGGTGTCCCCTGCAGAGCTGGGGCTCACCTTGCTTGCTGCCTTCCCTCGGGTGCCCTCCCTGGCTCCTGTTTTCTGGAGTGGAAGCTCCCAGCTCTCCCAGAGGCACCCGGATGCCATGAACTATGCTGCCTCATTGCTGGGCTATGGGTCTGTGCTGCAACTTGCCTCTTCAGCAGCACAGTCATTTCAGCAGCACGTAACTCAAGAGCTGAGAAGCTCGCAGGGCTTTGCCCACCTACAGCCCTGTTTAGGAATCCAAAGGAACACCCCCCTCAGCCCCAGAGAGACCCCAGCTCCAGCCCACCGCCCCTTCTGCGCCACTCTCGTTCTGCATCGCCTCCAACCACTGCCCTAACAATTGAGATTTCTGCTTTGAAATCATCTGTCAGCACCTCCAACAAACAAAGACCAGTTGGGAGTTTGATGTTTTGGACGCAGAGGGCAGAGTTAAAAACCTTGTAACACTCAAACACAAAGGAAAACAGGTGTCCAGCACCCACCTCCACAGGCAGAAACCTCAGTGCACATACTGCCTCCCCCCTGGACAAAGGGAGGAGGAGAGGAATGGCACCAGACGCTGCATAACCCCCACAGCTGTGTGTGCAGAAATCCCTCTGCTGCAGCACATCTGCTCCCAGGCCCAGCAAACAATTCCTGGGAGCTGCCCAGACTTGCCGCCTGCCCCCGGCCCAGGCGGATGGTCCCACACGGCCCCAGATGCTCCAGGATGCAGCAATCCACCACAGCACAGCCAGGTCAGGGTCAGACCCTCCTGGTCTGCTCCCCCTCCCCAGCCCACAATGCTGCAGAGCAGCAGCAGCCATGACCAGCAGCAATGCTGCCACCAAAAGCAGCAAAACTCACCAAAAAGTGAATCTCCCTTGGGAATCCCTACAGGGAGGCTGCTCTCCCAGCATGAGGGTGATCTGAACCAGAGGGTACAAGGAGATGGAGCAGCATGAGGCAGGTAAGATTCAGGGAGGACAGAAGCAGGCAAGGATATCTCCCAGCCCTCCTAAACATCTGCACCCACAAAACTCCACAGGGACTCTCAGACGACCTCTGCATTCATTCCTTTGTCAGGAACCTGAGTCCAGGAAGTTCAAACTTGCACTTCAAAATGGCTTTTCCTTCCTCAGCCCCAGGACTGCCTCATGTCCAGCACACCAGGCAAGGGTGTCCTGTCAGCCCAGCACTGGGGAGGTGAAGGGCTAAGGCCACACAGTGGCCAGGTCTCCCCAGGGACACAGCCAGGACTGAACACCTGATGCCCCAAGCTCAGCTTTGCCATGTGCTCAGGGAGCTCCCCCATGGCCTTTATTCCAGTTATAAAGTGGGGAAAAAAGGGTTATCCCTTTGGAAGGAACTGCTCGCTGGCAGGGCAGAGACCCACAGGTCACAGCTCTGTGGGTCCATGGCACGGGCCACAGGCCCTGCCTTGAGCACAGGCAGGCTCTGGCGCACATTGGTCCTTGCCCTTCTCCAGCTGCACTGCCCAGGATCACTTGAGGACACCCCGTCACCATCGGCACAAACTGCTCGTTAAAAGTGCCTCACCCAAAATCCTAAACCTATGCAGCAGCACTGCAATTCCCACCTCTTCTCCTGCTGTTTGCACCAAGTGCTGAAGCCACACGAGCCCATCCTGCTGCCCACTGACCACCCAGAGTCCCCTGCAGGAGCCACATCCTTGTGAGCTCACCCCCTCCTGCCCGGGAGGAAGGCTTGGCTCTTTGTCCTCGCCTCCCCTCGCAAAAACACACCAACATGTGCACTCAGGGCATTAGTAATAAGAAACAGAGCACTGCCCTCACATGGGCTGGCTCAGGAGAGACCAACCCTGCAGTGTTTGCATTGCCCAGCGCCCTGCAAACACACCGGGTGCTCCACATTGTGCACTCCAGACGGGAATCCACGAGGAGGCAAATAATGCACAATCCCAGCTCCACTGCCGAGAGCTCCCCGAGAGCCCGGCACCAGCGGCAGCCCCGGCCCTGCCTGGTGACCAGGACGTGCCCTGCAGCCAAATCCCACCCGAGAAGACAATGAACCCGCTGACTCCACAGCCCGCCCTCGTTTTGCAATACCAGCTTCTTTAAGATTTGCCAAACTGGTTAAAGACCATGCCACAGCATTAACTGCTTAGAGAGAATTCTGGTCCCTGCCTGGCCACGACTGCTGGCCACCCCGGAGCGGGCAGAGCAGGCAGAGTGGGCAGGATGGCTGGGCTCACCTGGCAGAGAGGGCAGGGTGGGCAGGGCTCACCTGGCCTGGCCATGCTCTGGACTGGACCCCTGCCCCTGCTCCCGGGGCTGCTCCTCCAGCCTGGCCCAGGCTGGTCTGTTTTCCTTGCTGGGAAAAGAGGCCGCCCTGTTATCAGGTGCATGTCCCCAGGAGGTGGGAGGTTTCGGACTTTGCCTCCAGACAGGGGCATGCATATCAAAAGGCTGGAGGGAAGCTTTACTCATGGCTGGGATGGAGCCATCGCCCAAGCCCTGTTTGAATAACAAAAAGAAATAAAGGACCCTAATGGCCGGGCTCGCTCTGGGCTGTGGTGCACACTAATGGCCTTTAAGTCTCCCAAACCGAACATTTCCCTCTAATCCTGGGAAGAAAGGAGTTGCTGGGTTGGCAGTTCCGTAAGAAAGGCGCCGCAGATTTCGCAGATGTGCTCGTTGGGAAGGGCAGGGGGCGAAGGGCAGGCTCCCCCTGCCCGCTTCCTGTGCCTGGCCTCTCTGCTCTCGCGCTCCGGCACTTCCCTCCATTTCCCCCGGTTTCCTCCTGCCCCGCTCCGCTCCCCTCGCAGCCCTCGGCGCCCACCCCGGCTCTCCTCTCAGCAAAGCTGGGTTAAAGAAAAGAAACAAAACACAAACCGGCCCCTCCTCTCCCAGCGCAGACCAGGCTGGAGACGTCTCCCGGACAGCCACCATCCCCGCCAACCGCTGCTCCAGCGGCCCCGGGCTCTTTACCATGTTCATCCCGCTGGGATTCCCGAGCCCCCCGGCGCGGGGCAGGGGCTGCCGGCGGGCAGCAGCTGGGGGCAGGGCTGGAGGCTCTGGGGGCTCTGGGGGCTCTGGCGCACAGGTGAGGCCCGCTCAGAGGTGGCCAGTCTTCTGTCCGGAGTCGTCACCGCTTCATTCTCCCCCTGAACAAGAGGACGCAAAGATGACAATGACATCTCGCTGTCCCCATGCCCGCCCATCCAGCCCCGTGCAGCCCCAGAGGCGGGACCGGGATACCCGGCCTCACTCCTCTTCAGCTGATTAAAAATTTGGAAACTGGAAACTGAGGCAGGAAAGGAGAGTACTGCTCAGGGCAGCACGCTCCAGCCACCCCCTCCTTGCCCTCTCCCGTTCCGAGGGAGGTCGGTGCAGGACCACCTCTTGCCCCAGGACCATCACTCGCCCAGCAGTCCCCCCACCGCTCCCATCTCTCGGCTTCCCGGGACTTGTGCCCCACGCTGAGGCCACTCCGAAGAGTTCATTCCTCCTTCTCCGACGATCTCCCCTCCCCGGCGGCTCCCCGCGGGCTCGGCAGCAGGCGGATGCCAGCACAGCCCTGCGGTCGATACCTGCTCCGGCCACCCCGTCCCTCCGGATCGGCCCCGGGGAGGCTTCGCGCCCGAGGCGCCGCCGGGAACCTCTTCTCCTGCCAAAAGAGAGGGAAGATGCGCTGTCAGATCCCCGACCGAATATCGAAAACAAAGGTGTTCGGCCCGGGGCAGCAGCGCCACCGTGTCCCGGTACCCCCGGCAGTTCCCGGTGCCCCCGGCCTGGAGGCGGCGCTGCCCGGGACGACGGAGCCGGGCAGGGGGACCCCGGCCCCCCCGAGCCACCCCCGCCCCGCAGCCATCACTCGCC
>WBNO01033432.1:134668-145140 GCA_013400575.1 Peucedramus taeniatus
GGCAGCGTAGCCCCGGAGCGGTCCCGGTGTGCCGGTCCCAGCGCCTCTCCAGGCCCACGTGGCCGGGTCCCTGCTGGGCCCGGTGGCCGAGGCGGGGCGGGCAGCGTGCCCGGTGCCCGGCGGTACAGCCCCGATCCAGCCGGGAGAGCCCCGCGCAGCCGGAGGTGTTTGAAGGATGTTTATAGAATCGTGGGATCCCAGAACGGTTTTGCCTGGAAGGGACCTCAAACACCATCTAGTTCCACCCGTCTGCCACGGGCAGGGACACTGGTGGAGTTCCTGGTGGAGGGCTCAGATCGTGCCTGGTGGGCAGTGGGGTCCTGTCAAGCACTGGGGGTTGTGGTGGGACCACACAGTGTTTGGGTTGTGATTCCCACTCCAGATTCCCACCCTGTGCTTCCTGCCTCAAGCTGAATGGTGCTGGTCATTGGTACCATCTGCCTCCAGGTCACTGACACCGGGTGTGCAGCTTGGACTGAAGTTAGTGGAAACGCTGAGGCTTTTCCAGCCCAGCTTGCCAGGATTGAAGGTATCAGCCTGGAACCAGCCCAGTGCCATCTCTGTTACATGGCCGAGGCCGAGGGCAGGGAAGGATCTGCAGCCACAAAGCAGCAACACCACTTTTGGCCATACCCAGAAGGTCACAGCCAGCGCTGGTGCTGGTGCCAGCACAGGAGGGTGCTGGTGTTGCTGTGCCACTCGGGCAGCCTCTCCATCCCTGCCTGCCAGCTGCACACCCAGAACACTGAAAGCAGCAGCCAGACCCTTAACCAGTTCTCTTCCTTTCCCGAGTCAATCTGGTTACCCCATGGGGTTTGTGAAACATGAGACTGGATGTTCACAACTTTTCCCACTCGCAGTTTTTGGATTGCACAAGATAGAACAGCAGCTTCCGATTAGCCACAAGTCACAAAAGCCCTGTGCAGTGCCAGCTACCAGCTGCTCAGACCCCTTGAGAGGCTCTGAAAAGCATCCTGAGCAAATCCCATCCACAGGCATCACATAATGCCAAGGACAGGGCACCAGCACAGGCCCAGCTCTGGGACCAATGTGCTGGAGGCGGGTGGAGCTGGGTCAGGGGGTACATCACCACCTCATCGTGGTGCTGGTGGGCTGGTGAGGTGCTGATGTCCGAGTCTAACACTCTCCTGTTTCTTCACAGCAATTCTCAGCGCTGACTGAAGTGCTTTTCCGCTTTCTGACAGAGCCCAAGGAGGTAAGGCAGAACTGGAGAGATGTGAGTGCAGCTCTGGTTAGAAACAGTAAAGATTTTGTCACTGCTCTTTCTCTCGAGCAGGTAGAAAGATTTCTGACGCAGCTCTCAGACTTTGCCACCATGAATAAAATCAGCTTGGGCCCCCTGAAAAACATTGTCAAAAGTATTCTTCTGGTACCCAACGGTAAGTGATGTATTTGCATATGCTGCCCTGAGGCCAATCTGTCCCGGCCATTCCCGCAGGGCTTGGTTTGCACAATAAGTGTTAACGGTAGCTAATACAGTGCTTAGCACTTAAGAATCAAAAGTTCCCCTGTTTGGTGACTCTTTGTATTCTTTATACCCTGCCTGCATGCACATTTCACGGGCTTAAGTAAACTCCCTTAAATGCATTAAATGCAGCACGACGCTGTGGCAGTGCTTGGTTTAAGCAGTACCTGTAAATCCCTTTTGCCAGAGCAGGGCAGCCTCGTGGTGGCACCGAGTCTCTGCAGGAACTTCCACCCAAGTGACCCAGTGCTGTAATTCCTGCAAGGCCAAGCGCTGTTGGAGACAAATGAGACAGTGCAGCCGCGTTTGGAGCGGGCTGGGACTGCTGCAGTTCCAGGCCATGAGAAGGAGACAGCTGACCTTGCAGTTCTAGAGAAACACCCACCGTGCCCAGCTCGTTCTCCTTCACAAACAGTGAACAGGTTCGGGGGGATTCCACTGGAATACCCCAGACTCCACCACTTTATAGGATTACTGTGGTGTTGTGGCTGCCGTTTGACACGATCATGCATCAAACACTCCACGGCACGTTCATCCCATTGATCCTTCCTGTTATTAATAGTCCCTTGCTAGTACCCTTCAGCCCTGGGTTCCCTGTAGCTTCCTTCACAGCCCTGATGCTGAGCACAACTGTTTTCTGAATTTCCTTTAAACTTGTTCGAGCAACTTTTCCTATCCAGGAGTAGCAATAATTTTCTTTCCTGCAACCGTCCAGTGGGGATTTAATGGGAAATTTGCATTTCTCCCCATCCTGATTCAGGCCTTGGTGCCGCTGTGTGTGTGCCCTGGCTTCAATCCCGTTGTAACTTTTCCTCAGCTCTGGGATGGCACGGACGATATCAGAACAGATCACAGCAGATAACTTTGCCTCTGTGCTACACAGCCGGAAAGCCACGTGGGGCTGGCAGTCTCCTTGAATTTATGAGATTCCTGCTCTTGGCTTCAGAGAGCAGAATCCTTGTAAAGGTCCCTGTGCTGCCTGGGCCCCAGAACAAAGGGGGAAGGCGCAGCGGGGGAAAGTGTTATATGCACACGTTCACACCCATCATCCCAAACACAGCAGGTAGGTCAAATTAGCAGCCCGCCAGCCTTAACAGTTCTCCTTTAACAAGCAAAGCGGCTTCAGGAGAGAAAGCAGCAGCTTCAAAACATAACCGCTGCTGCTGTTCCCATGGATACCTGCAATGGGATCTCGCCCTCTCCCAGGCACTCCCAGAGCCCGGACTTTTAAAGCACCGGGCATCTGCAGAGATACTGGCAGGCACGACTGGGTTTCCAATCTCCGAGGAGCTGTGGTTTGCTTCAAAACACAGCTCAGAAACAGAGGCTTTCCAGCGTCGGGTCCCGTCCCTGCCTCTGTTTGACTCAGTAAAAATTGGTTTGACTCATTAAAAAGTGATTTTTTTGTTTTCTTCTTTGTGGTGTTTATTCAGGTGCCCTGAAGAGGAATTTGTCTTCTGAACAAGTCAGAGCAGATTTTATTGCTCTAGGTAGGTCATGTGATTTCCACTAAATAAAAGATAATTAATATTTATCACATATAGTAATCTCATATGGTTTCCCCCCACAGGCCTCAGTGAAGAGAAAGCCAGTTATTTTGCAGAACAGGTATTCATATATTTTTGCTTGTTTCTAAGCTAACAAAATGTCAGTTCTGTGAAAGGGAACTCATAAAACCCCACTGTGCTCCTGAGACCTGTCAGCACGTTGGGTATTTTCTTCAAAACCAGCTTGGGATTTTGAACTGAAGATCCTCAGAGAACTAATAAGGAGCACTTTGTCTGATGATACCTCTGGTTTGCCAGGGCCTCTCCCCCATCAGTGTCACAGTTCCTGCACTGCTGTGTGGCTTTCGTGTGATGTTTTTGTGCTTGCCATGCTTTGAGCCCTGAGGTCATGCAGTTACATGAACACATGGCTTTTTGCACAGATATTGTTACACTGAACCAGCACTAAAACAAAACCAGTGAGTTTCATTTACAGAAGTGACAGGGCAGATGGAAATCTTAGCAGAACTCAAACACTTCTGAAAGACCACATTAGTTCTCTCTTTACTCTGGGCTTCTGCCATCCTCTGCCTTCATTCTGACTCTTGTTGAAGTTTCAGGTACAAACAGAGGCCTCTCTGAAGTAATTGCTGGTGTGTCTTTTGCTCTTGTAGTGGAAGGTGAATTCCCCCACGCTAACACGCCTGGCTGTGGGACAGACACTGATGATTAACCAGCTGGTAGATATGGAGTGGAAGTTTGGAGGTAATAGAGCTACAGCATAAACTGGAGGGGCTGGGAAACTCAGCAGCAGCTCTTGGCTAAATAACGTTTTTTTTCACTGCTTAACTAACAGATTATCTGCCTTCTTTCTGACTCACAGTGACTGCTGGGAGCAGTGAGCTGGAAAAAGTGGGAAGTATCTTCTTACAGGTAAATCTCCCACATCACAGAGTTCAGCTTGTAGGGCAGTTGAGGAACAAGCTCCAGCCAGGCATGTGGGAAGCAGTGGCTGTGAGGGGAAGGGGAGGGAAGCTGGGTCTCACAGGAATGGGCTCTGTCACTGCATCTTCAGTCTCCAAGTGCTGCTGCCAGCAGAGAGCAGACACGCTGCTGTTTGTTTCTCCTCTGAAGACAGGAGGTACCACAGGAACGTGGCCCATTCTAAAAAGCTGTTCAAAAAGCTCAGTTTAGCAAAGGTCAACCATCTTGGGGAGGGAGGGAAAGTGGGATCAAGGACTTCCAGAGATTTTCCCAATGCCCAGGGTATCTGTTCTTACAGTGACACTTCTTGAAAAGCCTGTCAAAGATGTGTGTGCTGTCAAACCCACAGCAGACTCCTGCTCTGCTGTCCTCTCCTGGTGCTCAGATACAGGTTTCTGAACTAAAATACTTCTGCTTTTCCTTTCCCCAAGCTGAAGCTGGTGGTTAAAAAAGGGAGCCAGCTGGAAAATGTGTATGTTGGTGAGTTAACAGTTCTGGACGAGAGGGAAGGATGGGAAAGCTACAATTTTGGGCTCAGGGTGTTGCTGGGAGGTGGGGCACTCTGGGGGCAGAACCAGGGTGGGGTCACTGCAAGAGCATCACTGTGCTTACTTCTTCCTCAGCCTCTCCATCACTGTGGCTGCTCCTGCCCCAGTCTCTCCTTGCCACAGGAGAGGAAATTGTTTAGGAACACTGACTTTTGGGCACCTTCACATCTGTGCCTCAGTAAACACAGATCTGCCACGGAGCAGTGCAGAGCAGTCAGAGCAGCAGGGCAGAGGAGGAAAATAAATTATTCCCAAGCATGGAGTGCTGTTGGGAGATCCCATTCCAGGGGCAGTTCCCAGCCTGGCCCCCCTGGCAGCCTGGCTAGCATAAGGAACCAGCTGCTGGGAATCACAGTGGCTAATCCTGCCCAGCTTAGGTGAACATGAGTTGCTCCGTGGTAGCACCACAACAGCTTTGCCAATGTTGGAAGTGTAACCTGAAATCTAAGATTTGATGCCTCTTTTTTTTTTTTTTGTTTTTCTGCAGAGTTAACTTTGCCCCAGTTCTACAGTTTTCTGCATGAAATGGAACGGGTCAAAGCCAGCCTGGAAAGCTTCAGCTGAAACTGCACAGACCTGAGCCGACATCTGTCCGGGATGTTTAATTCCTCCTCATGGGCCTGCAGATCTGCTCTTTCCCAGCTGACTCTTCACACCCTGATAAGAGAAGACAAGCTGTGCAGTGAGCAGTGGTGTCATGGCCCAGCAGGACCCATCAATCCTTTAGAACCTGAAACTTGGGCTAAGTTTCAGCTTTATCAAAGCACCTAAAAGCCCACTCATCTTTTTTTTTTTTTTTTTACTATACTATTATGAGAAACTGTGGTCAGAAGTAATGTGGATACCTTTATTAAAACAGCAAAGAAATAAACCCATTCCCATCCTGCTCCATTTGTATCAGATCTGATTTTGTGAGAAAAAGAGAAACAAGAGCAAAGAATCATTTTGAAACTTGGAAGGATTAAGCCGAGAGGATGACGAAAGCAAGGAGAGCATCTAATGTGGGGAATCACTTAGTGCTCCCTTCAAGCCTCTCCCTTCTCTTGTATTAAGAAACATGTTGATTAGCTTCTTGCCAATTGTGCCTCATTATGGAAAAGTATCTCAGTGGTAGGTGGTTTTAAATCTTAAACAACCAAACAGCTGCCTCTGTGCATGGGGGTGGGGGGGGGAACATCTCGGGGGGTGACGAGATAAATCTCATTTGGATGTGCTGCTCTTTAATCTGCAGCCTGTGTGACATGGCACAGTCAGACCCAGCCCGTTTCCTGGTGGACATATGTCCAAACCCCATGAAGTGCCATTAGCTCGACTCTTCAGTTGTCTGAGGGCGGGGATGAGCTCTTCATCAGGAAGCAGCAGAGGGGTGCTCCAACCCACCTGGGGCAATGTTACTGAGGTTCCTCTCGTGCCCAGACTGTTGAGCAGTCCAGCAGCCTGAGCTGGCTGGAGCCTCTCCCACAGCACAGGGATGAAGGAAGCTCCTCTTACAGGGCATGTCCCAAAGCATCTCTGTGTCTCTGGCACGCTCAGCAGTTCCAGTGGAGGGAATAAACCGCATTAGCAGGGAATAGCCCAGTAAGATACTCTGTTTCCAGCCTCCACCTGAAGGGATTCACTGTCCCATGGTATCCTGCTGTGGGGCTCCCTGCAGCAGCAGCTGCTTCCAGTTAAACCCATCCCAAACAGATCATTTCTGTAAGAAAATTATCACAGAGCTTCCTGCAACTCACAGCTTCACCCCTGGGTTTCCAGCTGCAGCAAACCCAGCACTGAGTGTCCCTGCACTGCATTTCCTGTGGTGCTGCAGGAGTGACTGAGAACAACAGCGGGCACAGGCTGAGCCATGTATTTGGGAACTGGGGAATCCTGCTGGCAAACCCAGGAACGGATTTATTTATTTTCCCACATATCAGGTCAATCACAAGCATTTCAAGCTTTGTCACATAATTACTGTAAAAATTAAAAAACAAAACAAAAAACCTCTGAAATAATGTTCTACGGGAATATTCTGTCTCCTTTTGGGTGGCAGGAAAAGCTATTTCAGGGAGGAAGAAGCAGTCCAAATGGCTGCTGCTTTCTCAAGACAAAAGCAATTTTTTTGCTTGACGTTTTCTGCTGCCTGTTCCCATTATTTCTCCTCACCCCCCCAGTGCCAGGGCGGCACGGCTCAGCCCTATCCGGTTATGTCGGGAGGTGGCCACGGCGCTGCGGAGAAGATGCCAGGCTCGGTTGTGGGTCAGGAATCCGCCGTCCCCCCGCGCTCCTCCCCCTGCCCGGTTGGGATTAAGCCGCTCGGGGCTGACGCACGCCGAGCCCGCTGACCCCGAGTGCAGGGGTCACCTCCGTGCTGCTCCGCAGTCCCCACGGGCGGCTCTGATCGGCGGCATTTGCGCCGCGGCCTGACCTCGCTGCTGCCACCGGCGCTCCCGGGGACCCGCCATTGCCCTTTCATCCCACGCGCTTGGCTCTGCGTGAGCCGAGCTGGGCCCCGTGGGGATGGGCTGGAGGGGGAGCCGGCTCCGGCAGCACCGGCACGGGGTGACGCCAACCATGAGGGAATCGGGTCACCCTCGCAACGGGGCCGGCCGGGAGCGAGGAGGGCTCTGGGAGGCAGCGTGGCAGCCAGGGCCCTCCTGCACAGCACGGGCCGGGCCTCGCCGCCAGCGCAGGGGTGATGGCCGATGTCCAGAGCCCTGCGCCGGGACCCGGCAGGCGGCGGGCACAGCTGGCACAGCCACCGGCAGGGCTGAGCGGGGAGGGAAGGAGCGGCCCGGTGCCCGTTTTGCCGGTGTTTCCGGGCGGCCCCGCCGTGCTCGTGTGCGCGGCCCCTTCCGCCTGCCCGTCAAGCCCAGCCAGCCGAGAGCTAATCTCGGCGGGACAGCGGGCGCGGGGGAAACAGGGGCCTCTCACCAGCCTGGGGTGCAGCTAACCATACTCCCGCGGCCGTTTGCCTCCCCAGGGCCTTTCCCGGCCCATTTCCTCCGGGGTGGCTGTGCCACAGCTCCCCCGTCCCTGTCCTGCTGCGGGGGGACACGTGGGCCCTCCCAGCTGCAGCGGGGCAGGGGCAGCGCGGCCATGCCGAAGCCACACGCGGTCACCTCCCTGCGTGTGTGGCCCCTCTCGCAGCACTGCGGACTCTCCGCTGCCTCGGGCCACCTTAGCATGCCCCAGGCTGCCAGGCAGTGTCTCCTGGGTGCCAGGGAGATGGCAGAGTGGCCCCAGCAGCCAGGCTGCAGTGGGGATCCTGTCTCCCAGGCATCCTCCCGCTCATCCCCGCCAGCGCCAGCAGCGCAGCGGAGAACAGGGGCTGTGCTCTGGGCTCTGTCAGTTCCCAGCGTGGATTCAATGCTGTTGTGATTCTCAGCCATGTCAGATGCTAATGACCACGGGAACTGGGATGTTTTCAAATGAAGCATCTTCTCCCTACTGGAAATGCCAGTGCTGCTGCTCCTTTCATATGTGAAGGAATCTTCCAAACGCTGAGAACAAAAGCCTCTACTCTGAGGGAGCAGAGCATGTATGGACTCCACTCATGCCTGTGAGCTCACGGGCAGGCATGGAAGGAAGGAACTGGGGCTCCTCACTGGTGGCTCGGCCTGACCTTGAGCAGGTCATGTGGGAAATGACAGAGCTCCCCTGGGACATCCTGGTTTCCACAGACCTCGCCAGGAGCCGCACCATGCCGAGGACTTTCAGCTTGGTGTGTATCCCTGTCCCAGCCTTCCCATTTGCAAAGCAGAGTGACAAATCTCAGGGTTGGCCAAAAGCCGTGAGGGAGCCATAGCAGGTGAGACAAGCCAGGGAGCAGAAATGGCAGGTGAGGGCCACAAGGCTGCTGGAGCTCAGCCCAGTGCTGAAAGCAATCCTGCCCTTCCTCATCCCATGCCATCCTCCTCCCCAATTCCTCCAGGTTTTGGGGTGATTTTTGCACCCAGTGAAAACACCAGCTGTGAACTGCAGCTCTCCAAATTGCTCTGTCTGCCTGGGAACAGCAGCCCTGAGCACACTGGAGGGCTCCAGGACAGCAGCACCACCCTGCTGTGCCACTTGGATCTCTTGGGGACAGGGACCCAGGGGGCTGTGTGGAGCTCCCTGGGGTTCCCTTGGCACTTTCTGTCTCCTCACTGGAGCAAAGAGGCGAGGGTGGCACTCGGCACAGCACCATGCTGCAGCTCAGGACACACTCCCAGGGATGAGTCCTCAGCCTACCTTGGGACAGGATTCTGCACCCACTGTGCTCAGAACAGGGGGAAGGTGTCCCACCCTGCCTGCCACACTGAGCTGCTGCCTCCCATTCTTGCAGGAGGTGGGGGAAGAGACTGGTGCTGTCCAAGGCAGTGGAAATATTCCTAGCATGTCGTCTGCTCCTAAGCCTTGCCATCTCTCTAGGCAGTTCTTTGTCCAAGCGCACTGGGAACAATTGGGGTTGCTCAGCCAGACCGCAGGCTGTCCATCAGCAGAGGGAATGAATGCTCCAGCATACGGAACCCATCTTCTCCCACAGCAAGGGGAGGTGGCCACCAGAAACCAGCCTGTGGCACAACAGCACAGGCAGAAACAATGCCCGGGCACCCACGCCAGTGCCAGCCTCGGGAAGGGAATGGGTGTTCCCCAGCCCATCCAAGGAACAACCCAACCAAGGGGAGGGGGTGGCTGGGCATCCCCCAGGCCCATGTGGGGCTGGGGGTGGCGTGGTTGGCACAGCCATGGTGACAAGGCCCCTCTATGATCCTGCACTGCAAGTGGCTGAGGAAGAAGAGCAGAGTCCTGGGGGACAGAGAGGAGCCCCCAAGCAGTGGGACTGAGGCTTGGCCAGCCCCTCTCAGCACCCAGTGCCTTCAGGGTGTTTTATCCAGGGCTGATGTCTTTTACTCCCTTGCAGGCACAGCTTCCCAAAGGATGCCAGGCCCTGCGGTGACAAATCCATCCTGTCCCCAAGAGCCTGATACAGCTTCTCCTCTCCATGACACCCTGAGCAGCCCTGGGCTGGTGCTTGGCGGGGGGAGCACCCACCAGCCCCCCGCTGAGGCAGCTCAGCCCATTTCCCAGCACTCAGCTCCAGTTTATAGGGCTGCTCTGTCCCAGGGGCATCACTGCCACCGCTAACGAGGTTATCCCAGACCAGGCACCGACAGAAAGGGAAAGCAGGGTTAACCCTTGTGCCACTGCCACATCTCAGAGCACTGGGGAAGAGCTTTGCTTGGAAACGAGCTTTTAACAAGCCCCAGTGGGGATGGGGAGCTGTGAAACACCAGGTGAGGATTCCTGTGCCATTCCCATGCCAGCCCCAGCACCGCAGCATCCCTCCTCTTGGAGCAGCCCCATATCCATGAGAGCAGCACCAAGCCCTGAGGCTACACCTTGCAGCCGGTGTCCATGGCAGCAGCATAGAAAGGACGGTGCATGACCCCCATCATGTCCCCATCCCTCAGCTTTGTTTCACGTCGACAGCTGGGATGTGGATAAGGAGCAGGACGCAGCCAGGGTGCAGGCAGGAGACGCTGGGTGGCCGAGGCCATTGCTGCCCACAGGGACACGGCACCGCTCACATTCCTGCGGGAAAATGTGAAGGCTGCAAGCAAGGTCAAGGGCCCTTCCCCTGCTGGAACTCGGCGTCACGCCAGCACCCGGGTGGCCCGACCCGCCGTCCCGCAGGGCTGGGGACTGTCCCTGCACCCTCACCCCACCGCCCCTCATCTGCAGGGCTGCCTGGGACACGGCTGGGTGCTGGCAACGCTCCCCAGGGACCACCAACGCGGGCAGCCCTGTTCGTCGGGCTCAGCAACCTCCGCGGGGCGGGGATTGGGGTGGGATCCCCAGGCAGGGCCCCTCCGTTTCCACCCCCGCTGCTGAGACCCGACAAACTCGCGGCACTCCCGGGCGGTGCCCCCCGGCCGCCCCCGCTGCGGTGCGCGCTGCGGGGCAGCAGAGGGCGCCAGAGCACCGCGCAGGGCCCCGCGCTCC
>WBNO01033432.1:148916-159306 GCA_013400575.1 Peucedramus taeniatus
GGCCCTCCCCGGGGCGGCTGGCGGCCGCCCAGCCCGGAGCTGCCCTGCTCCCTCCTCCTCCTCCTCCTCTCCTACTTCTCCTCCTCCCGCGGGCACAGCCCTGTCTAATCCCACGGGTGTCAAATCCACGGTGCGGCTTTGGCCGTGGCGGGGCCGGAGCGTGTCCGAGGGGGCCGGCGGGGAGGAAGGCGCGGGATGCTCCGGCGGGGGCGCCCGGCCGAGCTCCCCCTCCCGCACACCGCAGCCATGGCAACGGCGATGGGCTGTCCCAGCCCGGCCGCAGCGCAGTGAAGGCGAGAGGGACGCAGGGAGGGAAGGAGCCGCCGGGCGATTCCTGAGGGGCTGGCACACACACAGCCGCTGGAAGCGACCGGAGCCAATCCCCCGGCTCCCTTTGTGATGCTTCCTGACACAGATTCCCTCTCCATGGCTGACTTTGCAAGTTTCCCCATCCTCTTCCCCTCCTCGTGCGGTTCCTTTTCATGCGACTAAATTATACACGAGAGGAGGGACATGCTGGAAATTCTAGTGACAAAATAGAAATGAGCAGATTTGCGCAGGCGGCTGCAGCCCGGCCGCCTCCGGGACTCCTGTGAGCCAAGAGGGACCGGACCGAGTCCCAGGGCAGCAGCAGTAAAGCCCGTGAATTTTGAAACCACCAAGGAAAAGGCTTTTCCTGCGGCAGCAGAGAAGTGCGGGCGTGTGGAGCAGCATCGCGGTGGGTGCCGGGACCGCGGCCCCTCCACGCAGAGCGGCTGCTGTCCCAGCACACAGCACCCTCGGGGACGGCAGGCGACGCATTCGCTTCCCCGGAGAGATGTGTTGTTCGGGAGCCAGTAAAAAATATGCAAATCTGGGAGGGCTGGGCCTCAGCCTCCGAGCAGCCTTTCTCCCCTTCCTCCCCATCCCAGAGCTCCGCGGGGCGAGCTGAGCCCTGGGCAAGCGAGAGAAGGGAAAGGCAGAGCCGGGGGAGCGCGGGGGCGGCAGGGAGGCAGTAGGATGAGATTTGGTGTGTCACGGAGCGGGACGGGGAGATGTGCACGGGATAGCGGCTCCTCCAGACCGCGGGCATGCGGAGAAGGCTCCTGCTCCCGCAGCCGGGGTGGGTGGAGCATGCTGTCACTTTTTGGTGCTGGGCAAGCCCGGCATCGCTGTCGCAGGATTGCTGCCTGTGCAATGAGTCAGGAGCAGCGCTGCCACGTTTTCCTCCTACAGGCAGCGTCCCGTGGCGGGTCGGTCGTGCTCCGCACCGGGACGCGCCCGCACACGCGGTGCTGCTTCAGCTCCGACGCCACGTGGGTGGGTGAATCTCCGGCAGCGACTCTCCGGGGAAACCCCTCTGTTTGGAAGGATGAGGACACCGACCTGCAGCTCGGACGAGATGTGGAGCGCCTGGCTCAGGCAGTGATCCCACGGGACACGGGCATATTCCTGTGCCTGCGTCCCACCTCCTCTGCCAGACAATGAAACACTGCCCTCCTTCCCAAGTCGCAGCAGAACAAATAAAGCAAGCGCCATATGGTGCCAAGACACGTTGGAAATGGGGCCAAGCCCAGGAGGTAGGGGAGGTGGCAAGGCTCCATCCCCACACCAGTCCCCATCGCCAGCTCCAAGCCAGGGCTGTCCTTGGGGGAGCCCTGTGCCCTCCTCCTCCTTCCCCCCGCAGCCACTGCCCCGCTGCCAGGCACAGCTCTGCATTTCAGCCATGGCTTTGCCTGCAGTCCTGGGGGAGCACAGAAACCAAAGCTGTCCCCGAGAGCACTTTTTCCTCTAAGGGCTGGCCTGGGGACACAGCTGTCACCGCTGGACTGACACTGTTGTCAGGAGATAATGCCCTGCACCCTGGCATGGGACAAGGGACTCTGCTACATCTCCCCCAGAATTACCAAGAGGAGTGGGGACCACAGAGAGCTTGTCCCCTAAAGCTCCAGGAGCCCAGGGGCCGGAGGAGAAGCCTCCCACCTGCCACAGATACCCCACTGCGAGAAGAAAGTGGCACCATCTTTCTGCCTGTCACAGCAATCCTGCCTGGATCCTCCCACAGCCCTGCAGCTCCTGGATACCCTGAGTGTGCTCAGGCGAGTCACCTCCAAGCACAGGCACCCAGCAGTGAGGTACCTCCCAGGAGATTTGGGCACCCTGTGGCAGGGCTTTCAGAGGTGCTGAGTGCCTGCAGTTCCCTGCAGCCTGCTCTGTAGAGCAGAGCACTTCCATCCAAAAACCCAGGCTGCCCTGGCTGCTCCTGACTCAGGAGAGCAGATCCCAGAGCTTCCTTGGGGGCAGGACATGATGAGCTCCTGGGGGAAGAGAGGGACTCCAGGAGCCCTTCACACTCTAACAGACCTTCTGCATGTGTGGCAAGCAGATGCCAGCCTTGTCTGTGCCTGGGAGCCACGTCACAGAGTCACAGAGCTCATGTGGCACCTACCCACCTGCCACCCTCATTCACCCCATTCCCTCTGCAAGGGCCTCCAAAAGTGAAGCACCTGGCTCTGTCCTCCAGGTTGAATCAAAGTGAGGTTCTCTTTTGTGTTTGAGGTTTTGTAGCCACAAGGCTCAACTCTCTCACTGCAAATGTGAACAGATCATTTGCACCTGAGTCACAGAGATGAGAATCAAGTAAGTTGTGCAAGCAAAGGACTTTGTTGAATCATACACAAAAATGTTGGAATGATAAGGATCAGACAGGACCCAGGAGTAGCCCACAGATCTCCCCATCTCTGTGCCACCCTCCTTCCTACTTTAAAGAGGCAGCAGTGCCTGATGGAGTGTCTCATGACCTGGCTCCATCCCTACCTATCCATGCTCCCATGACCTGGCTCCATCTTCACTAACTATGGAGCCTCTGGGAATGCTCCACACCAATGAATGCTTGACAGCTGCTCTGCAGATCCAAAGCACTGTGTGAGAACAGTATTATTTATTGACAATGTTAGAGGTAATGAGAATAGCAAGAGGCAGCCTTGTCCTGCACAGCCTACCTGGATCCCTGCAAGAAAAGTGAACATGGCTGAGGGTCCCAGCTGTGCTGCTGTTTGCTGACCAGTGGCCCTGGAGGTCTTCCCTCATCCTGGTCCCAGCTCCACTTGGGCTTCTTACCCACCATGTGTTGATAAACAGAAAAAAAAAATATACAATGGCTGCATTGAAGTTCCCAGTTAAACAGAACAGCAGTGGCTGCTCAGAAGGGGAACTTCTGCATTATCTTTTGCTCTGTTAATTCAGAGGTGGGACTTGCTGAAACAGGGACAATCCACAGGGCAAGATGTGGGTTTTTGGGCACCCCCAGTGTGAGATCTCGGGCAGGGTTAAATACCAGCAGGCAAAAGAACAGCAGCAACCCCAGGAACAAAGGGGACATGGGTATTTGGGGGCAGGCTGACTCCTAGGAGCAGGGGAAGGAATTACTGGGAGAAGTGGGGCTAGGCCATGTCGTGTTCCAGCACGTGCAAGGCGAGGCCAGGGATCCCAGTTGGATCACCAGGTGCTGAGTGGCAATGGGCTCCACCAGAGGCCAGGGATCCTGGCTGGATCACCAGGCAGCAACTGGCAACAGGCTCTGCTGGAGGCTGGGGATCCAGCTCTGGCACCACAGCCACGCACACAGGACAGTGCCCAGCTGCTGCAGGTGAGCAGTGGGCACAGCTGAACCCAGCTGAGCTGCAGACAGCAGCAGCACAGGCAGGGAGGGCAGGAAGGAAGCCCAGGCAGGGGAACAGAGGCAGAGTGTGCAGGCAGGGAACACAGGCAACAGTGCCAGCAGCAGCAGCAGCCTACCTAGGGGAGAACCAGGTAAAGCCTTGGGTCCACGCTGTGACCCAGGACCTTGCTGCTTCCCCAGCCCCTGATGGTGTGACAATCCCAGGGGCCTGCAGCCTGGTTTGTGCTGAGCTGGTAGGGTCCTGCTCAGCAGCAGCCAGGTGGGACCCCGTGCCTGGAGGAGGCACGGCAGGACCAGCCCAGAGCAATCTGCTCGGTTAGAAGTGGGTGGTAAATTAGCGGCAAAGGGAGAACGACTCCCCGGTAGCTCCAAAGTGGGGCGTCAGCGATGAGCCGAGCTCTAACGAGCCTCGAGAAGGCTGGAGCCCTCCGTGCCATTTCATCTCTGCTGCTCTGCGTCGGATTTCCCAGGAGCCCTGCAGCCTCGGCCACATTAATTATGCAAATGAAAAGGTGATGCCAACTCACCATTCCTCGGTAGGGTCCCTGCGAGGGAAGTTGGGCCCGAGCAGCGGCCGCTGCCCTGGCTGGGGCAGGGAGGGTCCGGGAGCACACCAGGCAGGATGGATGTTTGCAATAATTATCCAGTCATCCCCTTCAAGTGTACTGCAGCCATAGCAACAGACAGATGTTCTGTCCCAGCCAGAGTCGCAGCGAGCTGGGGAGGGAAGCACAAAAATTAACCCGTTCAGCCCTAGGATGGCACAGAATCCACTTCATCCTGGGACCATCCCACACTTGGGACATCCCTGAGGAAATCGGGCAAAAATCCAATCACACAGTCCCCAGATTAATCCAGGAGAAATTGCCCCAGTGCTGTCTGACACAGAAAGTTGGATGAGAATCAGCAGCATCCCCTGGGATGGGGTATGGCTCTGGGAGGGCTCTGCTGTCTCCTGCCCCACATGGAAGTAGCCTGGCTGACACTCAGCATCTCCTGGGGGTGATGCTGCAGGTGAGGCTTTTCAGCTCTGCTGGTAACCAGCCTTTGGAGAGGGATGGATGGCACCAGGATCTTGCTCAGGGACAGCCACAAGCAGCTTTGCCATCAACAGCCACACAGTGCCCTCAGCACAGAGCCTGCTGGGCACCCAGCTAGGCAGGAGGGATGGATGAGCCACATGGACCAGTGTCCACTTCTGAGTTAACAGCTGGGTCAAAGCCTTTAAAGTATTTGGAGGTGGGATGCAGCCAGACTGAGGAATAGGTGCCATCTCATTTTCCTGCTGCTGTACAAGTTCCCAGGATTCAGCCTGAGTCCATTAAATCTCACCCAGAAATATCACCACAGTGTTCCCCAACACACCAAAGACGTAAGCCCAGCTTTTCCTGGGTCCTGCTGAGCAGACAGCACTCCCTGGGCACAAGGTGTCTTCTCCACCTGCCAGGAATTCCTTCCAGCATTGGCATTTAAATGTTGTAAGGTAAAGGCCAGACCCCCACAGGGGGGTCTTCTGGAAGGATCAGAGCTGCCCACCCCAGCTTTCCCCTCCTGTGCCAGCTGTGCCCAGGGGTCCTGTGGAAGCAGCAGGGGTTCCTCAGAAAGCAGAGCCATGCCTTGACTTTAGAGCAGGCCCATTGGAAAGCCCCATCCAGATGTTTGCAGCTGCAGATCTGCTGGAGTGTACCCATGGTGAGGATTTCAAAGGAGGGCGAAGGGGCTGGGTAGGACAGCCTGAGCAGATATGCCTGGAGTAACAGATCCCACCTGGAAAAATGGAAAGGATCCTGCTCTGGACAGGTGGAGGAAGAAAGACCCCCCAGCACAGAATCAGAGAATCAAGGAACCACAGAGCTGCAAAGGATGGAAAAGACCTCTAAGATCACCGAGTCCAACTGCTAACCCAACACAACTGTGAGAGGTCACAGGAACAGTCTTACTTCTTAAACTGTAAGACTATTTTTGGTTCATATCCTTTCCCTCTTGTCCTCTGCCACGCAGACAATGAGATCTCCAGCTTGCTGAGGGCACCCCAGCTCCTCCGGCTGCTCCCGGCGCGCCTGCTGACAGCTTGTGCCTCCTTAGCACAGCCTAGCCTGCAAATCTGTGGTCTCCTGGTTGGTTTGGTTTTTTTTTTTCCTTCTTTCTCCTGAAGAGAAAAAGCAGGGAAGGGTGAATTTGCTGGTCTTGAAACTGAGGGAGACGTGGCATCATGTGCAGTCACAGAGGATGTGGGCAGGTGCCATCAGCCTTCCCCACGCAGCTCTGGGAATGGAGCTCAGCCCTGCTCTGCAGCTCCCTGGCTGTTCCTGCCCGGGCTCCCACACAGCTCTGGCAGCTGCTGGGTATTTCGGTTCTTCCCCACGGCGCCAGGCTACCCCACTCCTTCTGTGGCTCTTCCCCCAAGCACATCAATCCAGTGGCCACGTGGTTTGATTCCCAGCCCGCTGAAGACACGCCGGAGACCGAATAAAAAGGTGGGAGAAATGTCTATTATTTCCACAAATCCCCTCTCAATTTGTGACTCTGGCTGCTCTGCTTCTCTTAGTCCCAGGCCTTTCCCAAGCAGAAGTCCAACCAAATGATGTCTGGTGCTGTGATACAGACAGAAATCCAAGAGGCTCCAGAAGGAATCCACGCTCCTTCCTGACTTCCCTGAGCTGCTTTGACTTATTATCTGACCTGGATCTAAATTGAGTTTTGATTAAAGTCAAGAATAATTCTACTTGGGGAAACCTCATTGTTTAGGCTCAGAGTTACCAAAGGCTACAGGAGAATTAAATCATATTTCTCACTTTGGGCACAGAGACCCCAATGGGACTCCTGGCAGTGCCCAGTGCCCACTGTGAGAGGCAGCCACGCTGGGTCGTGTCACCCAGAACCTGACCAAGCTCCTTTTTGCAGCCATCAGGTTCTCTTCCCAATTCTTCTTTGAGGTCACTTCTGTAGACCCTGGTGGCTCCAGTGCTTGGTCAGCATCTCCTTGTTTCAGACACAGGGATATTCATGGTCTGTTCATTCTTACTCATCTTGTCCTAAGGTGGTGCCAGGATTTAGCCCATGTCCCTCCCTGGTGTCTATCTCTGGTTTTCCACAAATGTGTCTTCTCTCAGGATCCATTTCTCAGAGATCAGGAAGCTGACTCATCTCTGTAAGACACTCTCCTGAACAATCCAGCAAACTCTCTCTGCACTAGTTTCAGGCTAAATTTTCTCAGTGTGGCTCACCAGAACCAGGTGGCAGTCCAAAGTGTCACCAGAGGCCTCATACTTTTCTGTGCCTCCCTTGAAATGACTCTCCCAAGACAACTTGGGACCATTCCCCTTTTCCATCCTGCTGGTGGATCACAGCTACCCAGCTGGTGGATCACAGGTCTTCCCTTGGTGGATCACATCTCCCACCCTGCCTTGGGCAGGTGAACATCTCAGATGCAGACAGAGGCACACAGGCTCCTTTTGTGCTTGATGGGGAGAATAAGGCAGTTCCAGAGAACAATTCATCTCACTCCACAGGGAGTGTTCAGAGGATGGGGATGAATGGTTTCTGTGGGTGCTCATGGTCTCACACTGACTGTAGAGACAGTTGGGACACCCAGGTACCACAGGCTGTCCAGCTGTGAATGTAAACTTACCAGAGCCAAACATCAGCCGTGGTGATCCCATAAGTACCTCAATATTCTGTGTCCCTCCCCAAGGAAGCACTCCAGAATGCCAGCAGAAGGGATGGTTATGAATGCCTGAGTTGCCTCTGTGTGTCTTGGCACTCAGAGATGTCTGAGGATGGGTTGGGTGCTGTCGTGGCCACCCCTCTGCCTGGCTCTGATCCCACCCAGCAACGCTCAGGGGCAGCCAGTAAATAGCTCCAGTTTTGGCTCTACAGAAGTACAAGTCCAGGTGCTGACCAACAAGACCAGGTGTTCAAGGCCAGGCTGGACAGGGCTTGGAGCAGCCTGGTCTAGTGGAAGGTGCCCCTGCCCAGGGCAGGGTGTTGATACAAGATGGTCTTTGAGGTCCCTTCCAACCCAAACCATTCCATGTTTCTATGATCTCTGGAGTATTTGATGGAATGTCTCTGGCAGCATGGCAGGATTTCTTCCCATCTTGTATGTTGTTCAAACCTCAGTAAGTCCCAACTGCTTTGCCCTGTACATGTCCAATCCCTGGTCCAGCTGAGCATTTTTTGTCAGAAGACCAAAAATTTCTTTAGAACAAAACACAACTTGTAAGAAATTAGAAAGGCACTTAAAAGAGGAAAGAGCAGCAGAGTGCTTAGATAAAACCCAAATCCAACTTTTTTTTTTTTTTTTTTAATGCAGTATAAATAGCAATGGAATTGGAGTCACCACAGGTGACTCTATAAAAAAGCCATCAGCAGAGATCCTGTGCTGAACACACCCAGTACCTGACAGCCTGAACCAACAGCTGAAGGTCCAGTGCCACCAAACAATTCCACTTTCTTCTTCTCCTGCCCTTAAGGACAAGAGTGCCTCAACATCATGCATTCTAATCTGGAGTGTCATGGGATTGCTCATGCAGTGCAAGTTAAACCCTCCTTGAATCCATGCTGGATTTCATCTAAAACACTGATCCAAACCTCAGGCCTCTGCCCCAAATCCTCACTCAGAGGACATCAGTTCCTGGTGTGACTGGCCTTGCATCCACAAACTGGGGAAACTCATGTCCATGCTCACCAGAGAGGGACCCTCTGCATTGCTTTATAAGTGGACCCCAAACCTTCCAGTGGTTGGGCTGAGGTAGGAGAAGACTTCTGCCCCTATGGTGCTGCAAGAGGACATTCCCTTTGCACTGGCTCCCCAGCAGCTCAACTGCAAGGTGGGGAATTCAGTGGTGACCTCAGTGAGGAAGTTTGATCATGGTGAAAAATGCAGCATCACTCCTGGGTAGACCGGCTCCTCAGCAGAAGCAAAATGCTCTTTTATTCCCTTCCTTGCTCAACATTTTCTGCAAAGTGGCTGGACTCCAGAAATGGGATTTACCCTGGCTCTCCTGACCATCCAATGGTCCCCACATCTCTCAAAATGCTGCTTCAAGTTCTCATAGGATCCCCCACAGGCTCCCCTGTGTCAGCCAGCTCTGAACAACAGCTCAGCCAGTCACTGCTTCGTTTGGGACAAGTGTATGTCCAGGGGCTGGAGCAGGCTGAGAGCTAAGCCTGACTTTATCCCCACAAATTCATTGTGAGAAAGTTGCCCACTGAACACAAATTCTGCAGAACATCCTTTCCTTTTCTTCCATTTCCATCCACTCACTGCTCCTCACATTCATCTCTGAAAAAAGCCATGCTTCCATGGCTGGCTGAGGCTTCAGAGGATGTCCATCCTGTTTGTAGTGGTCATCAGAAATACTGCAGCACACCAGCAAGTTCCTGTAGGCATCCTGCACAACGTGCCTGGAAGTGAGAATCCACAATGGGGAAGACCCTCTGAGCTGCTCAAATCCCTTTCCAATGGTGTTATGTTGGGCCCAGAGCAAACTGGATGGTGGCACTGAGAATTTTTTGGGAGTTGTCCACATATTCAGTGGGATAGGGACAGTCAACACGATCTACTGTGGCATGTTGCAACAAGCAATGCCAATGTTCCAGTGTCATGGACATCCCCTGGTTTCACCATACCCCCTCTGGCATGGCCAACCCATGGCTCAGCTCCTGCAGCATTCCATTCTCACCTCAAGATCTTTTGGATGGGCACCATGTGACTGGCACACGGCAAGGGACACTGAAGAAAATTGCCCTTCAGCCATCAAGTGCCCTCACCTTCCCCTACCTCCAGCCTTGGCACGTGGCACTGCTGCCGGCTGCGCCCTGGCTGCTCCGATGCCACGCCCAGCACCTCCAGCACTGGCCTCAGAGAACTCCCTGACACATCAAATTCCTCTTCCAGATTCCAACAGTCTCCCAGCTCCTGTTCCTACATCCTCATGCCAGCTGTACTACTGCTGACCATGCAGGCAGCCCTTGTATGGACCACTACTGTGCCCCTGACTTGGGATGGAGCAAGCGTGTGGCACTGCCAGGTGGGCATGGAGCACATAGGTGGCACCAATGGGCAGACTGGGACCACATATATGGCATTGATGGACAGACTGAAAACACAGGTATGGCAGTGATGGACAGACCAGGAGCATGCAGGTCACTGATGGACAGGGAGCACAGGTATGGGACAGATGGAACACACGTGTGGCACTCAAGGACAGACTGGGACCTCATGCGTGGCAGTGATGGGCAGACAAGGAACGTGTGGTGGCACCAACAGACAGACCAGAAGCAGAAATGTGGCACTGTTGGCTGAGCATGGAGCATGCATGTGGCACTAATGGACAGACCAGGAGCACATATGTGGCATTGATGGACAGACAGGGAACACATATGACACCAACAGACAGAAGAAGAGCACACGTGTGACACTGCTGAGTGGGCATGGAACATGCATGTGGCACTGATGGACAGACAGGAGCACACGTATGGCACTGATGGACAAGCAGCACATGCACGGGACCAACGAGCAGACCGGGAGCATATGCGTGGCATTGATGGGCAGAGCAGGAGCACACGCGTGGCTCTGCCAGGTGGGCACGGAGCACACATGTGACACCGATGGACAGACCGCGAGCACACGTGTGGCACCACCAGCATCTCGGCACATGCGTGTGAGCGCCGGGCAGAGCCCGAGCCGCAGCCGCCGGCCGGGACGGGCCGCCCCATCTCACC
>WBNO01033433.1:0-11891 GCA_013400575.1 Peucedramus taeniatus
CATTTCTGAAGGTTACTGGAGAATCAATGAGTGCCACTTATACTGAAACTGCTCTCAGGATGTCAAAGAGAAGGCAGTGAAGACAGTGATGAAAAATATTCCTTCTGGCATGTACTGCATGTCTAAATGCCATGGAAGTGTAACAATTGGTAGGACAACTTCCATTTTAGTTAATAATAATAATAAAAAGAAAAAAAAAAAAGAGTAAAGATGAATATTCACCCCTCTAGCCCAACATGAAATTCTGGAAGCCAGCAGATCATCTTCAGAAACTATTTTGATAACCATTGCTTAGAGACAAAAATGATGAAGCCACTGCATATCACTACAGTGCACGTGTATATAGCACTTAGTTGGGTATGTTGGAAATACATTCCTTTTCATGAAATGTAAAATGTCAGCACAGCACCATACACCATTACAGAACAAGAATGTCTAAAAAGATCATGTATAATTTCCCTTGAAAGTGCTAATTTGCATGAATTGATACTTCTGTTGCAGTAGGAGGTCTACATGCTCTTCTCTACCTGAGCAGAAATATAGTTCAACCTCAAGTGTAAGGAATTCCTCAGTAAACTTTATAACCTCATTCCAAACTCCGACTGCCAGTAAACAGCTTTTCAGAATGACAGTTTAAATCAAGAAAATGTCACATGTATAGTAACAGGTCCAATCTTTCTGTAAATTGCTGCCTGTGATTTTCAGAAACGCAGTAAATTGCTGACGATTTGCAACGAGTCTCACTGCAAGGATAACTTGACTTTTGCACATTTAACAAAACATTCTTAAATTATTCATGCATATCATTCAATGTTTGGGCAATTTTGAGTGTCATTGATTTCAGGAACCTGTAGTGTGCCTTTTTACTAGATAAACATAAATCTAATATTTGAATTTTGCTTTTCAAGTGTAAAACTGAAAGTCTACCCTGGTACCAAAGATCTGTAATATATCTGATTTCACTCATCAGTAGTAAGTGGAGAATGTATTCTCCAAACCCCCAACACATACAATTGTTTGGACTATGTTTGTATAGCACATCAGGTACTTCAGAGTCACTTGCATCTGCAACATGGTGATGGTGATCCACAACACTACAGCACCCATGTCCCTCTTAAAAACACAGCGAAGCCAAGATTGTCTTCCATGAGTCAAGCACCTAAGCAATGGCTGTCTGGACAGCAAGGGGTAAAAGAAATACATAGAGGTAAAATACACAGCTCGGGGTGAAAAGCAATGACACGAGTTAGTGGACAGCACTCAATGGAAAAAGAACATCAGAGCAAACTTTCTTCTGTGCTGGTAGATGGATAACGTGGGACTGCAGATAGGAAGAGGTTTTGTTTATTTATGGAAGGACATAGTAGGAGAAGTCCTGAATACACAAGATGCCTCTGGAGAGGCAGCAAGATTCATTGAGAGACAGTTTCCCTCCCAGCACTGCCACTGAGGCAGTGTCTTCAAAGGAGACACTCTGTCCTAGCCCATGGGAGACCTGTGTGAAACCTGTGACTGCTGCCCTGAAAACATGTTGTGGATATCAAGATAGCTTTACATCACTGCCCTCCAGGGGCTTCCTCCTCAGAACAGGTAACAAACCCCACTCTCCCCTTTGAGGTTACTTTGCACACAAGTATCTTAATTTTCATTAAAGAAATGGCTGAAATAACAAGGTCAAGCTTTTGTTGATAATCTATATCATCAAGGTTTCAATGAGGTTTCTAATTTCTTTAGCCATGTGACTTTATACCATCTCAGCAGAAAGCCAAGAACTCTGAAATTTCAGCAACTCACAAATTAAAACCTGGGGGTTTTTTTCTCCTGAAAATGGTATTTAACAACAGCCTATACGAAAAAATGTGCAAGCATTGGAACACTGTTTGGTTTTCAGTACTATGCACAGCTATCGTGTCATACCTTTCTTCTTTTATCATCTTGCAGTTTGTAATCTCCTGTTTCTTTTCATCTACAGAGCAACCCAACTTAAACAATCACTCAGTGAACTGAAAAAGTAACCTATTAAGGCAAGTGGAATTACAAGTAAAATGAAGTGATAATTCTGCTAGAAAGAACACAACCCTGTGAAATATTAGATCATACTTATTCAATGCACCTACTTATTTTACTGTTGGCAAAACATTTAAACACAGAAACACATTTAAAATTCCATGCTAATCAAGGGACTCAAAATGCAAGTACTAAATTAAAAAGCAATCTATGTCAGAAAGATTATTTATTAAGCTATTCACAACCTTGGAGATGTGNAGGATAAACTGTAATGACTAAGCTGCAGAACATAAAAAGCAACATATTGTGCAGTTTTTTCCCCACAAACCTAATACTAATTCTAATAGAATTCAAATTTCTTCACCTCTAAATAATTTTTGGGTTCTAAGAGTGCCTTTAACATGTAGTGTTTTTTTATTCTCCTTTATAAGAAAGATTTATTTTTAAAATACTGAGTGTTCCAGAAATGCACCAAAATAGTAAACTAAGGCAGACGTCCGCTTAAAAAAAGAGAAACATATAATACTAATTCCATACATCTACATATTCTTCCCTGACTTTTTTTTACTCAAATTCCTTGAATTTCTCTCACCTCTTATTATGTGTTGGGAGAAGTGACAAAGCAAAAGCACAACAGAATCACAGAAGAGGTGCCACAATAATATACACAAGATCAATACAAGCAAATGCAACCCAGATGACTTGAAAAGGCTGTTACTATTAGGCAATATTGTAATGTGCATAACACACAAATAGAAGGATATAGATAGACCAATACATAGCACTTATTTAAAACAGTGTATGTCAAACCTTAGAACTTCAACTTCATTGCAGAAGACAAGATTTTGGTACCTGATAAATTCCTATTTTTTTTTCAGTTTTTATATTAAAGCCTCCTCCCCTTCTCAAACTTTATGTATGAGAAGTGGAGAGGTCTATGGATTGGCTCTTATTTTAATGCTGATCCTGCAAACTACTTAAATGCATGGTAAGCAAGTGAGTAATTTTATTGAGTTTAATGAGACCACTCATGCATTTTAAGTTAATCTTGCATCTGAAGCAGCAGAAAAAGCCCCCACACAGAAACCTAAGCAGTAGGAATACACAAAGTGTCAGGACAATAATGACAGTAATTTGGACACACTACCCATGTGCTTTAGGCTATAGCAGCTCATTGGAGGGGTGATGCTCTCCTTGCCTTTCTGAAGCAGAGTTTGTGCACATTAAAAACACAGGAAAGACTTCTCAGTGAGGGACAATACATTTGTTCAAAGAGAATTTGTTCAGGGACAATACAGGAAGAATGGCTGTGGAAACTTTAGGTAATGGCACATGGAGGTTCAGGGGTCAGTAAGTTAAAGACTGTTCCAGGTTCAGAACTAGGATGCTTTGGATGACAGACAGAAACTGGGAGGGAATACAAAAGGATCTCCTTTTTCCTCTCTGTTTTCTCCTCTCCTCTCCATTTTCTTCCACTGTGGTCTTCCCTCTGGGTTTAAACTAAAGACAGCAACAACAGAGCTTCTAATGAGAGACTGCAGCAATGTTTACCTTGGCAGCAGGGGAAAAGTCCTTTTCCCCACCCTCTTCTGGATACTTTTTATCATTTTTAACAGCACATATATACAAAAATTCAATTATGAAACATTCATCCTTTGTGAATATTTCTGTCAATGGGTACAAAAGCTTTCAGTGTCAGACAAAACCCAAACAAATACACTGAGAGAAAATATAGACCTTCTAATAGATGTTTACTGTGATTTTTTTTAAAGAGGCAAAAGAAGTAGACTTTTTAATACACTCTTCTGTTCTTTTTGTTTGTTCCCATAAAGAATGAGAAGAGGAGGAACAAGCATTTTCTAAACCACTAGTAAGAGGTCTATGAATTTATAACTCACATGCAATCTTTAGGCCTGGACAGCTAGCAACCACATAAATGCTCTGGGTACTGAGGTCCATGAATGCAAATAAGTTTATTTTTAATAAATCTCTGGAACTGCATGTGACTGAAAAACTTTAAAGCCTATAAAAGATTCAGAAAATGCACATGCAATGGTTCAAGGATCATTAAACTAGCTTTAGTCCCAAAGCAAACAGAAGAAAAATGACTTCAAAACATGCCTGAGATCCAGCAAAAGCAGTATAATTGATGTCAGTCAATAATATTTCTTATGACATTAGGACCTGTCAAACAAACTCTATCTCATTGCTTCCAGAGGTTAAATGCTGAGCTGATAGGAGCTGCAAGAAGGTAATATACTTAGAGATCTATAAGGCATTCACAAAACATTTAAAAGAATTGAATAGCAATACATTTTAATGGACTGAAAATTAAACAGATTCAAAACTAGCTAATTAACATAGTTTTCAATGGAAAATCATAGCTGAATAAGAGTGTTTCTAGCAGGACTCCCTTGGGAATGATGCATGTTCTGATGTTTTTCCACATTTTCATCAGTGATCTAGAAGCACATAAAAAATCCCTGCTTGCAGTGGATATATTTGCAGATGACACAAAGAGAGGGAGGAGGGTAAATAATGAAAAGGCAGGCAGCTGTACAGGGCCATCTGGACTACTTGGTAAGCTGGGATCAGTGAAACAAAATCCATTAAACTATAGGCAGGCACAAGCAAAATTATAGAGCCTGGAAACAGGAAACACAAGTCATGACACAGATCTGTAAACTGCATTCTAGAAAACAAAATGTTTGGAAAAAAGTTAATATGATCCTGAGATGTTTAAGCAAGCTGCCTGCTACAGATGTAAAAAGTGATCTTACTTAGACATTCAGAAATTAACATCCTAGGATACTGATGGTATTACTAAAATCTAGGAACATTTTAAAACTCTCTAAATATCTTTTAAAACCATTTGGTTATTTCACATATTATAACAAGGTAAATTTGTGTCACAAGCATATTTTAAGACGTAGACATTTGCACAAAGATTAGCATATTGTATCAGAGTAAAGTAAGAAGTTTTCAAAGAAAATGATGCCAAAAAATATTTTAGTTTTTATAGGGAGTTTCAACTCTAACACCATTGTATAAAGTATACTTTTAGCTAATCAGCTAGTAAATTGATTCATAAGAGTAAAATATATGCAATCTAAACCTAAGATCAATAAAAACATCAAGAAGTACTAATTAAGAAGCAATTACTAAGAAATTTTGGCTTTTCCAAATTAATTGTTTACACTGTTTGGGCTAATGTTTTCAGTGTACACAATATCCACATGCCTAGAAAATTTAAGAATAAAAATAGCTACCACATGGGAAAACAAGACATAAGGCTGGAAGACACCCTGAAGCAAACAAAAGTTGCAAATCAGGGTAGATGTGAAGCACATGAAAATGGTCCCAACACAGCATGAACTACTCTGAAGTCAAACAATGTACAAGTGTGTTTGAGATGAAGATTCAGTGAAAATCAGTTCCTTCACAGCTGGACATGTATGTAGCTTTTTCCTCACTGACTATAGTCTTTTATCCAACAGCCCACCTTTGAAGTGGAAAAAATAAGAGCACTTGTGAATGCCCTGGTAACAGATAAAGAAACATCAATTTAGTCAAGATGACATAGATCAAAAGGAAAATAATCTGTCCTGGCAAGCTGGCCAGTAGTTTGGTCATATCTGATCAAACTGAGGAAAATTACTAAACTGAATGAAAAGAAAGCTGAAAGAAATCCAAATATCATTGATAATTCACAGAAAGTAAAAGTAAAATAAATCAACTGTGTTATATCTGAAATAAGTAATCAGGGGTTGAGGAATAACACCTATGTCCCTTGAAGCAGAACTAGACAGAATTCAGTAGGCAGTTCAGAGAGTTTGAACTGTCTCAGCATAAAATCTATCCAAGCCTTCAAACATTTTTGAGATAAACAATGAAAATTGTCAGCCAAATCTTCCAAGTCAAACACGAGCTCTTGATCTACCACAGAAGCTCCCCTCCCAAAAAAAAAAAAAAAACAAAAAAACAACCAGTTTCCAAGCATGAGGAACAGTAACACAATAACAGAGAGCAGCAATCCTCAGCAGATGGGTAGAGCATATTCTCTCCCTTGGATAGAACACATTATTCAAAAAAAAACATTTTAAAGACCTTCTATATGCTCTCTAAAGATATAAGCAGAGAGGGAATCTAAGTGTACAGAATGCAATGCTGCTATGACACAGAGACAATAAAATTACTCACAAGCAGCATTTGCCCTTGGAAGACAGTGTTAGTCAGGCACTGTTGCCATCCCTGTGACTTCTCTCCCAACATTTCTGCCTTCCCCATTTGACTGAATAGGTCAAGAAGACCCAGCATTATTACTGCTATACTAAAGCCACTCAGACAACAAATGTCCTAGTAAAGCAAAGGGCAGGAGGGCAGCTTAATCCCCAATAGAATTCTCTCACCCTTTCCCCATTAATCCAAACTGAAGAAGTCTGCTCAAAGGAATTCTGATACTCATGAATGATAAATTCAGTCACATCATCAACATAAGCAAGGAATTTCCCTGAAGGACAGCTGAAAAAGAAAGAGAGTATAATAACCTAGACAAGGAACAATCCCTCCAATTCCCTTGTGCAATTGAAACGTTCTCAAAGCCCATTCATCTTATAGAGGTTAAATAAATTATTAGAGGTAAACCAGATTTAGGAGGTAAACTTGCTCCAAGATCCAAACTACAAAGATCAAGAGAATTCTTCCTATGACCTTACAGAATCAAAAAATCTTCCTCTAATTAAGACAATTTAACACAACACAAACATTAAGCATTCTACAAAAGAAAAAAAGATTGCAGAAACATGTATGTTGGAAATACATTTAAGGCTTACCCAAGGTTATGCCATTGAACTAGAGCTTTTTGTTTGCTGAAGCCTTCAAAAGAAATTAATATGGGGACTAAAGGCAGGGACACTGCCATATTGTCCACCAAGAAAGAACCACTTAATAGGAGCTGAAGGGCAAATTTTTTTTCTTCCACCTGCTCTTTTGAAATATCTGCTGAAAGTCAGTTTCAGGTAGGAACACCACAGTTACAAGGTTTGTAAAAATCAAAGGCAAAATGACAACACCAGACTCCTGGAAAAAAGTAATTTAAGGAGAATGCTAACAACGAAAGTTCAGGATTATGTACATCTAATGACAAGACACTAGAAAAGAATGGAGAATAAGAAAAACTTTGTGTGGATATAGAGGATCCATGTAGTTAGGAAAAATCTCCTTGGTTGTCAAATGTAGATCTATGAAAACTAAAATAAGGTTTTTCCCTTGCTTTTTCTTTAAATTAGAGTTTATGTATCCCAAAGGATGTAAGCAGTCACCTGGATGACATCTAGAGATGATAAACAATAACCTGCTTCTTATATTTCTCTTCCAGTTCAAAAATAAGCCCACGTTAACACATCTATCTAAGTAATTCCTGTAGAGGGGTCTGGACAGGCTGAATTGATGGGCCTAGGCCATTTTTATGAGGTCTGACAAGGCCAAGTTCTGGGTCCTGCCCTTGGGTCACAACAACTCCAGGCAGCTCTACAGGCTGGGGCAGAGTGGCTGGAAATCTGCCCAGGGGCAAAGGACCTGGGAGTGGTCAACAGCTGACTGAACTTGAGCCAGTGTGTGCTCAGGTGGCCAAGAAGTCCAGTGGCATCCTGGCTTGGATCAGAAATGGTTTGGTGAGCAGGACCAGCACAGTGATTGTCCCCCTCTACTCAGCACTGGTGAGGCCAAACCTTGAGTGCATCTCTAGACATTGCAGCTTGGATTCCTGAATCACAGGAATACTTTTTCATATCCAAAGGTCTCATTGGAGAAATGTTGCAAGTGACTTGAGTTACTTACCTCCTTGCCATAAGCTGACATTTTAGGGTTTTTTTCCTTAAAAAAAAACCTAAAGATCCTAAAAATTAAACCAATAAACTCAAACAAATATGACTGTGATGTTTATAATAATAAATTTATCTGTGCAGCTCTTAGCTAAGTAGATATATCATACCAATTATTCCCAGAGCCATTTAATAATAATGGTATTAAATGGATTATTAAAAAAAAAACCCACAGAGATATAAGCTCAGTTATTTAAACCAATGAAGAAGATGGTATCCTCCACTCCAGATATCAACATTCGAATTTTGCATTCATTAGGGGTTATAAAAGAAAACCAGTTTTGATTGAAACACCTATTTTAATGATGTTCATTGTATATAATAAATTGAACCACTGTAAATGTCCCCTGAAAGGATATAAAATTCAATTTTTGCACCATCTGGAATGTACTCCTGATTAAGTTGTTCAGCAATGTGATTGTATCACCTAAACAAACTAATTAACATCAGAATGACACATTTTGCAGTTTCACTGGCATTTATCTGTGTCCCATCTATTCTATGTAAGTTTTTCCCCAGAATGTCCTTATGCTCACATAGTGTCATGAAGCTAGTGCATTTTAATTCTCTTTTCAAGAAGAAGCATATTTTTCATTAGACCTTACACAATGCAACACCTTTATGCAGTAGAGTAAAACAGACTGAACAACAAATTAGTTTTGGAGCATGAAATCTGGAACATCAAAGTCTTTTCAGCTAAACAGCCACAAAGTCTCCTCAGCTACAACAGATTCACACCTTTTTGCGCTTCAATTTCCTTCTTTTCCTTTTCTTTTTTTTTTTTGTTAAGAGGGCACATATTAAGTCATCTTTTGTAAGTCACCTTTTTTGTCTGAGAAATTTAAATTGCAAAGAAAAAGAAAATTCAATTTTCCATACCTTCATCATTATGAATTCACAGTTCATAGCTAATTCTTCTTTAACTTTTCATGAAAACAGTCATTGTATTCTATACAGAAACCACCACACATTTTCTGCTCCAACACATACTGATGTCAGCCTAACACAACATCAAAAAATACTGTTTGCAAATACCATTGAAAGGCACCCCAAGCACATGCTAATCTATGATTAACAGTACCTAACACCAGCCAAGGCCAGAGCTATTATTCTGAAGTGCTGAAATGTTGTTTCTGTTCAATATTACACTGCATAACTTCACGGTAAATTGGTTTCCAGGTTTATTGCCAAAGTAATTAAAAATTCAAAAGGTTGCTGTTTGAGCAGAACATTATGGAAAAGTATTAAATACAATTGAACCTGGAGATTATTTCTCTTTATAGTGAGAGAGCAGCAGGATGGGAGGAGCAACTTGAATAAGGAAAGTCGTATTAGAAGTTCATATTTTAGCAAACACATTTCAGTGGAACCTCTACTGTAGGAAATGGCACAAGAAAAACTAAAAGGAGGCAACTGGTTCTAAAACCTTTTTTAAAAAACCCAAAAAATTAATTCTGAGAGCTGGTTCAAAGAAAGGGCTAAGGAGGAGGGACAGAGTTAAATGATTATAGAGAGTTAAATGGATTATATGATGCAAGCATTAAAACTTATATTTGGTCTGGTTTTGCTTTATATTATCTTAACTCTATTTACTAAAGTACTGTTTGATTTGCATTCCTCCTTTTTAATGTCAGAGAAGATTCTGAGAAATCTTTACAGAGCATTACTTACAAAAAAAATTTTTTTTAAACCCTTTGGGAGTAATAAGGTAGAGGAAGGAGAAGGTGAGAGGGTCCAAACCTCAAAGAAACAAACCCAACCTTTTCATCAGGTTTAATTTCTGCAAGTTGAATTTTACTAGTGCATATGCTCAGAAGACATTATATTTAACTACTGCTATAAAATTAGTCATTTTAATGCCTAGAAGTTGCAGAAGGCCTACAGCCACATTGAGTGCAAGATCTGTCATTGTGCACATCTCAGCTGGTGGCATCACCTGGAGCAAAGGAACACACAGTAGTGAGGAGAATTGGAAGTTAAGGGTGTGTAGTCTCCCAAGAGAGATGATGATCAAAAGGATGTGATGATGAATAAGAGGTGTGTGGGAAGAAATTCCCAGCTGAGCTGTACATGAATGTATACACTATGAACAGCAGTGAAGAAATGCACTGTTATCACTCTTGCTTTGCTCTCAGTGAAGGCAATGATTTGTGTTCAACTGAAAATCCATCAATCGAACAGACAGCACACGAGTTTTGTCTCTAACAGAGATCTAATCTCTACCAAGAGTGAGCAGCAATGACAGTGTTGACTCCCTCTTGTTGCCACACAGCTGAACAGTAAAACCCCACCTGTGCACACCCAAAACCTGTCAGCCTCCCAGGAGGCTTCACTGGGGTCCCCTATCTTCTGTGTCCCTACACACCCTCTGGGGAGAAAAGCCAGACACACCTCAAGCTCCCCAGCTGGAATGACAGTCACAATGAAATGTTAAAAACTCTTAATTAAGATGAGGTTTTGAGTCTTCAACTTGTACTAATTTTTTGAATTTAAATACTCCTAACCCTAAACCATCCATGGACACTCACATGGGTTTTTAGCTTGACAGAGGCTTGTTTCTATAGATCAAAAATAGTGCAGTAGAAGAGCTGTCCATTACTAAGGCTTTGTAACAGCTTTAGATCCTCTTCAGTGTCCTTATTATTAAAATGCTTCTCCTGATCTCCAACCAAATCTTTTTTGCCACATGCTCAGCAAATTATTTCTTGCTCTTCTTTTCAGTGGATAAGAAAAAAGCCCTTACTCCACATAAAAGTCACTTATATGTGAGTAGATGCACGATGACCTCTGCTTAGACTAAGGAAGTACTTTATCCTCCATCTATTGATTTTCCATATTGGTTTTATGGATGCTGCCAACTTTGTCCCTGAGCTTTTTGGAGTCGGTAATTCTATGGAGCTAATTATGATGATAATTAAACCAAAATAATGATCTCTGTTTTCTCACTTACATCAGCACAAGTTAGAAAGGGAATCACTTTTTCTTTCATTTTGTTAATGTAAATTCAACCAATGCTCTAATTTCACATTAAAAAAAACCACACAAGCCCAAGCATACACCATAACATCTCTATTAATACAAATTAGCATTGAAACTGAGCTTAACTTACTCCATTTGAGATGATTAGATATAATTGCAGAACAATTAAGGATTGACTGACATGCTCCAGATGGAATAAATTTGATTTCACAAGTAGCCAGTATAAAGTCCACATACTTAACTCTCATTCTGACATACACGATTTTGTTTGGAAAAGAGCACTAGGTTTCCAGTCTCTGAGCATTTTAATAAGTAAATTATTAGTCCATTTTTTTCCTCAGATGGAAGAAATCATTAATTTTGTCAGATAATTCTATCCTCCAGCTACGGATCAATATAATTTGGCCTATAGTTCTGTCTCCAGCTTAATAAAGCTAGATGGGAGCCCTAAAAATTTTGATCATCCATAGACCAAAGTAAATATTACTAGGAAAAAGCACATGAAAAAATATTGTTTCATTAAATGACATAAGAAAAACTTCCTTTGGCTTCAGGGAAAAGGCTAATGAAGTTGGTGCCACAGGCACATCAGAGAGCTCACATTCACTCAATATGTAAAACTAATGACAAGATAACTAACCTAAGCTGTTTAGAAGTAGTTTCCTACTGAATATAGGAGTGTGTGTCAGGCAAATCCTTGGCCAAAAAATTCGAAGAGTCAGTTGACACAGAGCTCAGTTTTGAGAGCAAAACTTAAATTCAAAATAAGGCAGGGTTCACAGCAAAGAAGCATGCCATGGAATAGCCATGCAGGACAAGCAGAAATATCCCAGAAAAAGAAAACAGCTCATCAGTGTTCCCCAGCTGCTTAGGTAAGGCATGTGAAACAACAGGAAAGGTGTACACAATACCACAGTGCTGCTGTACATTTACCAAATAAAGGTTTTAACACATGGAAAGAAATGCCAGAAACTCACAAATACAAAAGCAGTACAAAAATGCTCTCTCCAAAAAAAAAAAAAA
>WBNO01033433.1:11919-50305 GCA_013400575.1 Peucedramus taeniatus
AAACAAAAAAAAAAAACAACCAGCAAATGGTAAATACAAATGAATACAGCTATTTTCATGCTGGATCTGAAATACTGGAAGGATGTAAACAACATAATTATTAACTGTACACTCTAAATAGATGAAGACTCTTTTGTACAGGAGTACATAATACAAAACTTCAGGAAAACAGTTTGTCTTTTTGTCTACATGCTTTAATACCTATACTCTGGAATGTGACAATTAGAACTTAATTTCATTTCAAGACACAGAAGGAGATCAAAACAATTAATGAGCTTATGTATGGATGTAGCAAGCTGTCATCCTGCGGCGAAAAATTAAAAGGTCATGTTATAATAACAGCTTTGTTTCTCTCATATGGAATGGTTAACACTAAAAATTATGTTTCCAATTTCAGAAAAGTGGTACATGAAAAAAGACAGGCAAATTTCAATTATTTTATTTGGGCAGTTTCATTGCTGCTAAAATCAGAAGAAATTAATACGAGAAAAAAGGTGTATATAGGTATATTTATTTTATTTCTGATCAAATACAATTTCTTTAGCCCTGAAAAAAGCATTACAATTTTATTTGTGCATCTATAACATAAGTGAAAAAAGATCTTGACCTCTATGTTGTTTATAAGGCAGTTAAAGAGGAAACAGTTGCTCATTAGATTTCTACTGACAACAGCAGCTGTGGGAGAGCTGTGTTTATTTCCCTTCTGCACCCAAGATGACTTGAATCTATATCATCCTTTTCCCAGGATGGCCTTAATCACCATAGTGTAGCTATTGGAGGGTGCTTAGTTTATCAAGAAAATTATAATTGAAAGCAATTGAAGGGAAAATGTTTCAAACTTTCAAAGTAAACAGGCCTACATTACCTATGCCCTTCTTATTCTCATTCAAAATTTTCATTACCTGCAGTGGAATTTCCTGGCAGAATTCAAACAGTGAATATTCAAAGGAGATCCTCCTCCCCACTTCAGAAATAAGATCTGAGCAAAATTTCAGCAGTGGTGGGTTTCTGTTATGACATTTGAAAAGTCTGTCTGCATTGTATGCATACTCCATGGGCAAATATTGAATTAAAATTGCCATTTATAATAGTACCAAGTCAGATTTTTGGAAGCATTAGTGATTGAAGACTTAATAAACTCATGGGACTTCAACCAAGAGCTAACTCATTCTGGTCAGAGCAAATACAAACATGGTAATGCTTAAAAACAAACAAGCCAACAGAAATCCATCACCTGCCAGACAGCATTACAATTTTCTCTGATAGAATGTCAACAGAAGTTTAAAATTGTAATCAATCTGTATTCATTTCAGAGATACAGTTTCTTTTTTCTTTTTTTAATGGAAAAAGAGAACAATAGGAAGGAAAAAAAGTGAATATTGCCCGCCAAGAGTTCGACACTGAATAAACAACCATACTTGGAAATCTTATTACGGTGTTTGATTTCTCAACCACACTAATGTACTTTGATAACAGCACTTTTCTATCATGTCTGACAGCACAGGAACATATTAATGGAAGAAAAAATGAATTTTTTAACTAGCATCTTGGATAAAATGTGGCTCCCAATTAAATTTGGTGTGACATATTAACCAAATAATAAATACACAGTATTTTATGCATATGGGGCAAAAAGACCTTAGTTTCTTGATGGCCTCATCATATCTAGCAAAATTTTCAGAAAGACAAATAAATAGACCCAAAATACTGTGATGTACTGAAAAGGTTTCTTAATTCTTTCATTTCTAAGTTGGTCTCGATACTCATACCTTTGGCATAATTTATACAAGAGCAGTTAACTTCCACAGAAGTAATTTTGTGTCTATCACCTTGTTGAGAAACACTATTCAAATGTAATTATAAACCACAAGATAAAAGTTCCACAAAAATGCTGAGATTAACTGAAATATACACTAATAAAAGGGAATTTTGTCAACTGCCAAGTAGTATTTTGCTACTAGTTCTCTGCATTGTGATTTATCATATTAAGTAAGAAGAGCAAAAACTGAAACACAGAAGTGACACTAGAAGATGAAGGATTTCAATTCAAACCTGCTGATTTATAAATCTCTTAACTGAGCATACGATCAGAATTCCTTGCAAAGAAATTCAAGGGTCAGACTAGAAGCTTTGCTTCACTTCCTAGGCCCTTAGATAAATATATTACTTACACACAAAATATAATAGTCACAACAAAAAACAGACATGACCCCACTAAACAAAAGTATACAACCTCTAGGTATCATAATAATGAACAATGATTTGGCTATTCATCATTTCTATGTGTTGCTCTTCTGTTCATCTAATAGATTTTTAAGTCAGAACATACCATTAGGATCATTTATTTTGATCCTCTATGAAGTGTACTAGTTTCTTTATCAAGCTTGTAACTTCTCATGAGCTATATATTTGAAGGAAAAATAAACTGTTGCAGCTTTTCATAATGAAATTTTATCACCAAAGTAACCTAACACTGAAAGCTTAAATTTAAATGGAATTTCTGCTGAGTAAATTAAATCTTAGTTCTTATTAAATTGGTTTAATCAGTTTTCTGTTTGCTGTCAACCAAAAGCAAGGAGCTTTAATCCTAGCAAGTACATAGTTCATAAATGTTCCACTCTGAACTAAGTGGAGTAAACAAAAATTCACAGAATCACAGAACGGGTCAGGTTGGAAGGAACCACAGTGGGTCATCTTGTCCAACCTCCCTGCTCAAGCAGGGGCATCCCAGAACACATGGCACAGGACTGCATTCTCTAAAAGCATTGCATGAATTAAGAGTGATGCAGTTCAAGTCACTAAATCTACAACCAGTAACAGTGACGTTTATTCTATTAATAATGCCAGGATCAGCATGTGCCATGGAATCATTTAAATGTGGTAAATGTAGTAAACCAAGATCTGTATCATCTGTGTCCAAATGGAGGATAAAAACAGCAGGTGTTGTGTGAAATTCCCTGCAGATGCAATGCTGAACATAACCTAAGCTAACCTAAGTGCTACCTTGAACAAGTGCACATCTCTTGATAATTCCAGCAAACATTTCTGCTCTAATCAGAGGACTGAATAAAGAATTGGTGACCTAGAGCACTGAGTGTCATATAAAGGAAAGTTTTATTCAGATGTGACAAAAGTCATCCTTTGCCATTTGTTCTTTTTTATAAAGAATTAACATTCTCACTGTGAGATCAATTTGCTCAGCAAGTTATCACATTAACCTTCTTCATAATTTTCTTTCAAAGCAGTCTTGGAAATTCACACTTTTTACACACACTTGAAAATTCAACCAAAATGACACTGCCTGCTTTCCAACAATCAAAAAGGACCTCAAATTTACAACCGAATACCTTCCCACCTCTCACCTTGGGATGATACTTCAGAAGGCAACTATGATTCAGATTCATTGCATTTATGTACTTTAAACCTGTGGCTATTTACTAGGAGGGAGAAGTTCAAACTCTACAGCTCTTGTTGGAGGGAAACTCTGAATATCAAATTGTATATTCAAACAACCACATTTTTCTTCTGTGGTTCCAGTCTTCTAAAATCTGAGAGTCCTGCTGTTGAGACACCCTCCCATAAATCTGAAGAAGGGTAAGTGACCTACCTTAGAAAGCCCACCTACTTCCAAATAGAAGCAGATAATGAAAACATTCCAGGTGACCCACAGGGCAGTCCACACCGTGTACTACACACAAAGCCGGATGAGAGCAAAAAAGAGAGAAAAAGAAAACGTTAAGATGAAACGACTTCATACTGAGCAGATCAATAATAAAAAACTGATATCAATAAGCATTGTTCTTCTGGGAGCAGCCAAGAACAGAGAGTTCAGAAAAGGAGCTCCCTCTGCAGAAGTCCCCTAAGAACCACCGGAAATTACAAATTCAATATTCATTGCTGTACTGAATAAATACCAATAGAACAGATTTATTCTTTACAGTTTTACACTATCCTACTGATATCAATTAAGTCCAAAATGCTGACTGAAACACTGGTTTTGGGACAGCTCTGAGTCATTTTTAAATCATAGTACAACTCTCAAAGGAAATTTCAGATAATTTACTTAAAGAAGTAAATAGTATTAAAATAACATTTAAATATTATGAAGAAATGTCCGAGAAAAAACCCCACAACCAAACAAAACAGAAAATCTATTGATTTGGTTATCTAGATTTTTTTTATTTTTAAGCAAATAGGTAAAGTGTAAATCTGATCTCTTGAGAGTCTCTCACAGTAAAACGTACTTTATTACATTAAAATTAGCTCACTACTTCTCCAAGCCTTTTGCCATGAACCTGATCCTACAAAGCACACTGAACAGTTTAACATATCCATACCTCTCCTGGGTTCTCCAGCATCGTACTGAGCTCATACAGCACCCACAGCATGAATGGGATATTAATCTGTCTACTTTCATCTTTTATATTTTAACTGTCAGTACAACACATTGGCACCATTTCTTTATGGATGCACTGTTGACTGACATACAGCTGTACACTATTGCCAAGGAACTCTCAGGCACTTCACCTCAGGAGCATCTCATTCTGATGAGCCAAGTGTCCACGCAGCCTGCTGGAGCTGCATCCACTGGAACAAATGCAGAGAGCAGGAGCACTGCCACTTCACATTTACACACTCAGAGCCTTCACAGTGGAGAACTGCTGCTAAGAGCTTTTCCAAGTCTACTTGGCTGTGAGAAGATGAGGGTTAGTAACTACTGTTTTCTCCAATATAATCATTAAAGCTCCACATCCTGAACTACAATGCATTGCACAGGTGCCATCAGTTTGGCTTTTTTGGCAGTTTTGGGTTTTGTTGCCCTCTTTGTTCCTCTCCCTGTCATGTATAATAAAAAGGTTCAGGTAAAGAGGACTGAATTTTTCCCCTCCTTGATTACTCTCCCCTGAATGGGGCCATTTCTGTACATCAAAAAGGTCAACTGCTTTAACATAATTTCTTCTGAGGTATGTAGGCAGTTGGGCAATGGCCCAAGTAGGTCACTAAGAACCAAAACAAGAGTAACACTCCTGGGCCATTTCCTCTGTATTACAGAGAAGGGCAGTGTACCAACTGAAGGCTGGGTTATTAAAAAATAGACAAAGATGTTGTGGTCTGTGAGCAATATGAGATCTATACTGCTCATATGACTAACCTAGAGTATATCACATTTTACTACAGTTGTTGACTTTGTAGTAACTTGATGCCATCATCAACTACTGATTTTCTAACATTTATATTCAGAACATTATCTGCAGAGAGTTCAAAATTAATGAACAACTCATATAATCTCAGTTGCATGTAAAAATCAGAATTTCAACTATTTGGAAGTATTCTCCTCTTCAATAAAGATTTTTTTATCTCTCTGTGAACTAAATCTCTCACCACAACGAAAGGAATTCTATTTGATCTGCTAGGCCAAGCCAAATCTGTTAATGGCCTCATTCTGTCCCATGGGCACCAATGCTGTACTGTGCAGTCAAAAACTGCCAGAGCCTGCTTTCCCAGGCCAGGCTATGCTCTTTTACACAGTTAGGACCAGTTTGGTTCCTGATCTACCATAAGGATTACTGAAAGAGAAGTGCAGGTGCAAAGCAGGTGTGCACCTTGAAACCCAGCTGCTGTGTATGGAGAGGCTCTTCCTACACTCTCACTGAGCTGCAGAGATCTAAATTTGAACTCCATTTGCTTTGTAAACATAACAATTACACTATATTCAGTAATTAGTACTATATAATTTTTTTAATTAGGAAAGTTATTGTCTTCTTGGGTATTCAAGGAGCAAATTCTTTCCTTGCATAGTTTTGTAGGTACTTAAGGAAAGGTTATAAGACAGCAAAAGCAAGAAAGCAAAATTAGGAAATGTCAGAATTTGGGCTGGGCACGACAACCTAATTTTTCTATTTTGTGGCTGTGCAATGCAATCCAAACATTAATAAAATCATCATAGATATATTTTTATTTTAAAAGATCATACCTCCCCTAACACATTTTATGAACAGCTAGCTAGATTTCTTTTCTCCTTGTGGCTCAGACCCTGCTCTGAGGACAGAATATTAATTTCCTCATGAGGTTTACTAAGATGCTCATCGCTGTAATGTGTGAGAGCTGCACAAACATTAACTAATTTATTTTATGTTATAAGGGAATGATATAGCTCTCAGAATGCAAATGATGTTCTGATACATGCAGAGATTACATTCAGAAGTATTCATACATTATAAGCATCCAACTTGAGGTCCTTAAGAGTTCATTTTTCAGAATGCTTGAGGTTATACACTCAGTTTACAAACGCAGTGTTCAGCTCCCTGTGGCTGAACGTGCAGCACTTGTGCAAATCAGACCACAAGGTCTCAAGACAAGAATCCAGAACGCAAGGGGAAAACAAAGCATGTGACAGGTTTTATTAAAGTGACTCACTTTGTGTCAAAAGAGGTTTCAGTGGTTGAGAGCAGAGATAAAACTCAGCTACCAAGCACAGCCTTCACAGCAAAAGCAATCCTTTCTTTCTTGGTAACATGTGCCTTACTCTTCCCATTGTCTTCTGTTTTCTGGGAATCAGGTTTCTATTCTACATCTATGATCACCATAAAACCCCCAAAATCTATCTTTCTATTGAAACTGAGGCAACAACATAAGAATTAGTATGTATCTATCTATTCAAATTTGAAAAATATATAAAAGACTTATAGTAAGACTGCACAAAAGGGCTTTAGTAGCAACTTTTCTATAATTTTGAGAGTTCTTTCTGAAAAAACTTGTAATACTTTCTGACATTATATGCTTTGTGCAAATTTATATGTATATACCTTTAGGTTAAAAGAAAACCCACTAAGTAATATTCCATTATGTGGCATCACACTAACACCTGCTTGATTCATTAAGAAAGGTATAACTTTTAGATCCATGGTGCAGATTTCTTATTTTTGCTAGCAGAGCAACAGTCCAAATTGCCATCCTCTGTGTGAAGGGATACATCATGCATGCTGGCAATTTTCTCTCAGTGTAGGAATGGTTAAGGTCTGAGACATCAGGTCCACACTGACCCCCAGGTTTCACTTCCCTCCCAAGGCACCTAACCTGTTTCATGATCTGACCTGCCATTTAACCTCTCCCACTCCATGTCCTGAACATTACTCTGTCCATCCTGCTGGGTCTGCTCACTCTCACTTCCCCACACCCAGCAATTCCTGCCTAGTTCTTTGGCCACCCACTTTCTGACCACCCCAGCTCAGCTGGCCTCATACTCAGTGTCACAACCCTCACCATATCTGGCAAGAAGTAGGAATTTTCCACACAGGTTGAATCAATAAGAAGAGTTAGTATTTTTATTTTATACCCCAAACAATGCACCACTTAAAAATCACCTGGACATTTTTGTAACAGATCCCTTCTAGAGAAAGGACCAGGTCACAATCTTTGCTTATTTCTCCCCATGATGCACTACATCTTTTCTTGCTCTTGGTCTTTTGCACTAATGACTGTGTACTATGTGGTGTGAGGAAGTATTTGAAGTCTTACCAATAATGGGGATGGAGTACTCACTAAACCTTGCAGGTTAAACATCTAATAAATATCCCCTTTCATAATGTCAGCCTCTCTACAACAGTGAGATTTCTATACCTCTTGATTCTACAATCATATTGAAACCAATGCAGAGCAACATTTCATATATCAGTGAAATACAAACATTTCTAGAGTTAAAACATTTGCATTGGATGGACACAACATCACAAGAACAACTGGTTAAAGTAAAAGAAAAAAGGGAATTTTCTGGTTTGACTATTACAAGGATTATGGGATAAATTTAGCTTTAATGAATAAACTACCTCAAGAGTATATTTTAATCTGAAGTGCAGCAACTACTCTGTAGTGTCTTTCATGGCATTAGAGGGAATGAATGTTGGCTTGGGGATACTTCAAGGGAAAGGAGCAAACACTGAGTCGTCAAATCATCCCCCTGTAATACCTGGCATCAGTACCTGCAGAGCCTTATTAGCCATATTTATGAAAGATGGCAAAGGAAGGGACATAAATCATCACGATGGAGCAGGAACAACAAAGCACTTACCAGGAAGGATAATAACAAGTAATTTTGGAAGCCTAAGTATTTCATACGTGTTTTCACTGTCTGTATAACATTTGCTTGAATACTTAATAAAGTATCCTATACAACCTTTCTTCTACTGTTCTGTTTTTTTATCTGGATTTTTTTTTAAGAAACGCTTTCCCAGCTTTTCAACTATATCTATTGCCTATATATCATCTTATTTAATGGAATACATTAAGGCAAGTCCACCATAGATTCTCCCTATTAAAATGTATTATTTTCATCCCTCCCTATTTATTAACATTTTTTTTTTCAGCTTTGAGCCTGGCTTTTGCAATTTTAGCTATATGACTCATCATTCAGAAGCCTTTTGAAGTCCCATATCAGAAGTAGCAGAGGGAGAAGATCCCCAGCTTTAACAAGTATCCTGTCATCATCATTAATCAGTTTTAACAGCCTGAAAATCTTGCTGGTGATAGCAAGATCTGTTAAGAAAGGAAAAGCATGAACAAGGAAACGGATCACAGCAGAGCTCTGGAGTTTCATGACAAGAGTGCAACAGCCTAGATAGAACTGAAATTCAGCTGTTTTTTTCTTCTTTGCAAATGTTTGGGTAAGTTTCAAATGAGTTAATATGGGAAAATTAGGAATCAGCTCTGCACTTTTATGCCCCCTGGGAACTTCACACAGATTTAATTCAGTCACAAAATATTCAAATACTGAAAATAGCACATCCGCTTAGTGACAGGACAAAGTGTTCACAACATTTATCTAAATTGCTAATTAATACAAAACCTATTAGAAATAATTATTGGATTTAAACTAATTAGGACACTTGGAGTCAATGTTGTCACTCCCTCACTCTCTGTTTCCTAAGCTCTGAGGACTTGGAATTTGAAGTGTGAGCAAGTGAAATTCCAGATTTATTTCAGAATCACCATCCATATAGTCCTGTATCTGAGGGACTGCAGACAGTGAACATGAACCACTATCTTTAACTACTTGGAATAAGAATTCTATTCAATAAAGATGTCTCATGTATCAGCCACTGTCACTGTAGGACACAGCATAAATGATGCGACGCAGTTTTTTTTAAGGTAATTGAAAAACTGTTTATTAAAAAATTTGACTCTATTTTTATCTCTTCTTGAAATGTTAGTGTCACTGGAGGATGGCAGTGCCACCTCCTCAATGCTACTGGGCAACCCAATAGTCTATCAGGTTGTTTGTCCCCCATAAAAGAATGAAAACGATAAGTTATTTACATAAAGTGTGTGAGAAAGTTCTGTATAAAAATGCAAATATCAGAGGCTTGAAAAAACTTGAAAAAATTAGGGCAAGAAGCCACTGCATGGCAGCTCTTAGATAGTGAGACCTTTTTTTTGGTAGAAAGCTCTCTAGACAAATTTTATATCACTCACACTAATTTCTTTATTCAGACTTTTAATCTACAATGACTGTGCTTATGGTGTGGCTTATGTGGTCACTAAATCCTACTGATAAACTGGCCAGCCTGGGTTCAATGGCAGTGGAAGAGTCAAGAGCATGCAACTGCTATTGCTTTTATCAGTTTCTATTGCAGCCCTCACTGAACTCATTTGGTCTATGTACCTGCAACAAAAGCCTCCTCAATTGTGCCTGCAGAAGCACTTTCATATTTGACTGTAGTATAGATGTGCTTCAAGTTATGGCCCTCCATGTATTACATTTATTCACTTACTTTCCCGTTCCTTACATATTTTTAAATTTGAGGAGTCTGAACATGACATACGCAGCATAAGATGACAAAGTGAAAGCTTTTGTGTAACTTCACTTATCAGGGAAACCTTCAGGCACAGACTTCATTGCACAGAAGACAGATTAAAAACATTCTCTTGAGGTTAAACAATGGCTCTAGAGCTGGTCAGCTGAAGTCAAGATCACCACCACAGTATGACAGATTATCATGAGGACAATCTGTGCACACAAATGCCAGAATAATTTTGTGGAGACAGTTTACAGAAGTAAACCATTGTATCTGACATGATTATCTCTGTACTTCAATTTTTTTCATATTGTGATGGGATCATCTGCATTAGTAGTTAAGCTGATTTCCAAGGAAGTCTTCTGGAAAAGACAATGGCTACTAAGCATAATTTTCTTGAAGCAATTAGTTACTTTTCCAGTTAAATGGGATTAAACTTAATCTAAATCAGAAGAGTACATAAGAGTACATAAAAGCCTGACTCAAAATACTTTTTTAGTCACAAAATACTTCTTCAGTCACAGACCAAATTCTTGGGATACTAACCACTAACAAATCCAGGGGCTTAGATGTGGCTGAAAGTGGACCTATGAACATGGAAGGCCATGAAGCTTCTCCATAAATTTAAAGCCTAAGTGACTACTCAGAGCCTTGGTAAGAATCTCTCTGCATTGTGTTTAATACTGAAATTCAGGACACTACTGAAGATTTGCATTAAACAGACTCTAAAGTCAGCAGTAAAAGTTTAAAGATGGACTGTCACTTTTGCCTTAGTGAATACAGCCAGTATGCAGCTGGCACTGCTAGGGATCTTTACTGTCAGTATCACTGACTCCTGACAAAGCTAAACTGTGGTTGCCACAGCCCTAGGAAGCCCAGCTTCTGGGGAGCAAGTGTTGATATAGACTGGAAGATCTGCAGGCTATGCTCAACAAGAACTTCAAGTTGGTGTAACTCCATGCACTTTTCTCCTTCGTCTGGCTACTTCTTCCCATTTCCCCTCTCCCATCTGCTGGAACAAGCAAAACACATCAAAGAGCTGACCCACACTTAAATTAAGTAAAGAAAATAGTTGGTTTTAACCTGGATCTCTTCTGGTTTGACAGTTCACCGAGTGGTTGAACTGGCACCTGTGCTGGTGTAAAGAGAGGAACAGCACAGGGACTGAAGGCAGCAGTGGAGCAAAGGGAGATTTGCTTATGCTGGTTGAGATATTTACTGAATTCATCCTGAGGGCAAGGCTAGGCATGAGGCTGAACTGACAAGTTTGGAGCTAGCAAGAAGTCTTGCAACTCCTCCTTTCCCCTCCACCTCCATATTGCTGTTCGTAAACTTTCAGTCCCAATCCCTGCCTCATGCCAACCTTGGCAACCATTGGGATCTGACAGACGGGATTCAGGTCACCAGTTTAGCAAAAATATCTCCACTTTTTGCTAGGTTGGTTTTCTGACAGCTTAGAAATGGAACTGACTTACTGACAGATCCAGTTAACTCCTGCAAGAAGTGCAGGACAGGATCTGGGGAAGTGTTCAGTCAGGGAACCGTGGGAACAGGAAGACATGACAGCCACCCTGTTCTGCTGGTGTTGAGTTGTAAGGTCAGTAACAGACACCTCATGTTACAGACACCCTTCAGACTTCAGGATTTGGTTCAAATTATTCCTACTTCACTGTAAACCCTACGTTAGTAAGGATATAATCACAGATTGCTCAGAGAGGTGGTGATGGGATGAAGAAGTGGGTAATCACAGAACATTCTGAGCTGGAAGGGACCCACAAGAATCAAGTCCAGCTCTTAATAGAATGGTCCATACAGGGATCAAACCTGTGACCTGTGGCATTATTAGCACCATACTCTGACCAACTGGGCTCTAAAGCCTTGATCTTCCCCAGTACAGAATATTGGCACCTGCTGTAGCTAGAGCTCCTAAATATATGCTTAAAGATCAATCAGAATATGAGTTCAGTTAAATCAGCATAAAGTACCTTGCTGGGGAGATGTTTCTTTCTTTAATTATGAGTTTTCTACCTCTACTTTAAAACAACTTTTGTATAGCCTAAAATGTTGTATTACATAGGAAAAGATATAGAAGCAGTCAACATCTGTTGCATTCATTTGAAAATTAAAACAGAGCTTGAATCATTGAACAGCAGTGCTGAACCTGAGGGGCAAGAAATTTTTAACGTTGCACTTCAGGCATGAATTTCCCACATCATTTTACAGATGCTTACACTTGCTTCTTATGTATAAAATGGAGAGTATGAAGCAGAGGGTGAATCATCAATTCATGGATGCCCAGTTTTTCAGTCACAGATAATAGATAAAAGTGCTATTTTTTTATATCAATCCATTTTCAATTCATTATAGTCTGCTTGTAAGCTTAGCTAACATGAGTATAATCCTGCATGCACCTTTTGTTCACTTTTTATTTTAAGACATGACAAAGAATTACAGGATTCCAGGCTTGACTAGAAAAGATGAAGCTTTTTAAGTATTTGTTTAACGAGTTTTCCCCAGCAGACACTTCATCCCTTTGTGAGGAAAAAGATAACTTTAGCCTCTTAAAATCCATTACTGATAACACAACCAAAATGTTCTAAATACAGCCATTACCAGGTAAAGACATAATATTCTTACATTCAAAAATGAACGTGGGGGAAGAACAGAGGGTTTTTTTTTGTTGGCAGTTTACTTCACAGCTTTGAAATTTCTTTTTATTCCTGGCTATATTGAGGACATGGGAAAAAAACAACTGAGAAGCTTCAAGTTACAAGCCTCAGAGAGAATTTACAACAATTTAGGGTCAAAGCCATAAATACAGATCTTGACAAAATTACATGTAAGTGAGAAGGAGACTTTGGAACCCATGGGTCACAGCACCAAAGAAATTTCTACAGTCATTGCTCCTCTCTGCTTAAGAGAAAGATGTAGTTAAATATAACTTGTCCATTGCAAATATTTTTTTAATCGCCATCAATTTTGCTTGTCTGTTACAAAAAGAAGAAAATTTTGTACTTTATTTACATGTAGTCTAATTGACTTGTACCACAGCCATAGTATTGGCAGCACTTTCTCCAGGTTACCTGTTTTTGATAATGCCCAAAATCTCAAAAAAATTCACTCAGTAGTCCTAAATTTGCAAAAAAGACATGGAGACCTCTACAGTTTCTACAGAAATACCATTTGGAGTTTTGAAACCAAGAAAATTCTGCTTTGTAATATGACAGGTTTTATGGCAAAAAACAAAACAAAATATAATAAATGAGACTTACCACGACTATATATCGAGGCCTAAACTGGATGGTTCCAAACAAACCCAAAATGACAACTATTATTTGTAGGAAATTGCCAAGGATAGGAGCCCACTGGAAACCCAGGAAGTCAAAGATTTGTCTCTCTAATGCTGCCAGCTGTAAGAAAACACATAAACAGAACATCCACTTTTTAATTATGGGTTGGACAGAACACTTGATATTTTCTTATTTACACCAGGCTTCACCAGCAAGTGAGCAAAGCTATGCAAACCTTGCTATTGCTCCTGAAATACCATCACGCTCCCTCCCTTCCCCATGTCTTTGCTTTCTAGGATTTACTCTCAAAAGCTCGACTGCAAGTCCTTCAATCTGTTCCTAAAAGCCCAAAAGGGCAGAACAGACCCAGACAAATCCCAGACGTGGCCACTGTGACCCCAGGAGTTCCTTAATGCAGGAATTAAGGGAGACTGCTGGGAGCTCCTCACTACCTGAGGCACAGACGTAGGCTCAGGGGGTGAAAGGCAGTAGAAAATGTTGGAAGACCTCAGAGTAAACTGCTTCAAAACCAACAGCCAAATGAGCCATCTGTGCTCTTCAAAAGCTGCTATTTTACTTTCAGGCAACTACAAATCAGAAAGGAATGGTGGCAGCCTCATAGCTGTCCTCATGGCATTTTAGGTCTGGATTTAGTTGGGTGTGGAAAAGGAGGAAACTAAGAAGCATCAGCCTTCATCTTTTCATCAGGATGTGGTTCTTAGGTAATTCTGCACTTCTGAACATTAGACAAAAAGAAAAACAAAAAGCCATATATAAAATTCTTCTGCAAACACATTTGCTACTCATTTTTGACAATCCAATCCACTGTTCTAAACATAGAAAATCAACTTTCTTAGCAGCATATTTGTTGGAGTTTAAACTTAGTTCAATATTTTTTGCAGCTGTAGCAAGATAATCTTGAGCAGCTAAATAGAAACCTACTGAGAAACAACTGAACTTCTGTGCTTGCTAGAATTTATTAACATCTACTTGATTTTACTACATTGTTACAAACCCTAAAATTTACTGAAATATGCACTTACAATATTTATAACTGAGACAGATGGAGCAAGCATGGCTCTATGAATACCAACCAAAGTATTATCATATGTGTGTATTTTACATAAACCATTTCATTTTACACATTATGCCCAGATTCAATCTTCATCTGCAAGATGAGGCTAGGTGTCACTGAGAGCAGAATCCATTTTTTCTGTACAAAAACCCTCCCTTACAGCAGACATGAAAACCATATTCTCTATGCTGAGCTTAATAAATATGATAAATCTAAACAATGAAATGAACAAAAGTTGAATCATCAACTTGGTGCAACTCCTTTGTAATCAGTGAAGTTACACTGACTTTTAGCAGCTAAACATCTTACCCAGCACATATAAATGAAAAATCACACAGTACAACACAAGGGTGCCCCAAATCCCATGTGCAGGATGGTAAAGAAAGTTTTGAAAGCTCTTTGGCACACGCAGAACTTACAGTTTATGGTTCTCCAACAACATACTGAGAGTCCTGTATCACATGGCATTTATGACATCCATGGCCAGATCCAGAGACTTTTTTATTCCTATTACAAGTGGAAATCTTCTGGGTCAGCAAAACAGCTAAAAAATTCACAGACCACCAGTTTTCAGAGACAATGTGTGTTCTTCCTGGAACCCTAACATTAGCAAGCAAGCAGAGGATGGAGCTGTCAAATCAGAAAAGGATTTGCTTAAAGGTGGCAACCTCTGCCCTGATATTCATTGAAACCCTCCTGCAGCTTTGGTTTTCACCTGCACCAATAAATTGAGTGTGCCCTATCACACTCCCAGCACTGAAGGCAGCTGGCTTAGCATTGTCTCCATTAAAGTGTCCTTGGCTCTGAAACAGGGCAGCTGTGTGCAAACTACATACTTACCTACTCAAAACAGCCCTTGGCCGTGGGCTTCCACTCTTTGGGAAGACCACTGGTCACAATAACCCTGGTTAATGTGACAGAAAACTCAAATGGTTCACTAACATTCACAATGTCACTGCCTGGCTACTTCCCCAGGCACAAGAACGTGCTGGTGTTGGGAGCAGAGAGCTTGCCCAGAGTGGGTATTGAGGAAATTCACACTGGTGGGTCATGGATGCCATTATGCATTTTATGTAGCTTTCAAACACCTAGAGCTATCTGAAAGACAAAAGCCTGCAGCACAGATATGAATGAAGCTGTTCAGTATCTGTCCCTTCTTAAACTGACCCTTGGGATAAATTTTCAGATCATCACCTTAAATGTCTGAAAAATGTAATATTGGAACATAAATGAACACAACCACTGCAATTTGCCTGCAGACTCATGCTAAAAGGTTGGATGTTCAGCTCATGCCTAAACTGGATCAGATAAAAAGTTTGCCTTCATGTGTATCTCCCTGATATCTGCCAAACAAGTTCTGAGTGCATCCATCAGGCAGGTCTGGGCTCCCACAAAGTACCTCAGTGGCCAGAAATATATTCCCAAAAACAAGGGTGCAGATGTATATATTCACTATAGACAGAGTTACATATTTAAAAAAACAATTAGTCTTTCCACAGATTACTGTGGTTAAGGTACCCACCACAAACACAGAGAAATAAAGTTCAATTTTCTCTCTTGATGCCTACTGAGTTATTCATTCTTCTTCTCCTCCCACTTCCTATCCGTTAGGATACCGAGGGAAAGAGCTTCTCTTTGAAGCTGTCACAGGCAAAAAATAAAAATTTTTATTTCACAAGTCAAAAAGAGAGCACAAACAGAAACATGAGGGTACAGTCTATTGCCTATGGCACTTGTACAAAACTGGGAGAGCTGCTTGTGTTTCTTGCCTGCAGGGCTCACTCTTTATTTTATATACAGTGACAGCATGAAACCACTGAAGGAGCCATAGAAGCAGGATGCCAAGCATACAGTACCATTCCTTCCCCACTAAGAAGTGCTTTCACCATCAGGCTATGCAGAGAGACCTTCCTGCACAGCTAAGTCTCATTTATTTTGCTCTTGTCACCAACACAGAGTAATTTGTCTCATCCCCAAAGCTCACAGAATACATTAGCAGGGGTGGTGCAGGGGGCGAGGGGAATCTAAAGAAAAGAAAGAGGTAGGAGGCATGTCTTTCCTCCTCAAATTGCTACTTTCTTCTAAATTATAACACCTTGCAGGCAACACAGGCAGAAGTTAAAAACCTAATAATTCATTATCATGGCAGAGGAAACATATTAAGATCTGTTTTCTTTATACCATGAGCAATATAGACTGAATAGAGGAGACATCTGAGTGCTGCTGTTCTTGTGTCTAGTAGAGCCCCCAAGAAGCAGTGAAGGCCACAAAGTTTTTAGCCCTGTGCAAATGAAAAAACAATCCCTAACACAGGCTGTGATTCAGGTAATTGATTTGACAGAAATCATCAAAATAAAGGGGAGGAAACAGGCACCTGTGAACATTTACTGGTTGGTTTTTCACAGAAATGAAGAGCCCATACTGTTGATGTTTGCCCAAATCCAAAATCTCTGCGTCCATCAGTGGCCACCAAACTAGCCTGGATGCTGTGAAAGATGGTTTCACTTGGAGCTGGGTGCATGTGAGTACTTCAAAATGTTACACCAGAAACATTTTGATTATAAGGAGGCTGTTTTTCTCAACAAGAATTTTCTTTTTCTCAACAAGACATTTTCCCACATGAATTTCTAATTTCATCACCATTTTCAGATTCTTCTGAAAACAGCCTAAAAAACTGAAACCTAAAGGGAAGAGAGAGGTTCCCAAAATTAGCTGGCTCAGCTTCTTTTATTGCTAGAAGACAGATAATCAATTTAGTAGGGCAGAGGAGCTTGAGGCTGCAGCTGGGGTATGTTCAATGTGACTGAGGTCCTCTGGGGCTTTACTGTCATACGAGTTCCTTATCCAGCTGGGAGAGGCTGCACCTCCACTATTTGTGACAACTAAGACGACAAAGTTTGAGACTGTCCATAATAAATTGTTGTTTGATACTTTTTAAAATGAGTAACATAGAAGTGGAATGCAACCCCAAACCTTTCTTGCAAATAAAAGAGGAGGGTTTGTTTCAGCAACTTAGATATTCTGTGTATGTTTGCAATGAAAGCTATGTCCAGTTGAGTGAAATATTTTCATGAGAACTTTTAAAAATCTATCAAAGTTGATGGGAAATAACATTTCCTTATCATAACAACACTTGGAATAGATGCATGATATTTCTTATTTCTTACAGCTGGCAAGGGATCACTTTGTTATTTAGTCATCATCATCACTGACAATCTTGTAATGCAAAGTGCATGACTCAGGAGACCAGAACTAGCAGTAAAATGCTCTAGTGGGACTGTAGCACTTCACTTAATGAAGTCTTGGGTTTTTACCTCTTTGTTTCACTAAGTCTTCCAAACATTTCCCATTTCCCACTTCCTGCAGAGCACAAGGAGAAGGTACTAAACTGCAAGATGGAGCTGCAATAAAGTCACACAGGGTGAACTTTCTCTTCCAGCCATTCTCAAGCCCTTTTTTATGAAGAGCAGCAAAAACTTCAGGTGAACTAATTTGTTTGAATTCTGAGCTTCTTCACCTAGAGGGGTGTTAGGGGTTGGATCTGTTTCTTTTGTGTTTGTGGAATTTTTTCCTGATGGTTTGCTAGGTAACTAATTGCTGGGTACTTTATGGATACTTGACTTAAAGGAGGCAGCAGGTTTCTCCGGGTGGAACAGCAGTGAAGGGCAGTTTGGTCCGAGGACACCGCTCTGAAAGGACTGGAGTGCCAGGGGACCCTGCTTGTTTTCTCTCTCTCCACTGGATTTCTCTCCAGAGGAAGACTGAACACATTTTCCATCACCATTGGACTTTCCTACAGGACTATTTTCACTTCATAGAACTGCATTTACTGCTCAAGGAGGATTTCATCTGGACTGCTTTCACTGCCCTGATTCCCAGGGTGTCAGGTCACATCCCTGACTCCGTCAGGGCATTTTCTGAGGTTTTGTTGTTTCTTTGTTTTTGCTTGTCTCTTAGTGCTATTACCTTTGTATTTGTCTTTGCTTTGTCTAATATTCCTAGTAAAGAACTGTTATTCCCACTCCCAAATCTTTGCCTGAGAGCCTCCAATTGCAAAATTATAATAATCTGAGGGAGGGGGTTTACATTCTCTATTCAAAGGGAGATTCCAGCTTTTGCTGGCAGGTACCTGTCTTTCAAACCAAGACAAGGGGTCAACCAGATGTGCAGCACAATTGGAACCTCCTGAACAGAAAAAATAGTGCAACTGTAGCATTAATGTTTTACAAGCAGTTTAAGGCAAAGGAGTAGCAAAATAAAAGGCAATGCTGCATAGGATCTGCAGAAAGAAATCACCAAGATGTTCCTCATCAATAGAGAAATCAAAAACCATTTCTGAGAGAAGGCTTCAACAGGGTGCACTGTGAATTAAACCCCTCCTCTAAATTCTCAGGTCCTATTATACTTCAAAATATATATCAGAAGCTGTCTGAGTGATGAGACACCACAGCAGAGTTACAAAGTCAACTTTTCAAATACGTGTTAAGACTCAATTTTCTCTTCTGTCAGAAACATCAAGGAAAACAGTCAGTTTTATAGTTTAATGGAAAAGTTTTATAAACAACATGTTAGTTGGAGATTAATAAATAGAACCAAGTCCATAACAGAAGAAGTCACTGTATCAAGATGAAGAGTTTTCTAATGTAACAGATTATTTCATACAAGATAAGACCCAAAAGTGGCATGATATAAACAGAAGACTATAAAATTGCTAAATGTAAAATTAAAAGGTTAATGATACAGCTGCAAATTTGATACCATATAAATTACTAAATTAAAAAAACTAGCAAGTAGAATCCACTCTGCATTTGATATTAAAAAGTTACTTCCATCTGTCATGTAAAACAATCGCTAGAAATTATAACAACCAGAAAAATATCAGTAGTATCAAACAAATTTGTATTTGAGAAATCTAACAAAAATCAAGGAAATATTTAATAACTGGAAAGCTGTAACACTATTTAGCTTCGAAATCCTTTTTGAAATTAAAACAATTTTACAAGCCAGAGAAAAAAAAATTACAAAAATTATGACTTCACAAATGGACACTGTTTCTGTTACAAATGGACTCAGCTTTCAAAAATTAAAATAGTATACAAAAAATGGTGAATCGAAAAATTACAGTTCATAGTATTCATCTTCTAAATTCAGGTCAGGAATTATCTGTAACATTTAAATTATGCATGTAAACCTCAGAGTTGGCTGATATTGCTCACACTTATCACAGGAGAAGTTCCAGGGCACAGCACATCATTCATACTAGCTGCTGCTCCTAAGGATAAAGATGTTTTCTTCAGAATTCTCATCTTCATCTTATGATCATAAATTTAACCTGTGGCTTCAGGAAGAGTTTCCTGGACATAACGAATCTCTGAGGATTGTTGGTCTTTTTACCATTGCCATTACCACTGGTTCCAATGTGCTGTGCTGAATTACAGTTTAGTCCAGTTAGGCAGATGGAGCTGTTAAAAACTGAAGTGGTTCCCCAGCCTCCTCCAAAGGAACTCCACTTGCAGCTTTAAGTGCCCTCTGTTCTGAAACCCCAGGATACCTTTGCTAAGCTCAGCAGTGCAATCACCTTTTCCTCACAACCTATCCTCCCATCCCATCCCAACGCATCCTCTCCTCTCCTCCTCTCCTCTCCTCTCCTCTCCTCTCCTCTCCTCTCCTCTCCTCCTCTCTTTGTTATTTTGTGCCCAGATTGGTGGGCACTCCCAAAAAGCTCCACACCAACACAAGGGAGAGTGCAATGGCGAGGCAGGAGAGGAGCAGTGGGAGCCTCCTACCCCACCTTGCAGCCTTTGCATTCGGCTGGAATAGACAAGACCTTGGATCAAGGTCACTCTTAGCACTAGCCACATTTGACTTAAAGTCTATCTTCACATTCCAGGGCTCTTAGGTGTGTATTTTCTTTTCCTTGACAGATGTTCCACTGAGAAAACATTTCTGTAAAACCTTGGGGCGAACGCTCAATGTTCACTTTTGGAAAATATGCACTTTCTAATTTAAGGGGAAAAGACATCAAAAAGATGCCAAGCTACTTTGGATAAAACCTCAGCATCGGAGAGTAAAAGATTGACTTATCACATGCTAAACCCCAGGATTTCTAACAGGAAATTAACAGGTGATGAAAGAAGAAGGTTAAAATAAATAAGTAAATAAGTAAGTTGCATCAAAGACCAATGCATAAACAACTTTTTATATAAATTTTATACTCCTGCTGTGATTTCAGAATTTTACTGACAGGCTTGACTTCAGTAAAAAGGAAGATAAGATTTTACAGCAGAGAAATGCCAAGTTTTTAATGCAGGGGAGAGCATTTAAACCTGAAGAGGAAGAGAGGTGTCAGATGGCCACTCTTAGCTGAAGAATGTTATTTAGCAAGTTACTGTTCCTCAGCTAAATATTACAGATTCCTTATCTGTAACTTACCATCCTTCAATAGAGGCTTCATTACCAAAAATGAGTGTAGTCACAATTAAACATTTTGCTTTGACTTAGATCACTACTTCATAGCTTTGGTGACAGTTAAAGGAATCCTCTGACCACAGAAAAAACTCTCATTAGATTTTTAATGATCAGCATTCACTTGTCCAGGTAAAATACTAGCTTTTGGGTGATTTTAAGATGGTAATCCCTTATAACAGCTCACTAAATACATTTATAAGACTGTGTGTCATGGAGGTTATTGAATGTCAGGAAAGATTCTGAGTAAATCACAAATATTTATAGTGAGTTCAGTTTAATGGAGCAAAAGAGAAACTTAGCTTTCTGACAAGTAACTGTCGGAGAAGAAAAAAAACCTGATGATCAAAAGTGCCTTTGCAGTCTTGGTCAGACAGATAGGTAATTGGCTGTCACTTGAGTAATTTTAAATAAAATATAAAGCAAAAGAAATATATGGGCTGAACTAGCTAGATAAAAGAGCAATAGCCAAGATTAGTGAAGGCCAAAGCATAAAAACAAAGAAAAGAAAAGCAGGTTCAATAAGAAATATGTTGTCTTTTTAAGACAGCCTGTGCTGCTTTTCAACAGTGAATGCTATTCTTATTCAGCTGTTCAACTCATATGGAAAATACTCAGAATTAAGTAAAGGTTTTCCCACCATTCTGGTAACTGCTTTGGTGAACGAGTTCAGTGGATGGTAATGACAGCACATAGTATTGCTAAAGACATGATATTTTAACAAAGCAAAAAAAAAAAGTTTTCTGAGGAGACAAATTTATATCCTCAATACTTTACCAGTTGTTCTTTGATAAATGTTTAAGAAAAAATACAGGTAAGAAGCAAGCATTATATGTTCAATGATTTTTGAAAGCCAATACGCTGCTCTAACAACTCAGAACCAAAAGACCCCACTAAATGGATGACAAAGAAGTTGATCTCATCAGGTAATTTGGACCCTAGTATAAAAAAGGAGAGCTGGCAAATGCCAGATCTTTAAAATCTATAAATGTAATTAGAGGGTGCTGAAAAGATTCATTGTCCACATTTTAACAAATACATACATATATTTAATATCACTATTTAACGTTATCAGACAGACACAAAACAAAGGTAATTCTTAATACAAAACTGTTTTTCTAATTATCTGTACTACAAAAGTCTTGCAACTACACTGGTGATGTGCAGGAAGATTTTGAGTGATGGATTTGATATGATATTGTTAGGTATTTCACCAAACTGAGCCCAGCCCTCCAGTTTTGTCTCTGAAAAAGCTCACATGAAGTCAAAAGAAGCCATGACTGCATCAAGGCTGCAGGATCTGGCTCAGAAAGGCAATAGAAAATTATTCAAGAATCTCATCAGCATGAGAAGAAGAGTTTGCTAATATTTATTCTGCAGGGTCACCTGACTGCAGTGATATAAAAGGTCTTATCAGATAGTTCCAGTTCCCAGCACACTACAGGTGCCAGGGTGATATACCCGAGGCTGATGGCTACATCTGTACCAAACAGACCCCATAAAAATGCAGTTACAGTCTGTGGGTAACCATGATAGGGAAGAAGCCAGCTATTATAACAAAACCCCATAGTGCCAACTCGTTACAGCACAGTGATTTAAGATTGAATTTCAACCCTCCAATGAAGCTGTAACTGATCCCAAAACACTAAAGTCAAGCCCCTTGGCTGCTTGACCTATAAAATCCTGCAAACAGCTGGAATGAACATGCTTATAATGGCATTTAAGACTCCCTCGGTTGTTTCATTTAAATGCCAGCCCACATATAGCAAAAGACAGTGTAAGACATGGTTATAGGTTAAATATCTTTAAAGATTCCTATCTTACTATGAATGAAAAAAATCCATGTCAAAAGATACAAGAGAGAATGGAAAAGCAAATTACAATTGACTTCTTTATAATTATATCAATTATATATATATATTATATATATATATGTGGTGGATTTCATCCAAAAGAAAGTTTTCATTTGCCACGCCATGATTTCCCTTCACATCTTCAAATACAAGTAAATTCCTGTAATTGTAATGGGGTTTTTAAAATTTATTTCTACCTTTGAACACATCCAGTTAATCTCTGTACCTTTACAGGCTTTCTTAATGCACAGGTTTAAGACATGGTGAAGTACTTACTGACTAACTAACAAAAGTGAGAACTGAACAGGTTTAATACTTATTTGAATTCTCAAGACATAGCAGGCAATGTTAGGAGGTAACAGATAAAGAGGTAAGATGAGGAGGTAACTTGATAAAAATAAAGCTGACAGTCCTAGATCCCTCCTAGATCTTGATAACTATGAGATCCAGGTTAAAAAAGAAAAGTAAGAAAAATGAGAGAAAAAGAAAAAGCTGGGAAAAAGCAGGATCTGTACCCAACCCATCCTCAGCATGAAGAGTCTGACTGTGAGAAGAGATGCTGAGATGGGCACCCAGACTGCAAGGTGAAAGAAGAATTTAAATCCCTGTAAGGTAAACAAGTAAAAACAGTATTTAGAGCCTCTAGTAGATGAATGTCATGCTCCCTCTTGCCAAAGAGCAACTCTCTACTCTTGAAATAAGTCTCTTTTATGACTCTTTAAAGCCATCCAAACCTATGTTTTAATGCAGTAAATGCATTAATGCATTAATTAATTAATTTAATGCAAACTAATGTTTTAATGCATTAAAACCTACGTTTTAATGTCTTCTTTCAAAAGAAGACAGAAATTAAACCAGATGGATCTCTCCTTCCATGACTACGGAAGATACATGTTCAGAGCTCACATGGACGTGGACAAGTTGGACAGTCAGAAGTCCAAATTTAACAAACTAAAATTGTTTAATATGAGCTTTGGGCATAAAATATCAAATGGCACAGATTGATTCATGCCAGATCTTGAGAAACATAAGGTTTCCCACAGGATGGTGCATCTTATGTTTAGTTTGTGGTTCCAAAAAGGCAGTGTATCTTCAATCACCAACTCTCTTCAGGCAAAACAAAGTAATAAGCCAAGTAATAAAAATCATGTGCTGGCTGTTACCCCTAATTTGAGCCACAGCACAGGGCCTATTTCCACAGCAGGCAGGAGTTCAGATGTCTGCCTGGATAATCTTTCCATTTTTTTCCCCAGAAAACTTCTCTCCAATGCACCTCTCAAATGCCAGCCATGCAAAAAAAAGAAGAATGAGAGGCTGCTTATATTCGACAGATGCACAAGAGGAAAAAAAGCAGTTTAGCACCAGCTCAGAGGTCTGACAACGTGTCTAAATAGGTCCCTGCACTGCAGGTCATTTAGTTGCTCTCAAATGCCAATTTCAAGCTTAGTAGCAACACTCATGGATCCTCTGACTCTGTCATTGCATGTGATGAGACTGCAGTGACGTTGCCATTGCACTGACAAGAGGACTCTCTGATATGGGATCATTTCATGTTGTCATGTAAAATACAGAAATATCCTTCTTTGTTTACAGCATAGCAATAATATCCCTCCACCTCCTGAGTTATTTGGCCAGGAAGAAGGGTTGGAATAGGACTGAACAGCAGCATAACAAATATTGACCTCATGTTATCTTAAGTAATTCATCAATAAAGCTTATGGTATGAATAACTGCCAATATGGGCATTTTTATCTCATTTAGTCATGTAAGTATGTTTTGATTGAAAAGAATGAGAAGTCTGAGATTATTCTCAAACATGAAAGAAGAATACTGTAGTTAGAGGTGGGTGACAGCATAGCCATATCTTGCTTTAAATCTCACTCTTTTACAGGTATTCTAATATTGGCCATTATCTTGTAGAAATAAAACTCCAAATTCACATTATTTTCTGTGATTTTTAGCTTCCTCACACATAATGAAGAATAAAGTTCTCAAATATATATATAACTACATGTATGCTTTACTAGAAAGTTGTCAACAGAAACATTTGTTCTGGAAAATGATTGTTATAGAGCTACAGGGAAATAAAAGATGTCTTACAGGTTATTTAAGCTAGATTCTTAGATACCAAAATTAACTCCACTCTCAACTCCTTTTTTGGAGTTTAATTTCTATATAAACTGTCTTGATTCCCCTAACCCTTTTGGAATGCCATTCCAAAATGTCATCGTTCAAAAAGCACCCGTTTCACTTTGAATTCATCTTCCCTGAAGATGTGCAGCCAGCACTCTTCTAGATGTGCAGACAAACTCCCACGTGTTCCTTTTCCAATGGAAATACATATTTTCATTTGGAATCAAATAAGGAGATCCTGACTTTGGCTTGTTACAAACTGGTAATTCATTGTTTATAAGAGACAAGGATGAATTATGATCTGAATTTAAAACAAGTATTTAGAAGTAGGGATGATACCTTTCAGGGTAATTTTTAAACTCAAAGGTATACATATAGAAGTGTAAAAGTTCTGTGTTATATATTTAGATCTCTTTCATAAAGTGTTCAAATTGTTTAATCTAAACTTTCTCTCTGATTTTAACAGGCCGTAATTCATCTTTCAGTGACTTACTTCCATTTAATCCTCCAACTTTTGCTTTTTCTCCAGAGCAGTTGGACTGCCGTGCTTCAAAAAAAGTTTATCTAGCCTTGTCCTTGCAAACCACACATGCAGTAATTATCTCCCTTTACCTTCCCAATTCCTGCCACTATCCACTAGCTCCACGGGTGGTATTTCAGTATGCACTACAAAAAGATGATATCTAGTGAAGTTCAGTGGAGTTCTTCACTTATCTCAGCAGTGGTCTCTCTATTTATCCCATCAGTCAAACCTTCTCCAGCAGCTCTTTTGTCCATTCCTGGGCACAGCCAAGACACATCCGTACTTGTCAACTGTCTCTCAAAAGGCTTGGAGCAGAACAAACAAGCTGAGGAAAGCAGGGGGGCTACCAGAATGTCACAAAAGACACCAACGTTCTTCAAAGGCTGGAGGTAATTATTACTAATTACCTAGAGATGCTCAGCAAGACCACACAGGCAAAAGTGAAGACAGAGACTGACCTTAAGTCATATAGTATAATAGATTCCCATGGTAGAAGATTTCTCCTTTGATTTTCAGAATACATCCCCAAGATCTGCAAAATTCCTCAAATGTCTGTCAGTTTGTGTTAATGCTATGTACCTAATGTTCCCACACAGCTGAGGTAAGAACACAAAAGCCTTAATTAGTTGCAAAGTACCACACCTCTGTGCGCTGTGCTTTTCTGAGCTGTAGCACAATCATGTTTCCACCAGACTACTTGGATTGCATAAATTGATGCTGTGCAAATACCTCCTGGCTATCATCCAGAACTGTGTGAACTTCCCCAGGAAACTTCAAGAGATTGGACAGTTTTACAGAAGACCAATGTTTAAATTAATGCATAGGTCGTGCTTGAGTGCTAGTAGAGCAAAAATGGTTCATGGAATGGTACAGGTCAGAGGGGACCTCTGGAGGTTACCTGGTCCAAACCCCTTGCTCAACCCAGGCCACCAAGGGTTGTTTCCCCAGGACCATGTCTAGATGGCTATTGAGCATCTTCCAGGGTAGGGACTCCTCTCTGGGAGATCTGTGCCAGTGCTCAGTCATCCTCTCACAGTAAAAGTGTTTCCTTTTTCAGAACATTTCAGTATATGATTCCTAGCAAATTCATCAGATGCGCTATGACAGTCTCTGTGGAAATGGGGGAACTTTTAGAAAATACAAGAAACTCCAAGGCATGTTTCTGTCTTCAAAACATGCTGGTTTCTTTGCTGTGGTAGATCTGATATGACTAAACCAGCATCAAATTTATAAACTTGAGCAAATAAGTTTTCTTAAGGAGAACAAAAGGAGACAGTACCAAGTAAGAAGCTAAAACAAGTTTAGAGCAAAGGCCCTGGCAAAATTCAGAACCTGGAACCCTTGGCCTCATCAGTTACCCCAATGAAGCCAATAGGGTCCTTTAGAACACATGAGCTACAGGGTGACATCAATGACTGAATGGTAAGCGTGCGAAATGGTAGAACTCTCAAAATTCACCCTCAGCTCTACAAGATAAAGGAAGATCTTTATAATGTGTCTGGAACTTCACAGTGCTATGCAATTTCCTCTATTGAATCATGATGTTAACTTTAGCAAAATGAATGTCAGATGAATCAGAATCTGATTAGAGATACTTGCAGCAAGAAAATTGTAAGACCAACCAATCAATTGATAAGTGAATAAACATAAAATATGGATCAAAAAATAAACATATCTCAAGCATCTGTAGAAGGAAGATAGTCTTTCTGACTCCATGGATGAAAAAAAAATTACACTTGGAAAAAGCAGTTGTGGGCAGAAATCTCCAATATTTCCTACCACAACTATTGTGACCACAGGCCACCGTGAGACTTTTGGAAGATATCTAGAGATATTTACAATGGAACTATTGAAGCTCATATTACTGACAGCAAAAGCAGTTGGAACACTGGAATACCATTTGTCTCCTCTGTGAGCAGGCCACTAAGCATGCCTGAGGACATTTCCTTTGCCTGCTTTTCTGCAAAAGACACAAATTAGATGCATGTACTTTGCAGTGCTAGAATATATTCTCACCTGCCCAATATGCACAAGGCTGGAATATATTCTCACCTGCCCAATATGCACATATCTCTACCAAATTTGACTTCACTAAATTCTATCTACTTCAAGACTTTCAAGAAGTTGTACCATTTATATGATAGCAGATTTTTGTCTACCATTTCTCCAGAGAAGCAGAGTTCTGGTCTTGCAATTTCAGTAGTATAACTTAATTTCAAGATTCGGAAAACAAAAAAAAAAAGAAAAGAAAGGAAATTATTCAGAACTCTCCAAAATCTTATTTGAGCAAAAATACTACCAAAAATGAGAAACTATGATGACCAAAACTATGACTATGAAATTGCTATGTTTCATCTTTAGTATAATGTTTGTCTGAAGGTCTTACTGCTGTGAAAGTCATTCTTAAAAGTTAGTGAAAAGAATCTTTAAAAGACCGAGTGGATAAAAACGTTACTTGCCTTCCTCCCTTACTCACATTTTATCTATCCTAAACAGATGGATTAGTACAAAATGTGAAATGAAGCCTTTAAACCCAGGAAAAAAAATCCTGTTGCAGACCTTCTACCTCATTTAATTTTACTGGGCAAGTTCAGAAAGGAAAGACTGTGGAGAGAAAATGCTAGGTGTCTTTGTGAATACCAGTAACCACATTAGGCGGTCACAGACTTATACATCCAGTAGATTTCAGTCACTGTAGACTTACTCATTCCAGTTTCACCTCCCTGGAGAGAGACACCTGTTTTCAGCAAGGCTAAGCAATCAGTCTATGACAGGAAGTTTTCAGACCCCAAGGAAGGTGTGTTTTAATCTTTTTCTTTATCATTGCTGGAATAGGCATAAAGACAAGGTGAGCCTGCCTTATCTGATGCCATGGCAAGAAATTATAAGCATGCATTATTATCTCGCAGGAGCTCAGGAAAATCCACTGTCAGAAAAGAAACCTCTTTAACCCAGTGATTCAGCAGATGGGAGTTACACGGAGGAAGCTGATACAAAGAAAACCCACCACATTTCTCCATGGGAGGCAAGTCCCCCATATGTCTCCTTTGTCTCATTTCCTTTGTAACTTCAGAATTGGAGAGGCACAAACATGTTTATTCCTGCTTCTGCTCTCATTTTGTCCTGCCATAACGCTGCCCTTGCATATTCACACACCTCCCTAGGGACATGCTGCCCACCAAATCCACAGGTCTCCCTTCCAGTTCTGTAGGACCAAAGTGTCTCCTGTGTGTCTCCAACAAACTCTTCTGTAAACTCTCAATCACAATGACTGCTGCATTTTTGTATGACCTGGAGTATATCCCATAATCTGGTGTACTAAGTATTTCTAATGGATTCCTAGAGTTTGGGGTAAACCATACACACATTAAGGTGTTGGTGGATTTATGTTTGTCAAACAAAATGGACAGCAAATATATCGGATAAATTATGTTTTGATACTTAATGCTCAACAAGGTGATACATTATTTGTTCAGAAATATATCACAATATAGCCACTTTGACCATTAAATTTAAACCTTATGTATCTTTTTCCTGGCCTTAGTAAAAGTTGATGTCTAGCTGTTCTGCTCTAGGGTTATTTTGGAGACAAACAGCAATGATGAATTTTAATGGCATGCCTCTATTTTCACTGAAGAACCAAAGTGACCCACAGGAGCCAGGAAAAATGCAGTTTATATTGTTTTTTGTGCCCTTTGCACTCTGCCATCTGTCCATCCTTTATCCCTTACAAGAGACATGTGGGGAACAAGATGCTGTTTCGTGCTCAAGAGTCAGCTGCATACTATGCTAGGAAGAAATAAAATATTTCTTACTGCAATATTTTGGTAAAATTAATTAAGCAATAACCCTTTTTTATTGTAAATGGGCAATATATTAACACTGAGTTTCTCTGACTGTCAAAATTTCCCCTGAAGTCCCTGTATGTTTCTTGCATGCTTTCCCTAAAAATCTGAGCACAGTTACGGACAAGAACACGGATTACCTAAGTATATGCTCTGATTCTGTGTGATCACACTCATGTTCTTGAATTCCTGGGAGTAGTTTATTGCAATCTCTTACTACTTCCAAAGCTATTGCAACTCAATGAGATGAGTAAAATATCAACCTTTATCTCTGTTTTTTAACTACATACAAAATACAGTGAGAGTCTATCATCACTACTTTCATTCTCCACTGTAGACTAATCAGATTTCCTTCATTACAATGTATTCTTCTACAAAAGTGAGGAAACTGCTGCTCCAATTGAGAAACTGTTTGTATTCAGATGAGGATGTAGAAGCATACAAAATATTTATACAGTAAATAGGTAATCTCCTCTACACAAAAAAGGACGAGGACAAAATCCAAATTCACTTTCTCAAATGTAATTCAACTTTCTCATGGATTACTTGGTAATGGTAGTTGATTTCTACATCCGCTCTTAAAAATATCTTGCACACAAGTGGCTCCAGGAGGCTTTTGATTTTAAAGGACTTCTACTTGTTCTCATACTCAACCTCCCTATTTCCCCTACCACTGGTAGACAATAAATACTTGTCAACGTTTTTAATGCTGTAAAAACACAACTCTAAGATGCTGCAACACAGTTTGCACTTGTTCTTTCAAGTTTATGTCTTGGAAAATAAGAAAACTGCCTAAAAGAGCAGTTACAGTTTTGCACCACAGGCACACCACAGAGTAGCCTGCTATTCCCTTCTCTCTTTGAGTGTATGGCTGTATCCTGTGTTTTAGTTCAATTTGCACTTGCACTGCCTTTTACTAGGCTTTTAAAAGGTTTAACATAATACACACAATGCACAGTAAGATAACTGTTAGCTGTATTGCCTCCTCTGCAATGAACACTGAACACTTGTTTAACCAGGTAAGATACCCACCCTCTTTCTATTTTTCTCCAGAGTCAAAGCGAATTCACATCTTAAAAGCAAAAAAAAAAAAAGATAAGACAGGATAGTTAATCTTATCTCCATTTTGACTTTCTAATGATCCAACTTATTGTATATTTTCTCTGATCCTAAATTCAAGACCCTACTCCTGATACACAGTATATAAGGTACCTTGTGGTTTAAATACATGCTTGTTCTGATAAGCATTTTGTACTGCCCACATAAAAGAACTGAATGCAGAGCTATAAAAATGTCTCCAAGCTCAACTGTAAATTAAAGCTGTCACTTCATATTGAAAGCCTGGAGATGCTTCATGGCTTTAGGAACACATAAGGAACCATTACCTTTCTATCTTCTTTTTCTCTTCACATACTATGTTCCTGTCTCATTGCAAGCATTTCTTTGGGAATAATGATCTTCCAGTTTGTTTTTAGTGAGGATTTATTCTCATTACACGAACACAGGATTACACCATAAGGCCAAGATTTCAATCATAAATCTGTGAAAAATGCTGAGTCTGTCTACTGAGAATGCTAAATCATGACTGTGATTTTTTTTACTGTTTGCAAAGTTTATGTAACTAGATTATGTTGTTGCATTACACTTTCATCTACGTTCAGTGTTCATTTCCTTTTTTCCATGGCATTAGAAGTTACCATTTTGCATTCCCCCTCCTAAATTTGTAAGAAGCCAGTGAAATAAAACCATATAATTTATCCCAAAAGGTTTCACTGAAGTCATTCAATCAAGTCTTTGAAAGAGCTGGATGCAGAACAGAGTTCTTTGATTTCTATTTCTAAGCATTCTCTTCAATATGTCCCAAAGTATTCAAACCCTTTTTTAATTATTAAGGAACAGCTTTGTAGTTAAAACAAAGGAGACACTTACAAAAAGCTCCTGCCCTTCTCCCCATAAAGCTGTGTATTGCCACCTTGATGTTCTTAAGTTTTATCAAACTTTTTGATGTTTGCATTTTTGTATAGAACTTTCTATATATTTTATATAAATAACATATTGTTTTTCATTCCTTTATGAGGGACGAGCAACCTGATGAACTGTTAGGTTGCCCAGTGACATTGAGGAAGTAACACTGTAACCCTCCAATGACACTGGCATTTCAAAAAGATATATATATATGGAGTCAGATGTGTTAATAAAGAGTTTTTTAGTTTGCTCTGAACAGAACGGCCATGTCGTTTGTGTGCCGCCCCACAGTAACAGTGTATAATTTAAGAAAGCTGACATCAGCCATGAAGCCAAGTCATGTACGTTCATGCAAATACCCAAATGTGCAGGGAGTTAGTTCATAGCATATATATATATAAATTGCAGATATATGTTAACATATACATATATATGTATGCATATATTTATATGTGTGTATGTAATTAATTCAGTGTCCCTAACTCTTTGGCTATACAAGGAATTATATAGAATTCATTCTGAAAGTCTGTCCAAATCACACATGCAATTTATCTAGATACAGAATAGTTACCTTTTCTGAATAAAATAAATCCCAGAAACGTTGTAAGTATGAAAATTATAATTACATAATCCTAACGTAATTTAACCCAAAAGCTCTTCCCTCAGAAAAACTACTAGATTCAGTAGAGGATGCACTCGTGTGAGGAGGGCATGATTATGTCTGATGTCCTCACAGCAGCTCCCATGCCTGCAGAACCACCCAGAATAATCACCATGATCCCCACGCCAACACTGAATGCAGTCATCTGCTCTGAGGCCCTCATTCCAGGGAAAGAACAGCCTTGTGGCTTTTCTCCATCAAGCACTAGGACAAACTCACTTATGTCAGTCAGTGCCCACAGAATCCAACCCCTGGAGATGGCCACACCACCAGAATAAGGAAAAGGTGTGGGCAGGAGGTGGGGACCAGCTATTAAGGGAGCCCTTTCTCACCATAGCTACCTGCACCTCCAAGTCATTTCCTACAGCTGCAGCCAGCTCTGCCAACAGGGCTTTTTGGCCCTAAACACCATAGTTATTGTAAAGACTGAATTCTGGCATCAAATACATATCTTTAGGTATTTTCTAAGTTCACTTGTTCAATATGTTTTTTCTTGTCTTTTTACATTTCACATTAACTTGCTTTCAGAAACATTGTTAAATTGGCTCATAGTACTGCCTGATTAAGAATTAAACTCCTGTCTTTGAAATAAATGAGTATTTTGAAAGCAACAAAGTTAATGTACTATATGTATTGTAAAGTAAAATATGACCTTTCAGTGATTAAATTAGGGTACAGCATTAATATGGTACAAGTAGTTCTCATCAAAGAACTTAATGTTGAAGTTTTTTTCCAAGAATTTAACATTAAAGTTCTTTCTTAAGAAATTAAATATCCATTTTGATGTAAGGAAATATTTACTAAACTTGGAAAGTCTGCTTCTTCAGATACAATGGTAACTTGACATAAGGCAATTATTCAAAACTGCCACATAAACTTTTCCTCAAAGATGCTTTCTTTGACTGACCAAAAGTATTGTAATTAGCCTCATACTACAAGATTAAGTTCTTCTTGGATGAAAGCGTATCAGACATAGTAAGTTAGAGTTCTCCCAAGACATGATAAACCCATTTTAAAAGCCATTGAAATAAAGCTCTTTTTTTTAGTAGACATGTGAAGGTATCAGGTCATCAAATCATGCTAGTTTTTTCTAAAGACTCAGAAAATAACTGAGCACTCATGATATAACAGTTACAGAATTCTAAATACTTTGGAGGTTCAAGGCTTTTCAAAGACAAGAACACTAGACTTTCAATATTTATGTTTGTTATTTGCTACTGCCCTACTTTTTCATTCCTGTAGATCTTATAAATTACTATATTACATAATGCTGTAAATATTATTATTCTGTTGGTCATTGTTGAAATCTTTGGCATCAAAGGACCTGAAGCACTTATACAAACATTAGGAATTTAGCCTTTAAACACAATATTCTTAAACAGAAATCTCTGAGGAAGTGGTTACATTTGGAGAAGTAGAGATAATGTATTATTAGTGCATTTGAGGAATGCCATATAATTTCCATAGCACTTTTATTTCTTGATTGAAATTTCACAAGGTTCCCAATTAACACTCCTAAGCACTGAATATAAACAATTTCCTTAAGGCTCCTTCTAAACTATTATTATCCAACATTACCTCTCTTCCAGAACTTCTTTGGTGTTCCAAAAAATGGTGAAAATGAAGATCAGATCCTGAGAGAATTCTTCAACTACCTAACTCTTTCAAAACCTCTAAATGAAAGACAAATGCTCTTTTCAAAATGTCTATCATTTTAATATTTAGTACTATGCATTCTCTCCATTTATCACAGGATCAAAAAAGGTTTTATCATCATTATCTTTTCAAACATCTCTATCATTTACTTCTTTCATTTTTTCACAAAATGGAGAAGAAATACTAAGAGATCACTTCTGTCATTTACACATTTTTAAGTAATTTGACTATGCTATCATTGCTCAAGAGGTCTGCATCACTGTTAAGATCCTTTTTGCTCCAAACACATTAATACTTATTTCTGTGCTCTATTTCCATTGCCACAGTTTTCTTCAGTGCCCTCTTTTGATGATTTCAGCAATCTTCTGACACAGATACATAGTTTTCTGCAATATAGTGGAATAAGCATTGATCTTTTCCTGAGGTACTTTCATTTTCCTTTCTACATATGTTTAAATGCTAACATTGGTTACAATAAATTTAATGCTTTTTGTGTTAACATAAAGCTAAGTGAAGTGGGTTATTTCTTGAAACTGACCTTCATTTCTTGAGTTTTAAGGGAAAAGGAAGACAATTTTTTTTCCCCAGGGGCTAAGATTCTAAGTACATTCTGTGGTTTAGACAAAAGCCCAGTAAGTTGTATAATGTGACCACTGTGTAGCCATTTGGGTTTTATATGTTGTACATTTATTAAAGAAGTGAATCTGAAAACTTTCAGTCATTTCTCATATCATAAATTTAGATCTCCAGAACTCTTTACAGAAATTACAAATACTTTTAGCCTTTTTAAAATCCATTCTGCCCTATAATTATATAAAATAACTGCACAGGCAATCTACTAGAACGTTACAAAGATGCCGTGCCTTGGTCTTTCCTCATTATGACCTTGCTGCATTTCTCAAGCTAAGCAAACTAAGGAGATGTAGTGGAAAAAAGCCCCTCATATAAAATAATCCTTCCTCTTTCCTTTTCAGGCAATTTCCTTTATTTCCATATTAGGGAAATGGCTACAGCAGGATACCAATCACTAATCAATGATGAACCAAGCTTTTGGTTGCCAGAAATGGCTTTATGCAAGCAATAATTCTGGTCTTATATTTTATTGTGGACCTCATGACACAGCCTGAGGGAACTAAACTACTACAAAATCTCTGCTGCTATGAGTACGTGTGTGCAGAAAAGGGCAGACAGGGTGAATAATAAATAGCTGCTGTTAAAAAAATCGTATTTAACACTATGAGATATAAAACTATAGGTTTCAGAGCCTATATTTTTATATTTTACTGCTCTGCTTTTTTGCTGCTATGGAAATGCAGTAAAATGTCAGACAATATTTACTAAGCAAGTATCTGAATCACAGTTTAGAAAGAGGACAATAAATTAGTTTAAGGAAACACATTATAGTCAAAGGCCTGCATTTCAAGCGAATTATTCTTCACCTGATATGAATTATGAAAAAATTATAGGACCTTCCATTTGATCTAATATTTGTAAAAACACCATATGTAAATAAATTTGTCCTATCACAATAATATAAGAGAAGTCAGAGCTAGTGATGAAACGAGGATAAAACATCTAACCTAAAGACCAAACCTATTGAAGGTCTGCATCCAGTCTCAGCTCATTTTCCATCAGGAAACAGAATAACCTCATTTATTTAAAGGTTAAAACCGAGTGTATTTAAGTTAATGGAACACTTGTGTTTGTTTAAAGATATAAACTCCACCAGAGACAAGAAACTTAATGCTGGCAGGCACCACTTGTAATTAGTTGCACCCCTGGATTTCAAATTGGGTAATTGGGGTTGAAGACAAACAGATGACACCACTCTTTCCTAATGCCCTATGGTGAAAATAAGAAAGTTCTGTCACCTTGGAAGAATTGCCCAGATGTGATGAGACCTCAGAACAAAGTCATGTTAAGATGGCAATATCAAGCAAAATGTGCCAAGTCCACTCCTCACTCCATGGGACTAAGTCAACACTACTGCTCTTGGCATTATTTCTCATATTCTGAAACAAGTATATGGTGTGATGAAGAAGAAAAGGGAAAATATTTACTGTCCAAGATCTCTCTGGTGACTGAACCAACATTTTGTAGCAGCAGACACTTCCAAAATGTGTTTGCCCCCTCCGTGATTGCGCGTACTAACTTTGGCATGTCTGTAATTCCCAGACAAGAACACTTTTATCAATAAATGTTAATATTATCAACACTTATTATGAGAATTTATGGCATACTGCTCAGCAGACCACCATCCATTACAACTTAACTCCTGTTTGTCAACTTGCAGAATTACAAATCTGCTGCTGATTGAAGAAATGAATATGAGCATATTCATCTGTTTCCTACAATGGCATCAATGAAGATGGAGTTGACAGCGTAAAGGATTGGCATTTTCTGGGCTCTAATTTCAGAGAACTTTAAGTCTATGATAATTCTGATGTGCAATCAATACATTTTAATTTAACTGTATATACTGGAACAGCTATTCAACCTGAACATGGTATGCATCCTGTATGTATTCATTTTCAAAATGTCAGGATGTGCTTGGGAGCAGGTGTGGAACAGTCTCAATTTCCTCTAGAATGGGGAAGATACTCTTCAGGATAAAACTGCATAAATGTCACAGTTGTTATGTTGAAAACCTTTAAAAGGAAAGCAAAACAACATGAAAACCCTCAAGATCTATTTTGGCAAGCCATGCAAATGGCATCTATTACAAGGAGATTTTATACTGGTGCACTTACTTTGGACTGCAGGGGTTAACCAGAAGTTTTGGAGGTTAAACCAAAAGAACCACTCAAGCTGAAGGCTAATTGTGTTTTCTTTTTTCAGCCCAGTTCTTAAATGACTCCTACTGGGTCATGTACTTTCAAGAAATTAGATTAATCCAGCAAGTATATTTCTGTGTGAAATTACAAAGGGGTTAAATATGACTAAAATGATTCAGGGATAATATATCCAATATTATGGCACAGAGTGACACAAGCTATTGACTACATGAAGTTCTTAGCAACTTAGCTTCCCATAGTATGGAGTTCTACCCCTTCCACATGAACAAATCACTGAGTGTTATTTGTATTGAGATTGATTCTCATATATGAGAGAGGATGCTTTACATCATCATGGCATCATAACATACACATGGTGTAAATACATTTTATATATTACATAGAATTGAGAATCAGTCTTCCTTTAATGTTTTAGGAGTCAAATAAGTTTTACTATCTCCTCTCTACAAATGGGGGAGGACAAACAGACCATCATGGGCTAAAGTTCTGCACAAACTTCTTATGGGTGAAAGGAGATAAAAATTACAACTTTATATGGTTATGAGAGATAAAGATTCCAAATACATAGAAAGCAAGTAACATCTTGCATGCTCTGCATCAAATAAGGAGAGAGTGATACGAAAGCTTTAGCAGCTAAATGAAGCAGATGAGCAAGTGTAAATTTGTGTTAGGCTTTCTGTGCTGATGTTTAGTAGTTTTACTATGGACAGAGGTAAGCAGCTGATTATTATCCCCCAAGAGCAAAAGGAAGCCAGTAGGCAATTATTCTGAATTGTGGTATGAGACACAATGCCTCCCAGAGCTATTTGTAGGCTGATGCAATTTACATACCACTGTTTGCTCAAGCTTGTGCTTAAAAAACACTGTTTATCCAAGGTAATATTGTCATGCATGAGCGGTCAGGTCCGAAACCAAACAAGCTTTCTTGTCTCATCATCTCCTTGCTTGCTTTCAGAGATATTCTGCAGCTTTAGTGGTGGAAATGGAAGATCATCTCCTTCAAACGAAAACATTGCCAGAAGGAGAGGTGCTGTTCCTTGAGTGTTGGTGGGAGACAAAAGGAGATGTGCGTGCTGACTGTTATGGGACACTAGCAAGGGAAGAAATGGACCAAGTCTTTGTCTTCCATACATGCTGATGGAAATGAAGCAAAACAGAAAATCTAATTGCATTTCTGAATAACTTCTAGTATTTGAAATATTTTTTTCATTTTGAAATACCATAATATTCCCTTGTTCCTCACCAAAATGTCACATAGTGCTCATGTCTTACTTTAAAGACAGCCCATATTTCTAACCCTGCAGAAGCTGAAGAGCAAGTTGCCCCTATCCTATGGTTAATCAGAATCAACATCCTCCTACGAAAGCAAGGAAAAGGTCACCCTGATTTTAGCCCATCACTGTGGCAAATCCATAGTAACCCCTTGAAATGTTAAGCAGTTAAGCATGCTTAAAACAATGTAAATGAGAGAAGAATTAAATCCCAGGAGACAGGTCCATGCCTGGTGTAAATATCACAACTTAATTAAAGCAATTTTATGTATGACATTACATGGTGAGTGAGAATTTGCTTACATGTTTTTTCCTGCTGCCCCCCACCATCCCCCAAATACTTGTATCTTATACATATATCATTAGTCTCCACTCATAAAAACCAACCCTACTAAAATAATCTGGTCTTTTAGTTAAATTTAGGACACTAAAAGCTCTGAAAGGAAGTATGTGGATGAGAAAAAGGTTAGAGGGGAAAAGAAGACTCAGAAATTCTCTCTCTCCATCATTGTTTCTCTTGTTCCTCATAGTTAAACTATATTCCTCATCTGTTAAGATATAATTGTATTTTTGCAATTATTTCCTCCTGTCAGGAGACAACTTGAGAAAAGACCTCATTGTCTCATTCCTTAAACATACAAAATTTCATTATCAAGGCTGCTTCCTTCAGTTTAACCTATGTAGTGAAATTAGGCTGCCTACACAGGTTCCTAGTCTGCCAGAAAATCATCTTTGCCCTCTTCTGAAGCTCATGATGACTCTTGCATGAACCATGCCTGTTTAAAACCAGGTATTTTTCTTCATTTTGTGATTATTTTATTATCAGCATATCTGATTTCCTTTAAATTCGATGGGTATTATTTGGAAATAATTTTGACAGAACAGATCCTCAGCACAAGCTTTGCTGAGAGACTCACCATTGGGTTAAAACCCAATTCCATCTCCTTCCAGTTTCTCAGGGTTGTTATCTTGTGGGCTGTCTTGAATGTTAAATCAAGGAAGTTCTATCTGAATAATGTCCTCAAATACCCACATTGTAAATAATAAATGTTTCAAGCCAAGG
>WBNO01033433.1:50310-141181 GCA_013400575.1 Peucedramus taeniatus
TAAGATCAACAACATCTCCTCAAAGCAAATCATTCACAAACGAGAGCACTGTCTATTATACAAGCACAGGATTGATTGGGTTGTCTCCCATAAAAGCCATTGAGCAATAGTTATTTACTGAAGTAATCTGAAAAGAAGCACTACTCTATGATCTTGAAACATTTTATGTTTTCTGTATGCTAGACCCTGAACCTTGGCAAGAGAAAAAAGTTAAAATCTTCTCGTAAACTCTTGTTCTTCTAACTCTTGAATCTGTGCACAGTATGCACAGATAAACAACCACACAGAAGTTCAAAATGCTTGTCATGACCCTGCTCCCCACAGCTGGATAGCAGAAGAGCCTAAAATAATCATAAAAATACAGGGTTGGTGTTTCAGAGATGGTCCATAATGCTTTAATATCTGGGGATGCATTCAAGCATCCCTTAGGTGCCTTAGCACATTAACTGTAAATTTCTACAGGCAACTCTGAAACTTAAGTTCTTGCTCACTAGAAAACATACTATAGACAGAAAGTGAAGAGATTGCTTTGATTTAGATTAGATTTCCCATTTATAATAAAAAGATTATGACCTGAGGCTGTTTCTCTCACTGATGTCACGGAGACACATTTAGCAGTTTTTACTCTTTTATTCTGCCTTGAACTAGAGTTTAGAAAATCATCAGAAGTTTCTATATTTGTGTTCTAAACCATGTTTAGTAAATAACTGTTTGGTTTCAGGTATTTTCAAATCATGCAAGTTTTGGGGGTGGGTTTGTTGGAGTCTCATTTAACATATAATTTATGTTTCACATTTATGGACTATTTGATTTTGCTTTATTTGTGGCCTCTGCCCCTCCTCAGTTCAAATAATCAGCCATGGCAGTTCTGAGATATCCTTGAAGGAATTGAGCTCGGTTCCTCTGCTAAGAGAGAGAGGGAGCAGTTTCTGCATCATTAAATTTCAATTTAACCCTTCACATAAGGCTTGAGTAAGTACTGAAGAGACATATAAGCTTTGTGCTAACATTCTTCAGAGGAAGGAAGTTCATTCTACTTTGATTATCCTTTACTGTGTATCTGTACACATCTGTAACTCACTGACCAATGGAAACACCATTCTTAGCACAGTGTTCCAGACAATGCTGTTAAACATTTCATTTTTCTTTTTAATAATAATTTGATACAAGGGGTCATGCCTTTGTGCTGTTGGGTTTTTTTTTTTTTTTTTGAAANTTTTTTGCTTTTTGGAAGGACTCTTACTACTGTAATGAACTTTGCAATGAACTATCTTTTCCTGTAACATTAACATTTTAATTCAAAGTTCATCTTCCATGCATATGCATAAAAGCATTAATATAAAAGCACTTGACAACTAACATTTTAGCTAAAGTCTGCTGCAATACCATAATTTGACTAATTCTACTGACAAGCCACAAAAATACATGTCTTAAATAATTCAATTTAAAATACAAAACTAATACACTTTTTCGGTTCTTTCTGGCCAAAGGAGACAGATTCTCTGTCTGGATCAATTTTTATTTACATTCAACTTTTTACTATCAATTGAAAAATAGATAATGAATCATTAGCATCACAAAAAAAATTAAAGAATATTGCAAAAGCCATAATTCTGGTTGACTGTAAAAGTGTGTAAGTTTTTTTTTCCTCTACTCCTTTCATTTTTCTTGGATTGACACACATTCTTTCATGGCACGGTTAAAAAAAAAGCTAACCTGATGAAAGCACCATCACAATATATTGTATGTGTTCTGTGAAACAAGTATTTTTCACAGCCATGATGGCACAGGCTTAAAAAAATGCTTTTGCTTTTCAAAGATACATGCTGAAAAATTACATATGTCAAAATGCCAGTACAATCAGATGGGACCAGAGAGAAAGCAGGAATATACCCCAGCTGCTTGCCTAAGAAGCTGCAGCAGAGATCCTTATTACTATTTCAATTGCAGCTGAAATGTGTTTCCACGCAGACAAATTGTCAAAGGATGTGCATGGCACTTAAGTTCTGCTTTAGCATCCTAAGTGAGGCTTATTGCTAGAGCCTCTCCATTTAGGTTATTTTCACCATGAATGGAACATGCTTTATATAATTCAACATATGGCAGTACAGACATATCAGAGAGGTTTACAGTGATGAGTCTGACAAGAAAATTATTTCTGAAACGAGCTTAAACACTTGAGTAAGGTACTCTGAGTTAAGAATTGCTATTACTATTCTAGTGGCATAAACATCCAATGCACACACAAAGGAAGAAAATGATTAGGAATCATTGAATCATTCTGCTGGAGCAGACCAGCAGCCATTCTTTCTCTTCACACAACTTGCTTTGTTTTGCCAAGACTGTCTCTCCTGCATGCAAACAACCTGCACGCTACGTACTAGACACACATATATCAATATACATATGCACATATTGATCAGTCACAGCTAAAAAAGCTATTTCAAAGTACTTTTATGTCTTAAAAAAATAACTAGGCCTGTATGCCAGAAGGCAGCACAAACCAGCACTGTGATAAGAGCACACCTATAGCACTTTGCATGAATAAACTGTACATTTTGTACTTTAGCATCAAATTTTTAATACAATTTGCTCAGTACATGTGTGTAATCACCTTGTTCACAAGCATGTTTTTGTGTCCATTCCCTATCTCTTCTCCCCATTTCCTTGCATGGACTATTTCAAATGCTTGTTGAAATACAAGACAGGAGCAGAGGTCTCAAAAATTCATTATCTCAAAGATATTTTAAGAAAATAAGGTAAAAGAGACATTTTAGCAGGAAAAGCCTACAAAAAGTCCCATTTGGAAAAACAGGGGACAGAGCTTACAGCAAAGCCTCCACCAAAGTCAATTAGCTGGAAGACAAACCTGAAGAAAACCTGACTCCTCCTTCCAGAGCTCATTAATCTCCTTGCAAAGCCTGGAGAAAGGCAAAGATGCAACTCCTGCATTTCAGCAGCTGGGCAGAGAAAGGAAAGACAGCTCATCTGGCTGAGCTTGAAGGAAGTTGTGCTTATGATGCTGAGTTTTTTTTTCTTGATCTACACCAAACATGCAGTCTGTGAACTGAGACAGCCACCACTGAACACAGGTGCTGAGAGAAGGATGCAAAAAAAAGAGTCAAGTCCAGGTCTGTGAGTGAAAGCATTGGCAGGCTCAGGCTGTTTAAGAGATGGGTTCCAGTCTCTGGAATTGTCTTTGAATAGAGATGGGTGGTTTTTCATATTTTATGTATTATGGAATGCCTCAGTTGTTCTAATGTATAATGTATATGTGACTTTCCAGTATCTCTATGGAAAAGGAACATTTTTTCCATCTATAGGCCTAAAAGTGTTGAGCTAAAGAAGCCAACTAACACTTAACCTCAAATTAGTGCCAGTGAAGCAGTGGTTTGGTATAATAAGGTGAAAGTTTATCATGTGAACTAATAAGAGCATTTTAAGATCTTTATTTAATATCAATAATAGGGAAAAGTGACTGTTGTATGCAAAGAATAGAGAAGATAAAGACATTTGCTCACTTCAGTGTCTCTGTAGGCTTGAATTTCACTAGCAGAAAGTCAACAGCACAAGTCAATGAATGGCCTAAAATTTCACTTTCAACATGCTGAGTTTTACTGAAAGGAAGTTGAAGAATCTGAAAAAATACTAAGATGCTTGAATCATATTCAACACTACTACTAAGTGATTTGTACTGTATATTATAATTAAAATAGGTACTGAATAATTATCTCTGAAAGGTTATTAGAGAATAATGTGTTTATGTGAATACAAGCATATTGAAATATTAATATTAAAATGACACAATGTGGCAAAAAATAGGAATAAAGGCATAATGTTTGACTATTTATAAAGTAATTTAGCATATTCTAAACACTCTTTGGAATTTTTTTTTGTTTATTGAATGCATATTTACCACTAAAAGGAGGGTGCTGTCTTTATGGCTGACAGAACTGTTACTTAGAGTCACATTCAGGACTTCATCACAAAATTGTAATGTTTAGCCTGTTTGATGTTTTCCATAAAATCCTCCAAAGACAAAATTCTGTCCTATGCTTACTCCACAAAGTGTTATACAGTAGCATGGAAAATAGTCTAAGGCAATCCTATATAAATCATCAGAATACATTACACACACACATCTCAGACTTGCTGATAAATGTAAGCTTGCTTATATCAGAGTGTATCTTTCTATTACAGGTATTTAGTATTTAAAATATTGTAAAACTTGCTGACCGTACCATGAGCTTTCAAAATGGTAAAAAACGAAATTATTGCAAAAGACACAAGATGCCATTTTGCATCAGGCAGTTCAAGAAGGAGCTATTATATATATGTGTGTGTGTGTGCTAGTCAAACAGTCTATTCTGGGGTAAAAAAAGGCTGTATAATTCCAAAATTGGAATTAAAGGAGAAAACATGCCTTTGTTAAGAACATGCACCCTATGAAGATTAATACCCTTGATATTCTGAGGTGTACATATCAACCCAGTAAAGCATTAGCCTTGTGACATGGTGGTGGTGGACACAGATGTGTTTGTTTAGAGTAACAAATGGTCTAATAGTACTTCACTAAAACACCCACAACAGTCCCTGAGTATCTGCTGAGATAACCAGCAGTGAAGCAGTGAGAAACATAATGCTTGCGAATACTGGAGATTTTATATATTTTTTAATCAGTACCACCTCCATGGTAAAAGTGTTGTTAATCACCACAGCAGTGTATGGTATAGGAAAAATACAACTACAACCACAACCAACCATAATGTTGGTTGTGTTCACAAGATGTATACACACAAACTCTTTGGAGTGTTGCCTAATGCAAAGTGTTGGACAACCTCCTTCCACCGACCCCTGCTTGGAGTTGGTACCTACTCGGAGGTACCAAGGCCTGGCATCCTTAAACATCAGCCTGAAAATGCCTAAGCCACATGAGGGCAAATGTAACAGCAGACTGTGACAGGTGTGAGGAGGTCCCTGAGTGTTAGGCACCCAAATGTGTTTGACTTGGAGAATACATTTTTGCTCAGGTATCACTGTCCTCCTTTCTGCAAATGCAACCCTTTAAATGACCCCCTTTTCTTTAATATATCTTCCTGTGTCTTCTCCTTCCTTTAGTCTACTAATTATTTTCTCCTCCTCTTCAGCCCTTTGCCCTTACCTTTCCCACCTTAACCACATGTGGTTAAGCCTGATATTTAAAGTAAAAAAGTAGTCCTACTTAGTGCAGCTTAAGTTAGCAGAGAGAAGGGAAAAGTCCTTTTCCTACATTTTCTCTGCTCTTGAGACAATTATTGTCGGAGAAGGTTGGTTGGGAGCAGGTGGCTGAGTTCCACCTAAGTGATTCATAGGGACTCAGTCAAAATTTTATTTAATTTATTGTGGAAATCAATATTACATCAATATAATGTAATATTACATTAATACAATATGATAGCAAAATCAGCAAATGAACAGGATGAAAATGTTTACAGGCAGGTTTAAAGGATGACAGGTCTTTCTTTCAAGACCAGTGGAAAACTCTAAACAGAGTGTGTTTTCAGAACTGGTAGTTTCACTTGGAGAAAGAAGAAAAAATCATTGTTCATCCAGGGAGTGCCCTCTGTGAAATTCCTAATGATGGCAAGAGCTGAAAAGTGAAAGGAGAGCAGATTCTTTATAAGAAATTGAATTAAAAAAAAAAAAAAGTAAAGATGCTTTCTTTAAAAAATGCTTCGAGAGAATAGGGGTCAAAACATCCATGATCCTCTGTGAGCTTTCTTAAATTTTACTATCAGTAGTATCAGTAGTGCAACTTTGTTCATAATCTGTATCTACAGAAAGTCATTCATGGGAATTGAAGCAGTTACTTCACTGTAGTGCCAATCTACATTCACATGCATAATACTACCAATACTAATACTACTACACACTAATACTACCAATACCACACATACTACCAATCCCTAAAATCATGAATATCAGACCTGTCATCCATGAAAAATTGGTTCACATATTAATATAATCTTTATTGTAATATTTACAACATTTGTCAACAAACCCAAAAAATAACCCTGGCAGTAAGAGATACCAACAGCCACCAGCCAGTATCTCTCCAAATACGCTTTTTCACTCTCTCTCACCTTTTCTTTTCTGTGTGTCTGTCTTTTCTACAGGCTCCCTCGAATAAATTTTATCAAATAAATTTTATCACATTTTATCACATCAAATTTTACCACATTAACAGCTGGAAGTCACACAACCTAGATAAATTTTCAAGACCACATCTCTGACATTAATGTTTATTGTGAAAACTCGGACACTCCAGTCAAAGGTCTACACCTTGCAGGAGGCACTTAGAAACACATCACAAGACAATGATTTCTGATGCAGAAAGCTTTTCAGCACGATGGGATTTGCTGTATTAACCTTTGAAACAGAGGTTGGATTCACTCAGAAAAGAGTGAATCCAAAAATACCACTGCAAAGCTACTACTTTGCTGTGGTAGTCAAGAAGGACAAACTCAAAGAAAGCAAAAATGTTCCTTCTCTTCTGTATGGTGAGCAGGCAACCAGATCACAAAAGTATCAGGATACTGCACTCTGAAGAGCAAAAAACTAGCTAGGTGAAGAGGATTGAATTAATGTCAAAGTTTACAGAACAGAATATTTATTTACAGAATCCACAGAATCAACATATTTTAATTTATGATAATTTAATTAATTTAATTTAGAGACAGAGAAAGGTCTGAATATGCAATGGGTATAAAATCACTTATCAAGAAGGTCTGAGGATTTCAAAGTGTCCTCATGTAACCTAAGAGACAAATTTATTCAACTTACACTTTAGAGAGACAAAAGAGGTCTCAGTCACACAATAAGTGCTCAAATCACAACAAATTTGTGCTTTGGCAGTTTTTCAACAAAGGTTGAGCATTTCTTGATACTTCCTGGGAGCATGTTATTTACATACTTGCAATCTATCACAATTCAGCTTACCAATGATATCTTGAGAAGGTTTCTGCTTTGTCCTTTAAGTAGTTTTGTCATCACAGAAAAGGATTTTGAACACTTCTGCTCCTATATTTTGATAGAAAGCACCTTTCTGTGGCAAAACCACAAATAATAAATCACTGAAATACTAAACTATGTTGATAGCACATGTTTTAACAGTATGCAGTGTCACACTGTATTCAGTGTGCTGCTGAATAAACTGTGCCTCTGGAAGAGGCTTTCACATCTGTTAAAGGACCTTTGCATACATTCACATGAATTCACATTTCATGTTCCAATTTTTTTCCTGAAATTGTACCTGTACAAAAAGATCCAAAATCTTAGGAACAAGTATGACTGAGATAGAGTATAGCAAATTCAAAGAGTAAAGATACAGTTTTCTTTTTTTTCCTCTCCCTCTCAATAGGTGAAATCAGGAAATCAGGGGAAAACTCAATGATGGAAGTTTAAAAGGAGGGCATTATGGACCAGAAATGACATTACAGGAGACAGAGAGGGAAGCAGACAGAATTCATAAAACACAGATATCAGCTAAGAGGAAAAAAGTATTGGTCCTATCAATAACATGTTAAACTTGAATTTATAAAAACTTCTTGTTGATTCTGAGCTGTTGATACTACGTCCTTCCATAACCTTGATCATATAATTCTACCACTTTTCATCTCAACTCTGGACACATGACATGGGGACTAACACTTTTATCCTAGGTACCCAACAGTAACACTGCCAGGATAATGGCAATAATGACTAGATATGTCTGGGCACTCAGAAGGACCCCATTCCCGAAGTCACAGTCGTGGGTAGAATACTAAAACCTGAGAGTGGCACTAAGAACAAAAGGAGGGGAAAAAAATAGTACAGATCTCAGCAGAAACTGAGAACAAATAAATAAACCTTGCTTTATTCAATCAATCAATTACTTTGCAAATATATTCCCTTAAGAAACATCAGTTTTCCTCCTGAACTATATTAACTAGACAAATTATAGTCTACTTAGACAATGTATTTTCTATTCCTTTTGTAAGACCATTTTTTAGAACTTAAAAATCTTCTGAGAGTCACCCATACACAGATGAAGCGGTTGTTTCATTAGGTTTTGGCAAGAAAGCTACACTATTTCATGTGTAATCAGTCACTAATTTAACTCTTTAGAAGTCTTAATAACAAATTTAATCCCTACTAACCGTGACAATAACAGGACTGTCTTGTTAACTTCTCACTTTACACAATCACTAAACAAATGAAGCACAGGCATATACAATGTACTCTGACTCACTGCATAGCATCAACCTAAAATGTGTGGAAAGGGAATGGGGGAAAGTACCAGCACAGGCCTTGTTGTGCTAACAGGTTGAAAAGGAGGTTGGCCAAGAGTATTCCAGATGGCTGAGTTTTATATTAAATGTTCACAGAGTGAAATGGGCTGTTGCTGTGAGTGATGTCCCACATTAGTAAATGTTGGTCTTTCTCATCACATAAATCATAAGTTATCTATCTTCCTGATGCTATCAGTCTTCTCAAGATGCCTCAACCATGACAAGAAATAATGAGAGATTAATTGAACTGTTAACCTGTTCTGTAGTACTAGCCATTGGGAGAGGGAAAGACAGTCCTTCACAGAGAAGCCTGTCACCACACCACACCTTGGAGAACAAATGCTCTGAATTAGCCCAGGACTCCACAGAACACATAGAATTAGCAAGAATGACATTTTGGATAATTTTATAAAAGAGGGTTTAGGCTGCTGCAATTACAGCCCATGCATAAAATGATCCACAGCTTTGAAGGGTATAAATGATGACAACCTTAGCGATGTTGAAGGTACCCCTTAGACATCTGATAGGTTCCCAACCCATGCAACATTTTCCAGGAATAAACATATGCTGAAGCTGGCAGGGACACAAGTAAAATAACAAGGCAAAGCTACTTTAATATATCAAATACTCAAAAAATCACACACAGAAGTATTGGCTGAGATTGGGAATAAATTATTTCTGTTCCTCATAAAGAAGAATACTTAGACAAAATAATGTATCACCTTGACCATTTGCACTCATTACTAGAACAAATAAGCTTGTGTGCACAACAGAAGCAACACAGCAAACAGTGCCATGAGGCAGAAGCAGGTGTAGCATGTGGGGGCTTACTTTGAACTAGTGTGGTAATACTGACACAAAGTTTGTGGTTTATTTTCATTTGAAGGAACCCCAGTTCATGTAATCCATGACAGAAAGCAAGTGCAGTCAGAGGAGACAATCAGGATATTCCCTCCAGAAGTGCTAATGGTAATACTGACACAAAGTTTGTTTTCAATGAAGAAGAAAGAAGCATAATACATATGTAATCAGTGGGGTTTTTTCCCATGAGAATGAATTAGATCCTCAAAAAGAAACCTCAAAACTATAGTTCAATACCACAGACATGAAAATCCATATTTTTATGCACATAAGTCTGTATAGGTTGGCTTCAGTGGGACTATTATGTGTTGCTATTTCAGCAAAACAATTAGAATGTGTCTTCACAGTTACCTGCAGATGCCACCCTTCATGCTTTCAGTTGAGTTACCAGAGAACAAGGTCCTGAAAGACTGGTCCTACAGAGCAATGCAAAATCACTTGCTGATATGTCTACATGAATTTAGCAGTCCATATTGTTCGTGTTTCTCCAGTTCACTATGCCAGATCTGTCTGCACTTGGCTGGATAAACATGCCCTTTGCTGTCAAAAGGGCAATTCTTGCCTAATGGATGGTTTAAGATTCATACCTTAAATAGTTCTGAGCCCTGTAAGCCAAGCAAAATGTAGGGGGAACTATTGAACAAAGTACATCATAAATTGATAAGACAAAATAATTATTGCTTTAAGTAATTGATAATACTAGATATAAATTTCTCATACGTAAAAAGTACAATCACTTGCATTCACATATTTTCTCTGTCTCTGTTTAGCTGGAATTCAAAATTTGGTATAAAATCCTGATACAAATAGCTCCTTGCTATTTGCAGATGAGTAATTTGAGCCAGTTTCTGGGATCACGTAAAGATGATGCATTCAAATAAAGTAACATATGAAAAACTTAAAGAAACTTCCATACCAGAATACCCACTTTTCATAGGGCAATAAGTGTAGCAAGGGAAATGACTTGGGTTTTTCCTACTTGAAAAAGACTCTGAATCTATGCCTTCTTAATTGTGAAATGTATTAAGAGTTTTCAGAAATGACATTATTCTCTAATGCTCCTGTCCATTAATGGAGCACATTCACTGTACTTATTAAGATGGTGAAGAATCATTAGACTGGTGGGAATGAGGGAAAGAAAATTGAAACATTCCCTGCTAAGAAAGTAATTTAACAAAAAAATGACAGGAAGTCAGTGGAACTGAAAAGTGGGAGATGTTAGAAATAGGTCTACTCATTTGAGTCAAGTTTGATGCCATCAACAAAGACTGCTTTGAAGAAAATCATCCCAGTCCTCCTGCTCTCTGTATTTTTCCACACAGTACTCCCTATTCATTCTACTGTCTTCTGACAGAATGTCTGTGCCCCTACTATATCTTTTGTAATGTTTTCTGAAACAGGGACTGAGCCCTTCAACAGTGCTGGTGTGTTTGTACTGCACTGCCTCAGATGGCTTTAAAAGGCTAAAGCTACACTATGTTATATTCTGGATAAATAAATGAATTGCAATCCTTTCAGTACACCAATGCATATGAAAGGTTGTTGATCAGGGCATGGAATGCACACCCAAAAAGCACAGATACCAGGAACACATGCAGCAGTGTTAGGAAGGAAACACTAAACCAATTTTTTTTATTATTTTTATTTTTTATTTCAGAATGTTCCATATCACTACTGGAAGGATTTGTGTTCATTCTAGTATTTTGGAAAAACCCAGGGGTAGAAAATGCTATGTTAGTGATCATCTAGCAGCCTGGTAATTAGCCTGGGATATGAGAGCTGAGCACATATTTGGATTTGACCTGATTCAGATTCAAGAATTAGATCTTGCTGTTCTGCATCCACAGGAACTGTCCTAACACAGATGAAATACATCTGTGGTATGGCACAATAATTACTTTTTTTTTAAGTGGAAAACCTAAGACATAAAGAGTGTCCTAAGTTTTCAGTCTGGAGTGGTGGGTTTCATACAGAATACTACATACTGACATTTTTTTCCCTAGTCCTAGTTCCTGGCACTGAACATCAGGTCCCCACACCCTGGCTGAATTTTCCGGGCTCCAAGTATTTATGGGGTCTTGGGTTTTGCAGCATGTTTCTTCCCAAAACAGAAAACAGAAAGGAAAGCAGCTCCTACAAAAGGGAAAGCCATTATCATAAGATCCTTCACTAGCCATGGTCTGTGGTAAAACAGTAAACAGAGATGATTTCCAAAACAAAGTCAGCAGCAAGTCTCCAGTCTTCTAAAGTGGTGAGATGGCTGGTTGACTGAGTTTCACTGTTTCATAATTTTGCTGCCCAAATTGTTACTACAGAAGTGAACTATAAGACTGACTGCATCTATGTAGCCCCCACTACAACACAAGGACACAACTAATAGAACTATCTTTTTCACGTCATTAGAGATAGTAGCCCAAAAATGAGCTCAAGACCTCAGTTTCCGAACTTGAGTTTGTAACTCAGAACCTTGGTGCTGCTTTATCCTGTTTCTAGTATTAACCTGCAGACACGCAGTCTGAATCAAAACACAGTAGAACAGGGACAAGAGAACTAATCTTCCATTCACTGGTCTGCTATTTAAAATCCAGGAATGACAGCAGCAGTAACTGTGGAGCTGGATGCGTGGGGAATCAGCCCAGGGAGAGCAGCATTAGCATTGGCTTTAGCATGCAGGCTGCCGGGAGCAGAGGATTCAATACGTGGGTTTGAGCAATCAGGGTGTTTGGGGAAGGGAAATCAAGCAGGTGGTGAACAGGAAAGCTGGATCAGTAAGTGGAAAAAAGCTGTCGAGGGAATCATTAGGAGCAGTTGCCTGGCCAGGTCCCATTTAGAAGCAGCAGCTGTGCCAGCCTGATGAGGGGAGGGGATCTGCTCCACGCCAGATGTGCACAGCGTGAGCTCGCTGCCAGACACGGGCAGGAATAAAGACGGGAGCCGCAGGGAGGGTGATGTGGAGAAGGAGGGAAGCAGCTGCCAGGTTACTCCAGGAGCCAGATGCTGTGCACAGAACAGCGTGTACCACTGCTGCAGCCCTGTGATCTCTGAGCAGATCCTGCCTAGGAGTAAGGGGTTAAATAAATGTCCAAGGGAAAAAGTATTTCAGAGGCTGTAGGTGCTGATTAGGCTGATTCCATGCCTCTGTGATCGCTTCCTGCAATCAAGATGAGCTGGTATTTTCTGTTTGAACTGCAGCTTAATTTTATCACTGTAGAATACCTAAGAATTATTTCTTGGACTAGGCACTGGTTTAAAACTGAAGTGAAGGATATTAGATTTTGTTCTGCCAACCACCTTACAAAGTCTGATTTTTCTCTTTATCAGCTCAGCTGTAATTCACGAATTCACTCAGAATGGACATGTCTGACTCCTTCTGAAGCTGAGCTGTGATGAACACCGCAGAACCCAACAAACCAAAAGCCTCAAGACAGTGCCTTGGGACTATAAACATTTATTTCAACTTCCTCTCTTGGTCCTATGTTCTGCCTCTACTCTGCATTCTCATTTCCTTGGCCATCTTTTGCTGAAACTCTTGTAACATATGGTAGAGATTATATTTCTGACCATATGGGGAGGTCTGATCTTTACCTGGAATAGTAGAATCCAACAAAATATTCTGTCTCCTCTCCACTGCAAAATTTCATTATTTTATACTTAATTTTCTGCATTTTTCATTAAGTTCCTGTTTTGCCCTACTTCCAACTGTTTTATCAGTAAAATACTCCCTGTCTGTTCAGGAAGGCCTCAATTCTTTTAAATTGTAGTTTTTTATACCTAAATCTTTCAAACAGAATTCTGACACCCCATTCCCCTGTTGTTGCTCCTGGCATACAAAAGAACAAGCCTCTGAACTGAGCTAAGCTAAACCAGCATTTTCTGTACTTCTACTTACATTACAATTCATCACAGGGAGCATATCTGGTTTATGGAGCTTCTTTGTGCCTGTTCGAAAGTCACAATATAAATAAGTATCTATTTTTATTTCTCTCAAGAGGTCTAAGCTGACTGCTATAATACATAAAGAAAGTAGGAGCATGTTTTATGTATTTCTGGTTTTTAACAGAAAATGCTATCAGCAGTACTGTTCAATGAGAAGAATGAGACAAATAATTCATAGTGATTATAGTATTATAGAAGTTTAATCTTATTGTCTAAGGCACCTGTACCAGGAGACTTCCAGCCTTTTGAATGTATTCAATGTTTATGACATTTTTAAATGTCTAAAGGGATAAAAACAGGCACATGCTAATACTTCCTAGTTATTATTCATAGATTGAGTTATATTGTAATTGGTCAGAGAGGTCGCATAACACACATTTTGAATCTGGATAGAAAAACATTTTAAATCAAAAATATGCACGTGCAAATGCAAAATACATTCTGCTAAACTGGGTACTTTGATAGATTTTCTTTTTAGTCCAGAAAAAATATAAAAATAATATAAATAACATTATTAAGTTTGTTTTTTTTTTTATTTTAAAATGTTTTAAAAACATGGAGAAAAAAAACAAGCATTGCCATAAGTTTTCTTAGGATATTTTTACACAGCTTAAAAGAAATATTATGATGTTAAAATACTATGGACTATTTGTATTTATGCAGACTAACACTCTAGTGATTCACACATTTAGATTAAAATATTATTCCCTGCTATATTATTATGATTATTAATATTGTTTTTGTGGTAGCTAACACCTCAGAAAATTTCTATAATCATCTTGTGCTCCAAACTCAGATCTTTAGTACAGCTTAAGTTTTGTCTTCAATTTAAATAAAATCAGTTCTTGAGCTTATAATCTGAATTGCTAGAGTGAAATAGAAAAGATCAGACTGTAGTCCCAGCTCATGACATCTGAGTAAATAGTCCTTGGTGAGTTTGCAGTCTGAATTAACAACAGCATTCCCAAACTTCTCACTTTCACATGACTACGACAAAGCTGGTGAGAAATTACAAAGGTGGATCATGGGCCATTAGTCAAAAAAGAAGTCTGCTTTTCTACCTAGTAAGTCATTCTTTAACTGCTTACTCCACCCTGTTAAAACTCCCACAGAAAAGTTCTTTTCTGCTGGACACCAACCCTCCCTGACTGATTCATTGCCTTCATTTCTCCCTCCTACTCCATATAAATTTTACTCCATAAAATGCTTGGTTGAAGCTGATGGGTGCAGCACAGAGCCCATCATCAAAACCAGAGGACAGGATTCCCAGTTGCAACATTAAAACAGCTTAAAAGCAGCATCATTATTGAGTTGATCATTAAAAGATGCTTTTGGAATCCCCAGTATCAGACAATATTTAAGAAGCGTATCTTGTTTTTCACTAAAATCAGTATTTATATTTGTGATAATAGTTATCACATGTTTTTACAGAACTTAGCCTCTACTCAAAAACTACTGTGGAGTGCAAATATATCTATCTAAGTATAAACATATGATAGAAAGACATGCAACATATTTGGACAATCTAGGCCTGATATAGACAGTATTTATTCTGATGCTTAACCACATGTAGAGTACAAATTTTCTTCTTTGCCTTTATTTACATCTAAGACTTGATCACACAGACTGCAACTCAAAAAGGAATTTTGTTCCCCAAGAGATGCACTGAGGTCAGCACAATGCACTTAACAAGTATTTTCAAGCTTGAAACATTGCTTCAGCTCTCACATGCACCACAGAAAGCAGAATTGCTGCTTGAACTGGGGAACTGAGACAAGCCACTAGACCAGAAACTGTAAAATGAAAGAAGCAAGTAGTGCAAACCTTTCTCTGCCTTTATTTATCAAGATGAGATGGGAATAGCCTTGTTTCATTGAAATTTGCATAAAATATCTTTACCATTTCTTTCCAGATTTAAGGAGGCTTAATATAAAAGCTTATACACTTTGCAAGAATCCCTCCCACTAGAAAGAAGTAAAGATGATACTATATTGTAATTGTCTTAAATTATATTGAAATTATAATTGGCAGAATTATGTTCTATTTTGTTCTGAGAAGCTCATATTGCTTTAGTCAAATTGTGGCCAATAACATTCCTCTGATTAATTTCTCCTCCAAAATAGCAGATTTTTATCTATTTGATCACCATCACAGACAGAAACAGCTAACTGAGGAGTCTGTGTGAAAGAGGAAGGGCAGAAACCCAATGCCTGTACTCCAGGCTATTTCCATAATCCAGCACTTGAATTAACACACATCCTCAAAATAGCTCAGTTTCCTCTTTTACACATTGTTTATATCTTATTTTCTGCAAATAATCACAGACTTCTGTGGAATTAACCCCATGACACACTGAAGTCTGACTTGCCAGTCTGACTTAGCTTTTTTTCTGCATTCTGCCATGAGCCCTTACACAAAGGAGTCAATCAGAGAAGTACCTGAAGCACAAGTCTCAGAAATATCAGCATCACACAAAATTCCCTTAGCTTTTATTATTCATCAGACTACAATATGCATTCCTAACTCATTTTCTGGAAGTATCTCCTTATTATCCACCCTTTACAAGAAAGAATACTTCCCTTGGTCCCAACATCCTCTGCCATAGAAGAAAGCCACACAACCACACCTTCTGAACTCATGTTGTGTCTCACCTCAGTTAAATACAGTGAGATGGTAAATATACACTTGATCTGTATCTCCTTAAACTCAAAACCCTTTGCATTGGCCCAACAGGAATTGCGGTGAAAGACATCTTATTTTTTTAAGCTACCCAAGCCACTGATAAATGTTGGTTTTTTGGTTTTTTTTTTTCCCAAAAGTTTCCTAAATACCCATGAGAGCCTGGTTTGAAAAATTCTGCAGGAAATACAAAGATTAATTTAGTTTTCCTTTTTCTTCTCATTCTCACCCTTTGCCTAAGAGCTGTTTTGGTAGTTCTCCTCATTTGAACAGTAATTTAGTACATATGTTTATTCCCTCTTGTATACTTAAAGCATTTTATAGTTCTAATTTTCTAGTTATAAGATTATACCCTCTGATTTCCATGGCTCCCTGCCAAATATAACAGTTCATTCTGTATTATTGAAAACATATGCAGAAGCTTCAGCAAGCCTGATTTCCCTTCTGCCTTTTATTTCTTTCACAAACGTTCTTTCTGAACAGACTGATGCCTCAGACTTTTTACATTTGTTTCTCTTCTCCGTGGACTCACTGCAGTCACACCATCCCTTGCAATATTAACTGCTTCAGAAACTGCTTACCAGACATTTAGTAAAGGTGGCAAACTCTGAGCAGAAGTGAATTGTGCAGATGGAGTTCCACGAGAGTTCAGCTGCCTCAGGGGTGTTGCGGGCTCACCTAAAGGAGGAGGCTTTGGACTCCAAGTTCCCCCAGCTGTGAAAGGCACTGCAATATCTGAGGATCTGCAGATGGGGCAGACTGATGAAGCAGCTGTATCCAGCAAAAGCTTCTGCCATGGTTATACCCCAACACTGCTCCACTTATGCCCAGCTGAGAAACTGTTTGCACTGGGTTTGGTCATGTGCAGCACTCTTGCTAACAAATTTCTGAATCTTTTAATGCAAAGATAATACATCATCTAACTCATGTCTATCAGAAACATTTTAAAGATTTCATGCAAAGCCCAAAAATCCTTTCTGAAATTTTTCCCACTAAAATTCTCCAGGGAACACTACAATTTTGACTCAAAGGACAGTTGAACATGTCCTCTGTGCTTAGTGTCCTTAGCCTTTCCAAAAGCCTCTGCCTCCATCTGCATAAACATTTCCTAGTCTGCCTTTTTATTCTGCCCTCAGAGATCTGCAATAGTTCGCTGTGATTGCTCTTATGCCTTTCCTGTGCTTCACTTCAATCAAAGCTGTCTCTGCACTGGTAGCCAAACCACATGTCATTTCATCCTTCCATCAGTGTTCTCCTTTGTCTCCCATAGCGGTGCTGCATTCCATTTTAAAGTGTCTGCGATCCCGTTAGACTGCACAGGGGGGAAAAAAGGCACATAAAGTGTAATCATGGAGAAAGGGGAAAAAAAAGATGAGACAGAGTGAGGAAAGGATTAAGTTTGAGACTTTCTCCTTTATCTAGTAAGGCAAAGCCCCCACGACCTGCAGAGAAAACTTGCCCATGGAAGGAGGCTCGTGTCCCCTCAGGACAATCATCCACCTTTCCATTCCACTCTGCAGGTCACCACAAAGGCACAGGCATGCTTTTGAAACACGATTCACACTAGAAGTAATACTAGAAAGAAATACAAAGGTAAAACTGTCCTGCGCCATGTAATTCAAATAAAAGCACTTGCTGGTTTGGGTTTTTTTTTTTAAGCCACACATACTAATGGGACATTTTATCATGGTGCCTCCACTCCCTTCAACAGCTACAAGAGGGGGCCTGAAGAAGCTTTCATTGAAAGAAATTTTCACTGACCACACAGTGATTTGTCCATGTTTCCTTTCACAGTTCCTTGCCACACTCCATTTGTATCTTAAATCTAGCTGAAAACTTCACAGAATATATTTTGTTTAACTAAGTAATGCCCATTTAAAACTCTAGATAATTGACAATTATTTTGTGCAGAACTAACAATGTGAACTGGTTTGAGCTCCCCAGCTCACAGTCACACACAGCTGCCTGCTAAGGCACCACACCCACACCTACCTTGCATATCCCTCCAGTGTGGCCACGGAGCCCTGACCTGGGCAGTACAAGCATTGCCTTCCTGGAAAGCAATTCATGCTTCTCCTAATGCAAAACATTCTTCCCAAGCCATGCAGGTAAAGTCTAACAGCTAATGAGGTAACAGGGAATAAACATCACTTGTGGTCATTTATTGATTTATGGGGGTTTTATTATAACTGACTTTTATCCCTGATGTGATCAGGATGAGCTGAGTTTTGAGATGTAGCGCAAAAGGTCTCGACTCCAGTCCAGCTTCAGCAGCACTCCAGTCCAGTTTCAGCAGCAAGTGTCCTCAAAAACTACAACAAATATTTTAATTATGTTTTGAAGCAGAGATTGTGAATAAAAAGCTTGCTTGCTGTATTTTATATAGTCATTTTGTTCAGAAAAAAACATAATTTGAGTAGGAGTAACTAAAATTAGTGTGTTAGGAAAGGTAACAGTTGAAAAACTTAATCTGTAAATACTGCAAAGTTATTTGAAATGGCTACTGTTTGTGAAAATATATTTTTCATGCTGTATTGCCTTTCTTAATCAAATTATGTACCATTTTTTCTCAAAAAAGCCTGAATTGCAGTGAGCATAGAAGCAATGAGAGGAAGTCATCCAGAAATAATTCTTAGACAAGGTGACCAAAATTACAAGAATGCCCACAGACTCAGAGTCTTTATTTCTGGATTAATTTTAATTTCATCAAAAGGCTAGAATGACTGTTCTAAATAATAACAATAAAAAAGGTTTACAGTTTTATTGGAAAGTCTATTGGTCTGTCAAGCTAATTATCTGACACCACTGTTGCAGTACATTAAATTCTGCAGTAACAAGGCACTTGGCATCCTCATTAGTAGCTACATGACTCCTTGGGAGACTGAACATTTGCTAAACAGCAAGCTATGAGGCAACAGCACTTTTGAAATTCCTGCTTCCCAGGATCCATTTCCCTCTCTGTGTACATACACTGTGCTTCTCCCTGTGCACACCATGCATCCTATGTGGGGAAGGAAAAATGAGATAACAAGCAGGTGGAGTAAACTGCCCTTCCAAACTGAGGTGCCCGGGGATTTTCTGTAAAGAAGAAAAAATCACATTAAACTACCCCACATCTAGACCAGTGTAATCCTCTTCTTTGACTAAGTTAACTTTGCTTGTATGTTGGTTTACAGTTTGACACAGCCATTGTAAACATGACACTTTAAAGCCTTGTCAACCCCTGTGCAACGTGCAGGGCAAAATCACACAGGGGGATTCCCAGAAAGCTTGTTGGGTCTTCCCTTTGCACTCACAAGTCCAAGGAACAAGACTGATGAAAAAAAAGCATTGTCTAATGTATTTGCTCTGTATTTCTCAAGTCTCACAACTACCAGAAGGAAGGCTACAGGGAAACTCTCTTCCGATTACTTGGGTTGGCTTTAATGCTGCTTTGTGCCAGTGAAGAGTACTTAAGGCTACCTTAAGTGTACTGTGACACAGAGATGGGAGCTTGGGGCTTCACCCATCTCGAGGTACCAGCTGCTGTAATATTCAGATATCTCCAAAAATCTCAGTTACAATATAAGCTAGTGTTAAGAATCAATTTAATGTCAGAGGTTGGACAGCAGGAGCTCTTTAAAATTTTATTTGGCAGTTTGTTTCTATAAAACCCCATTTTATATTTTCAGTGGTTTCACTATGTTTTATAACCTTGCTAAGCACAGGTACAGGCAGAGATGATGAGCACAAAGCTTGCATATAAAATGAATGAGCTTTTCCAATTCTTGCTGATAAAATAAAAACTTTCACCTAAATTAGGTTGGAAACCGCATCTATTCTCCTGCATTTATGTGGCTTTATTAAAGTGCCTCTTTGTACTTCAGTGAACAATTACAAATCATTTTACCAATTTCTTCAGACACTCAGGCATGCCAAGAGCTAATTAACTAGTGTGACAATTGCAAGAAGAAGCAACATAATTCAGTTTTTTAAATGGCTGGAAGGTATTTAATTTGAATAAAAGAGCAATTAAATAGCAGGAGTAATAAATGGTATTGACAGGTACGATGCACATATCAGAAAGGTCGCTAACAAAGTACTTGCAGATACTTTCAGAAACTCCTCTTTGGAGTTGTGAAATTAGGATTAATTGGCTGGAGCTGTTTTATAGACTATTTCACACATTTAATACCTTACAATCTATCGAGGTAATCAGCCATGTGTAAAGAACAAGTTTTGAATCGATTCCCTGATTAAGTAAAATACAAGGTTCTTTGTATGCAAAATGTAGAATGTTAATGCAAGATTCATCTGGCACAGTGGAATACAAGTAGGAAAGACCTTTCCAGTATAGGAAATCCCAGAATCTATCAGAATTTGAGAGTTTGTTGGCACAGCTTAGAAGTACCTCCTACTTTTGCTGTGAAAATTTGGCAATACTAATCACCAGCCATGTAGACTTTTATTTTGTAACAATCAGTATTATTCTACATCCACCTTTTTTTGCTTATTTAGTTTAAATAAGCTTTCATTGTGTCTTTTAAATACCAACATTTACTACTGGGAAAATATTCTCTCTTTCTCAGTACAATAAAAAATACAAGAATTAGTAAGTTCCCCAAGAAGCTTGCAAAGCAGAATACAGGTAATGAGCTACAAATGCTCGGAAACACTGGCCCTGTGGGAATTGGATTTTGCTTGACATTCCACCTCAGCTGTCACTGTCACGTATGGACTCCAATTACTGTTTATCCAGGGCAGTCCACAATTCCTGCCTGCAGTTTGTGAGCTCCCATTATCATCCTTGCCTCAAGTCAAGTATCTCGTAAAAGCAAAATCAGTTGGATAAAATACCTGATAGATTTGAAGGAAAGAATAGTTCCCTACCAAAGAAGGGTCAAATAAACTTAGGCAAAGAGGATCAGTCAGATCTGGGGACCACCATCTCCACCAACATGTGCTATGAAACCCCAGACCCTCCCTAGATATCAAACAGTCTTAAGAAGATATTTAGTAAGCTCTGCATAACTTGATGACTTCTGGGCCTCTCTTCTCCACATCTGCAGTGAAAACTGTGAAAGACAAATGGAAACAGTTACAATGCAAAGAATCCTAACCAAGTCCATGTTGTTTCCTCACTCAGTATTTGGTAGAGTGACCCACTGAGGACTCACAGACCAGAAAGCAAAGGTCAGTTTTTGCCTGAAGACACTTATGAAATTGGCAGTGGGGATGTTAGGCTGGGGGACCAGCCTAACTCCAGCCTAAAGAAACTGATGTCTTCTATGGTTCAATGAAATAAGACTTACATATTTTTATACATGGATTTTTTTTTTTTCTAGCTGTTCACTTAAAAATGGTTAGAGGTTAAGAAAGGCAAGTGCAAATTCATCTGTGTATTAAATTAGATGAGAAGGATTTTTATGCATTAGCTCTTTTCAGAAACAGATGGGCTTGATAACAGTATACTCTAGTTGGGCAAACACTTTACTCTCCTGTTCCTACATAAAGTATCAAACATTATTTAAATTCCATGTTGGGAATGTAAGCACAATATATTGTTAAACTACTGGTAAAACAACAATCTTTACATTTCATTGTGATACAAAAATCACATAAATTAATATTAGACTCAGTTGAATTTTTGCTCAACTGTCCTTGATCACGACTCCTTGCAATAATATCAATACACAAAGTAGTTCCTTATCTTTTGGGGAGATAGTCATTTACCACAAATGTCCTGTTCCTAGTCTGGCTGATATGTGTCTCCAGGGAAAAGTCAGTGCCTCAAGAGGAGAAGTGATTTGCTAAGAATAAACTTGGAAACATTCTGTATGTTGGACTGGGCATCACGTGACCAATAGGAACATAATTCTCTATCTCGGGGTGGACGGTGTTGAAAAATATTTTTCTGGTTTGTTTGTATTATTACAGAACAAACTTACTAATAAATTCATCCCATACTATTACATAATAACTGATTTTGTAACTAAACACTTCCCTGTACTCTTCCCACTGATAGCATGTTCTTTACAGCTTTTTACTCATTAGCCATCCTTTGATCTCTAAGCTACAGCTGTTTGTGTTACAAGCAAAAAAAAACAAAAAACAAAAACGTTTACATCATGCATGACCAAAATACACAACTTGAGATCTTCAAGTATCATAGTTAACTCCATTTCAACTTAAGGGTTTCCCAAGAACAGTTCAACCTCCTCATTAAAAATGAAGCAATCATGTTTCTTCAGAATAAAATGCAGAATCTGCTGGGAAGTCAAGACAATAAAAGCAATGAAGATTTTTTAATACTTTTTTAAAAGGTACGTGCTTTGGTAATTTTTTTTTTTTTTGGACAGTTTTCTTTCTCATAACCTGGATTGCACTTACAACAGATTTTCTTGCTCTAGTTTCAAACCTTGATTTCCATCTGCTGTTTTGCATTCCCCATTCAGAAACAAGAGCTCAGAAATGACAATTTAATAATGGCACACAGGAGTAATTTAGGTCATTACCTTTATTTTGCTTCTTAGATGTGTGGGTTTGTTGTTTGCTTTTTTTTTTAGAAATATGATAAATATTATGACCCATTCTGCCATATCCCTTTTTTCTGGCCATTTCCTTATTCACACTTCTGGAGTTCATCATTACTACCTTCTTGGTTTTTAAAGGCTATCTAAAAAGTGTGAAAGAAAGACTTCTGTACCATGAGGAAATTCCCTCAGAATGAAAATATATGGATATATTCAACCCTGGTGGCAGTCTCCTAATACATACTGAATTTTATCATGAGTTAACTTATTCAACTTTTGAGTAAACCAGACTGAAAGTAGAAAAATCTTTTAGGCCCAGGAGAAGTCCCTCTTATTTATTCTTTTCATTTAGGATAGAGTGGGATAAGATTCCTAATCTATGAGGGACTGAAAATGTGCAGTTAGAGGAGATTGAAAATTATTTTCTTGTAAAATTCTCCTTTCACGATGTCAGCCATACATTTTGCTTCTGCAGGAACCAAATTTGCAAGAGATCCTCTCAAACAATTTGAAAATAGAATTAGCAAGAAAGAAAACCAAACCAAATCAAATTTAAATTTCAAGTGCTGAATTCTGATGAAAATACTGTAGAGATAAGAAAAGCCAGACAAGCTTTTCCATATTTTCATACGATGTGACCTTGCTTAATCTCACAAAGCACTGCACAGCAGCAGCATGGAAAATCTCCCTTAATTTCCCTAACGAGGTGATGTGCACTTCATAGAATAGACAGTTGTTGACCTATTGTAGTAATTGTTTGGTTTCCAATTACACAGCTTGAAAAACATGAGGCCCTTGTGAGAGTATGTAAATACTATCAGTCAAATGCACCTCTTATTACTTCATTGTCGTCAAGCTATTCTAACAGAATTATACCATAAATTGATTTTGCCCAATGCATAATTTATCCAGTGTATTTTTTACAAAAGAAAATCAAAATATCAATTAGCTGTTTTGAAGAGAAACAACAAATATCGCAAAGGGCATTCAGTTTATTTTTTTTAACTTAGGACGATAGCCAAATTCCAGAGCTCTCTAAAATGTTTGCATTTTGAGGAGACATTAATGGAGGGGTCTGGTGTGTTTAATGCGACCCTATAAAGACTACACAAAGACTGGTTACTCTGAATTCAGTAGGCAATACTTTGCTGATGGCTTCAGCACTGTTTTATTAAGTGTTCAGGTCAAGAGCTGCCCCTCTAAGTTCCCTTCTCGTTTTCCTTCTCTGACAGCAAGTAAGGAAGCGACCCAAGAAGATCGAGCCAAAACTCTTCTCAGTGGTGACTAGTGGGAGGACAATATGCAGTGGGAACAAATTAAAAAATAATAAATTTTATCTGAACCCTGAACACTTTCATAGTATGAAGGTAGTCAAACACTGGAATAGGATGTCTGGAGGAGTTGTAGAGTCCCCATCTTTGAAGCTATTAGAAAACTGGCTGGACAATGTCCAAAGAAATCCACTGTAGTTGATCCTGCTTCAAGCACAGGATGAAGGAGGTGATGGATTAAATGATCTGCAGACATCCCCTCCAACCTCAACTGTATGATTCTATGATTTATATGTAATTTAGGGTTTTTTTTCTGAATTTCTTGTTTATATTCATAACCAACAAGCAATTCCACTTCCTGAATATCCTTTACCTTTTTCTCTCATACACATCATGCTCACTGTTCCCATATCTGTCTCTAAAAAACATTTTTCTTCATTACACCAGCTTTCCTTGTGACTCTTCTCTGCTGCTTACCCTTCTCTTCATCAACTGCCTGTAATATTCGACCCCCCTTTCATGACTTGTCCCTACATACTGATAATTATGTTCCAGCTCCAAAGAAATTCATAGTTCTTTAATATAGGCCTGATTCATGTTAAATTATTTGGGAGCAAAGTTTTCATCTGCATTTCTCTCTCTGCTATTATACATACTTGTCTATCACCCTTGCTACAAGCTTTTCCATGAAAAATTCCACAAAAACTGAGTAGGCATCCTTCCGCAGCAAAGCACTGACCAACAATAAATTACAACACCCAGAAAACATCAACCACCACAAAGAGACTTGTTATTAGAGGCATACTGTTAAACCATTTCTCATTCTGACTACTTATCACACAGCCACTAGGAAGAGTTCTTATAGAATTTCTAAGATGCAGATTAAGCCTACAACCACGAGACACCTTCATTCTGCCTCAAAGCCTTTTGAATCTTCTTTTGATATTTTGTGGCACCCTCTTCTCTCATCATCCTTCACTGCAATTATACTTTCTTACTGAGGCAGCAGTAAGAACTACCACTTACAGAGCAAAGAACTCTTCTACACAATTGGACTAAAAGATTCGCTGGGCATTCAGTGAAATAAAAGAGTACTGACAAGAAAAGAAGAAAAACCACACACAAACCTGAAAGTAGATACTAAGAGAACTCTTTCTTTCTCTTGCAATTAAGTAATTTAAAGAAGAGAACATTTGACCTGTTGTATCAAAGCATTTATTCTCAGAATGCAAATAAGAAAGTGGGAAATTGCAAAGATACGTGTTCAAACATGCACACACAAAGATATTCTCCAACATTTTCTGTAGTATTTTCAGCCTTTTTTGAGAAACTTTTGTTAGTACAAAAACCATAACATCGCTATTGATACATCCAGATTCCCTTTAAACAAGTTGAAATAAGTCATAATAACAAGATTAAATATGTGTCTTGCATCAACACTTGCCTTTCCTCCACGTTGCCCTTCAAGCTGTCGATTGATGATTGATGTAATTCTCCCAAGAAACCCAGTTCACTAAGAACTGGATGGAGGAAAAGTGATTCACAGAGTAAATTTGAATCTGCATCCAATTTTAAGGAACATTTGGACAAGACAAAAGTGCACAAAAGGAAAAACCAGTCACAAATATGTCAGCAGTTGTCTCAGATCAAGGTTCTGTGTGAAAGGCACTTTTGTGCACTTTGTCAAGGTGACTGTGGCTGATCAAAAATCATACAAGGAGACATTACCAGAAACCTGAGAACAGCAGGATAACTACATCTCTGTACACTGCCACCCCTTACAAACACTATGTCCACCAACTCTTCAATATAAGTACCCTCATATTTCTGTTTAGCCTTTTTCCTGCCTGAAATCTAAAATCAGTGAGTGCCACATAAAAATGACACCAGTGAAGAGCAAAAATAATAAAAGAAAATGTGACTTTATATTGTCAACTTTTAATGGACAGAAAAATAAAGTTTAATTAAAACAATCCAATTCGGGTGCACAGACTGACCTTTTTACAACTGCCCTGGCCATAAATGGAGTTAAATAGATCTGGTTTATTTCTAAACTTCTCATAGAGACATAAAACAAACAAAAGGGACAGAAAATCACCATATGATCAATAGTGAAAATACTGCAGTTACTCAGGTAGTTTCTGGGCATTTGTCTAACACACAGAAATAAAAAGGCACTAGTACATGATACATACATGAGAAAAGGACAAATTTTTATTCTGTTAATAAAACAAATTATTCTGAAATAGAAGGTTATCTGCTCAGTATTAAATATCTGCCTTACGTAAACTGTGATTCCTTGGTTAAAAGAAGAATTGGTAACAAATTCTTCCTGCAACCATTGTGTGAAATACAGCTACAGTGAGAAGCAGAGACTTCTTAGTGAGAAGGAGAATGCAATTTTGATGACAAAGAACACACCTATGTATTTTATTTAGTTGGATGAAAGAAGTTTTGCAGTCCACCTTCATATATGTATAATATAGTTTTATCTTTAGCCAAAACCAGATCTGTTAAGCACAGATCTGAGTAAGATAATAATCCAGATATTGAAGGATGCAGAGTACTTCAATGAATGGTAAATTTTCTTTAGATAGTTTTCAGGAGAAATAACTGTAAGTCATGGTGTGCTGGCAAATAAATCTTTCTAACAAGCTGTTGGTGTAAAAGCACTGTGATTCTGTCTTAATGACTCACTCCACCATTATTTTGTGGAATAATAAGATCCTTTCTGAAATAATATCTTAGTTATTTCAATAGGATAAGATATTTCTCCAAACAGCATTTCTTTTCACTAACATACAACTCAAACTGAAAAATAAGGAAGAATTTATTCCGAAGTATTTATCACATAGGGGACTATCGATCATATGATGTTGAAATATGAAGGCATATTGTACTTCATACTCAGGTAATTCTAAAGCCAATGGCTGTTAAATGACATGATCAAAAAATGCCTCCTCTTCATATCTGAAATCAGGCCAAGAAATGTTGTAAAGTTAATAAACTGCCATGCTCATTCTTCTATGCCGTATGAAAGTAGCTCAAAAGAAAATTTCTTTGCAAGAAAACATGCAATTAAACAGGACAGAAAAATTACAGCAAAAAAAGCTTAATCAGAGAAGCAGCTAAACAACCTTTTCTTCTGTTTAAATATTCAGACACTTCTGTGTAAGAGATTAACAGCCAGTTCATACTCACTCTCAGAAAAAAACCCACAAAAACCCCAAAAAACCAACAACCCAATGCAGTAGAAAACAGCAGCTTTCTCCTCTTTTTCTGCTTGAACTGCACTATTCAGGAGAGCGAATGAATGATTTAAATAGAAGTTCTCAAGTATACACAATATGCTTTGATTTGCACCTTCAGTAATGTCACTGAAGCCAATTAACTCAACCAAGGTTTTGACTTTTACCTTCAATGTACAAAAAAATATGAGATTCAAGTGATTATATAATGAATAAGTGGTATCTACTCAGCAAAAAAGCTGGCTAAAAATGCAGAATTGCTTTTTCACAAAACACTTATGTTTGTTCAGAATTTGTTTTTAATCCAACTTAATTCTTTTTTTCCTTGCAAACAATTTTCCAGGGAACTAGAAATTCTGAGAATAGCTTTTTTAAGCAACAAAAGGACGGACCGTGTCTGCCTTTTTTTCAGTTCTCATATATGATCAGTTCTTATCTCCTCAGGTAGTGATGAAATCAGAAGACAGGAGGCTCTCTAACAGTAGAAATGGTCAAGATACTAAAAACAGTCACTCATCACATAGGACTAAATATGAACTTTTACAAGATAAAAATTAATAATTTAATTTCAAATCAAATTCTACTACTGTTGGTAGGAAAGCCTGCTAATAGTGGCACAATTCATACAGCCCAACTTCAATATTGGCAGGCCAGCAACCCATGACTGCTACAGAGTTCCTGTGGAAATTTCCAATGTCCCTAGCCAGGACCTAGGCAAAGGGAGCAGAACACATCAGTTTGCATCTTGAAGAGCGACAAAGGAAGTTATTTTGTGGGGCTGAAAGGAGCCACACGACCTGGCAGCACAGAGGAGAAAAGCTATGGCTGAGGTACTGAGACAGCTCTGAGAGCCTCTGTAGGGCCATCAGCTCCCAGCAGTAATGGCCTGGATGTGCCAGTGGGAGGCTGCAGGTCCTCTGCTGACATTCCCATAGGTGGTAAGGGTGTAAGAACCTCTGCTGGTACCTGTCATTGTTTCTTCACAATATGACTGGAACAATATGGGATTTACTCCAGTTGAGAGTCTGGTCTAGCAGTTGAGCCTTCTGTGAAATGGGTAGAAAGGACCTCACTCCTGCAAACCCCTGTGCTGAGACAGTCCCAACATCCTCTCCCACGTGTTACACCTCCATGTGTGCAGTCTGGCAGCTACAGCTGAGCTAAGAGCTTCCCCTAAATCAATTTCCAGAAAGAAACATGCTGGAACTTCCACTGTGAGCTCACGGGAGATTCAGTCAAGTCAAATATTTATCCTTTGACCTTTTACATTAGAAAGGGTAATTGAAAAAACAACAGCAACAAAAATCACATCCCTACAGTAGCTTCAACATACTACTTCATTAGAAATGCAGAATATTACCTAGGAAATCCCAGGCCAACTGGCACCATGGTTATTAAGGAATAAAAATCCCAATGGCTGCAAAAAGTCTTCTTTATTAACATTTATTAACAATACTTTCTATTACAAAATCCCATCCTTCAAGCAGAGTGTTATTAGTAATGGCACAGGACACATATTCTGATTCATTTATTGAACCCTTTGGTCTTTTGTTTTATTAATAGGGGACTTCTCCAGGTTGGTGGGGCTTACTACAATCCTGTTTAATTCTTCTTCATTTTTCATTATTAAGCCCTTACACACTTTAAGCAACTACTTTTTTCTGTTTTCTGAACTCCAGGCAGCTAAGCCCAAAGAGCCAGCACAGGAAGAGATTATAGACAAGGAAAATAAAAAGCTACAAAATTCTAAATATGCTTTAACTGGACACTTACTGGAGGGAAACTTAAAAGACATTTTTATTCAAATATCCTCCATTTCTTCTCTTGGGACAGTAATACTCATTTTATTCTGCAGCTTATATACATACCCTCCCACACATTTCTGCTAGTCAAAGCTTTCAGACTAAGCTGATGACAGGTGGCAGTCGTAGCATGTGAGGACCACATGCTGTGGACATTAATGAATTTCCTTCAGGCCCAAATGGAAGTCTTATAACCTTAGGTTGACTTACTCTCCTCTTCAGTTAAATAAAAATATTTCCCCTCATACAAACAGCTCAGCAAGATACAGAAACAGCAAGAGCCAAATGAGTAGACGGATTTAGAGCTTTTCCAAGGTGTACTTCCAGTTCAACCATTTTCAGTCACTCATTTACAGAATGCAGTAAATCTCTTGCTCTGCTTTTTGGAATCCAACATGCATTTTCCAAGAGCAGGTAAGAATCAAAGTCTGGGACAGCAGAATATATTCCAAAGTTTATTTTTACTTCTGTGAGGGACTTCACTGAACTATAACAAAACAGCTATTCTGACTATGGATAAACTCAGTGTAATGTCACACCTATGGAATAGAGCATTTTGGAGTTTGCCATGCCTTATAGGTTTTAGATATTTTATGCCTAATTTGTTAATGTTTCCAGTCTAAAATGTAAATAAATTAGAACACAAATTTCCCTAAAGCAGCAGATCATGAGGAGAGAAGCATTCTTAGGAAATAGAAAGTTTTAATTGTAGTTAATTAAATTAACAGAGGTTTGTCTTTCCTTTATTCAGCTGGACTTTTGAAAAACTTCAAACCCATTAACTCAAACCTTAGACAGAAGAAAAGAGACATTATTTCTGCTCATAATAATCTTCTTTAAAACATGCCTGAGAAAGGAAAAGAACAAAGTCTGTATAACAAAGTGTTTGACTCTAAATGGCCAGCAATAAGTACTGGGTATATAGTCTCTCTCATGGTACATATAATTCACATTTATTGATGACCTCTGGTCTCACAGTGACCGTAATAAAGATCATGATGTTGAAATCCAGACATAAAAAACATCTGGACAAACAGAATGTGTATCAGAAAGGTAGCACTGTGATACTCAAAGAGGTTCAGAAAGAGTTTTGGCTTACTGCAGGACATCAGAGAGCAACAAAATCTTTACATCTATCCACTTTATCTTTCTGTTTTAAGTACTTCACGCTGGTTTTTATCACCAGGATAAAAAGGATCCCAGCAGTCTTCAGGTGACAACAGTAACCTGGACTGGGATTTAAATGAAGTACTTTGCAGTGAAAGGTTCTCCTTTTCATTACCAACCACATGACTCATAACTCTTTTATCTTGCCCTTTAAAATAAACCACTTTTCCAAAACTCTGCCTTGACATCTCTTCTCTTTTCCTTCAGTTATGACAAATGGAAAGAATTGTACAACATGTATTTCTTCTGACTGACAGCTTATACAAATTATTCCTTTATGTCTTTGTAGTTTTACATTCAATATTTTAAATTCCTGAAATTGCATATAGTTGTATTGAATTCCATTAGGATTCCTGTGTCTGTCAGAGTAATAATATATTTGAGTTTTTGAACTTCAAACATACTTCATTTCATTTACAGTGGTTATGTTAAAAAGTCTATTTTCTTCTTCTAAACCAAGTACTGAACAAATTCTAATCATTATCTCATGAGATCATGAAAAATGACTATTTTTCTATCCATAGTTGAAATAGTCTTTCAGGGAGGGCTGCAACACAGGTACTAAAATAACATCCACCCATCCAAAGGCCTTTCAATAATTTCCCTAGTTCCCATGACACACTCAAGGTTACCTCTCAACTTTAAGAACATGGATGCCATTCAAACAGCCCTTTCCATTAAGCCATAGGAGATACTCCCTACTGCCCTAAGAAATCAGGGAAATAGGACCCTAAGAACTTCAGGAAGAAGAGGAAATAAAACTGTACACTAATGTTGGTTAATCTGCATACCAATAACAGAATATTGTTTTACACACGCTCCCAATGTTAAATAGAGATAGTTAACAAGCAAATGCTGGTAAAGATAATTCAGCCAATTTCCACCTGTTACTGGATGATCTTGCCGTAAATACTCACCTTGTCATTTAAAGCTTTCAAGGTCACACACTGCAATCAGTCTGAAGGTGGAACTTTCATGCATTAGGTGTGAGAATGCACCAGATATGTTTAGTCAGGAGCTGGAAACACTGTTTTGTAATTGTATCAAGATATGTTTGGCATACACCTTATGAACAACATATATGCAGGCTTTGAGAGAAAGGGCTTTTTATAATAGGTGTAATACATGGGCATAATATATAAACATAGCACGTACCAGGAGTAGATCAGAAATTAAAACTGTTATAAATCTGAATTCCTATCAGCAAGGAATAGAATATTTGAATTATGCACAATGCGGGGAAAAGGAAAACAGAGCAGTGCAACACACTAAATTACAGGATGAATATCAGAGTCTATCATATTTCATCCTCTACCTCCCCTTCACTAATAAACCCTGCCAATGAAATAAGCCTTAACAGCACATTCTCCTGCTTTGTCAGTTCCTCTTGTTCATTGCACCCTACATATCATACTGATTTACTGGTCTTTTCATAGCCCATCTCGCCTGAAGAATAGTTTTTCCACAATGCCCCAAAGAGGCTAACAGCACATACTAAATTTCAAGACATATTCTTCATCAGTCTTTGCAGTACATCCTGCCTTCCTGTGTCTTCATTTAGATTTTGATTACCACAGATTAGGGTTTCATTTGTCTGCTAACATATACAATGACAATTAAGAAGAACTCAATCACCATGATAATCAGCTCCTTGCCCTGGCAGCCAGAGGCTAATGCTAAGGACAGGATATATTGCCCAATATCCACAAGCTCATACAGAAAATTCATGTATAAACTCAACAGAAGACAAGACCAGTCTCAAAATTGTTTACAGAGTAAAAAGCCAAGGCAGGCACCTGGCTGCACAGAGCAGAAGCTGAGTCTCCACTCAGCAGGTGCAGGACACAGCCAGGGCAGCAGAAGGCTAGCCCTGGCCCTTGCCAGCAGCTGAGGTTACCCCACAGGCAACTGCCCTCTCCTCCACTTTCAGTCTGGTACTTGTAAAAGTCATTCTCATGAAGATGAAGGGAAAAAGGTAGGAGAGACGAGGGCCAAGGGGAGAGAATACATCTTGCTACAGGAAGCATGGATGTCCAAGGGGACAAAAACTTGAAATTCATCATTTTCCCTACCCGCTCAACATAGTGGATTGCGAAGCCAGAAGAATATTTTTCACAGTTTAAGTAGCTGTTATGCTTTGTGTGGGTACCTCCCTGTTGCTAACATGGATATGCTTTCACCCAAATGTCATCTGCAGGCAGAACAGACCCAGACAATGCAGGTGTGATCTCCAGTCTCTCCCAGCACGGTCCAGTCTCTGGCACCAACAGCCTTGTTCACGTTTATCTGTTTATGTCTAAATGCTTACAGAGTTAAAATAAAACTAGTTTGATTTTGAACACATGCCTGACCAAATCATGACTGGTAGGTTTTGATCATAGGAACATACAGTTGGGCATTATACCAGCTGTCTCCTGGTGAAAAGAGATCTTTGTATGTAAGAAATTTCTTTTATACTTTAGCTTTTTGCCTGTCCTCAGGGATTATGTCATTATTGATTAGATGCAAAATTAGATCATAACCTGACTAAATAAAATTTCCTTTCATATGACAGTTCTTTGGTCTCCGCTTCCCATGTCACTTTATTAATCATCATGCAGATTATATTAAAATTTTAATTTTCCTTTTCATGTAAAAAGAAAAATCAAGATATCAGACTGCATCCAATTTACATCTATCATTCAAAGTGATAGAACAAAAATAAACCTGTCTTCACATAACAAATGAGCACTGCTTCACAATTTTAATTATAAAGATAATGTGATCTCTTGCATAAAAAAAACCTCTAAAACACACTTTCCCACTTCTCTAATTCTTCTCTAAGTCTACTTTTCACTATTTGGCAATTTCTGACACTTAAATGGAAGTTGTCCATTGTTGCCAAGAAGAACCTTATCCCAGAATAGTATGGTGTTAGACATCTTGACTGTATTGTCTCCAAAGTATCTGACTTTGCACTTGAGCAGTAAAATTAAAAAAAAACCCAAATCCTAGCAGAAATAGATTTTCAGTTAATATAACTCTGCTCTACATCACTTTTTATTCTTGTTTATCATGCTGACTGATACAAACATTGCATGGCAAAGACCAACAACACAGAATATTTCAGATCAGATATTCAAATAATGTATTTGACACAGCATAACCATTTCCTATGAACAAGGCATCTTGAAGCTAGACAGCAAAGTCATGCATAGCTGGAAAAGAGCAAACAGGCTAAGAGAACGTCAAAATATTTTTAACTCAAATTCTGAAGTTAAAATTCAGGTAAAAATTCCCCCATGATACCATGGCACACAGCCTTACAAGCTCTGCCTGTTAGCCTCCAAGCAGTGTGAAATCCTGGGCCTGTTCTGAGAGGGAGTATTGGGAGAAACAAAACCCATAACAAATGGGAAGACAATTTGGCCTCTGACCTGATTAAAAGTCAGTTTTAGAGAGGAGTTGGGTTTTAGTTATGAGCATGTCTACTGACAAGCATATTTGTAAAGCATAGGCTTGTCTTTTTTGACCATATTGATCAGCTTTTTTGACCGTATTGATCAGATATGTTGAACAACTGAAGACCACGTTGGTTTCCTCACCAAACCTTCCTGAAAGCCGCAAGAGCAACTAAGGTACAGAGGGATGAATATTCTTATTATTTTTACATGACAGTGAAACCTGGAGAAAGAACAAAAAAAGTTAGGGCTTAAAGAAAAATCTAAAGCAAAACCTGAAGGAAGCAGAGAAATTATACAATTGAGAATCAGAAACCACTCCACAGAGTAAGCCATCCTAAGTCTACAACGCAAGTCATACTTGAAAGGAGAAAATATACCTTTGTACAGAAAAAGAACAGTCTATTCACTTTTTAAAATCCCATGATCAGAGACATGATGTCAAAACAGAAGGAGTGCAGATATTTCTGTACTTCTATTTCAGTTTTAATAGATACCACATCCCCAAGAAACAGCAAAGAAAAAAGGTCAGCTGCACTAAACTGCATGAGGGAAAGAGTAACTAATGGAGGGAAAAGGAGAGAAGTGATGAGGAGAGAGATGTACTGTAAAGGCAATACCTTGGGAACAGAGAAACCTACGTTTTATTTCTCATGTTTTGTCCCTGGCCCATTGTACAAATATCAGCAAATCACTGAATCGCTTTGCAAACCTGAGACAAGTTGTGCTTTGAGAGGGAGAGAGGAGAAAGATGCAGAGGCAGAACAGAACAGCTCCCATGGCATTGCTGTAATGAGATTTCTCATATCACCAGCAAATAGTCCCAGCAGAAGATACTTTTTGCTGTTGAGGCTGAATTATTTATTTTGCAAATGCATGTAAAAGCCACCATTGGGGCTTGCTTACTTCTTTGGTGTAATGCAAAGCATACATATCATGGAAAGGTAACCACTGCCCCAAGGAGGTAACAATCCATCCCTGAAGTGGGAGTAGCAGATGGAGGCTTTCCAAAACCTGTGGGGCAGCACAAGGTGAGCACAAAGCAGTCGTAGGTAATGTAACTTCTCACCACCTGCCAAATTTTCACTCTAGGGACTGTTCCCTAGTCAAAAATGCATCTATTATCACTATGTTAGTCACAAAATTGACAGAGATGTGACTCTCTCTCCTTTGCTCTGGGAGACTGCTCCAAAACCCAGCCTACCCTGCAGGGTGATTTCAATTCATGCAGGACTCACACCAGTAAGTATCCAGGGCTTGCTTTCAGAAATATTTTCAAGAAATCATTCCAGAAAGATGCCAATGTGATGAAAATGAAACTCTGTAAAAAATATGAATTCCATTTTCAGGAGGAAATGAGGTTTTTTTGCAGCTGTGTCCACAGCAGGATTAGAGACAAATTACCCTGCCCAGCCATTATGATAAAAATTAAAAGACTCCCCCTGAATATGAAAATTTGTGCAACACAGACTACAAACTGTTCAATTAGTCTTCAAGGTCCATGGGCATGCATTTCAGTCAAGTTAGTGGTCATTGTGGGTGGGATGACCTATTCCACCTTGTATAACTAATAAGCTTCACTGGGGTGGGAATATGAGCCTGGTGTGCCAAAAAGCCTATTAATTGTGATACCCTCTGGACCATGGTGCCTGTCACACATGCTGTAATAGTAAAATGAAAATGTTTCAGCTAAAGACAGTGAGAAAGTGAGGTCTCTTACTGTCTGGGATGTTGGAATTCCCTGTCCTGGTTTCTAGCTTTAGTCAGTGTTTAATTATTGATACAAAAATAGGTGGCTATAAATAGTAGAGACTGAGGATTATTCACCCTTGCTCCTAGTTCAGTGGGTAAGTGGGTAGGAATTATTTGAGCCCTGGATTTCCAGTATGTGCTTTTGCAGCTACACAGCTAGTTCTGAGGGGGAAGGACATGCCTCTTCTGTCTTGCATAAGAGGTATGCAAGACAGAAAAAACACTCAAGAAAGAAAAAGAAAAAAGCTTGGCAATTGCTTAGAGAATACTTAACACATTAAAAGCATCTTTTCATCCAACTCCAATTTGGGTGCTAACACATGGTCTAATTTTCAGAAGTATTCACAAGTGCCATCTACCATCCATGTCAGCAAGAAGGGAATTTGAAGTGAAGATGAGGTCATGAGGCTTTAGGTTTCCTTCCAAATGCAGAAAAGCATAATGCTTAGCTTTGCTTTGCCTGGCTGCTTGGTTGGAAGGGGAGGCAGGAGATGGTGTTTGCTTTTGTTGAGGCTTTACTAATTACCTGAATAATATTAAGTACTTTTAATCAGCTAGAAAGACTCAGAGAAATGTGAAATTTTGAACTTTTACTCTTCTGAGCCCCATTAGTGACCAGTAAAAAGCATAAATAAAAGGATAACTAAGTTTTCCTGTAAAATGAAGAAAAGCTTAGTCTTGTAAATGCTTAAGACCTTACACACTTTCAGGAAAGGAGCTTCCACACTCCTCCCTGTTTTTCTACCCTCTAGAGATCTAACTCAACACTCAGGGGAAAGGAAATATAACAAGATTTTTACTAGAAGATTTTGCTAAAGTAAATTATTGTTTACTTTACAATATGAAGTTGGCAAAAGTTCATATGAAGAGAGGAACATAAATGTCAATGAAAATTTTTGTTAACAGCATTCACAACTGAGTCTAAAATCTTGTGGTGACCATATCACTTGAATCTTTCACTGCAACAACAGAAGAACAATTAGAGAATCAGGACTACTGTAAACATGTCAGAAAGTATTCAGTAACACTTTCTTTATGTAGCAGTTTGTTACTAGCCCAAACTTTTAGTATTAAAAAAATACCTTCTATAGATGTGGGATTTTTTTAACAGTATCTCCCTAAATTTTTTCCTCACTCTATCCATTTAACCCCATAGTCCTGATAATGCTCTTTTTTTCTTTTTTTTTTTTTTGTTTTTTGACAATCTTTTTTAAATTTGAGACAAATAAAGAAGATTTAAAAAAAAAAAATTTTTGATTACATACTTCTGCTCTTTTCTTTTTCCAAAGAATAGATATAAATATATAGATACAATTTTACAAATTGTTTCTAATATTTTTTCTTTAAAAAATAGGTTTGTGTACCTTTTATATGAAAATATAACAAATGCTTATGTAATATTATTAAATTTACATCTTACTCCTCACAATGTTATTCACATTTGCTATTTGTGCTTTCATGTTACTCATTAAAATAACAGTACTGCATCTCCTGACATGATGACAAATTGCAGTTCTAGCAGGGACACATTACTGGACAGGAAAAATACTATTCACATATAAATGAGTGCTTCTTCATTTATGAAACATTCCCCATACTTTCATGTTAACTTAGTCAATGTTCATTAATATTTTAATAAATTCAAATGACTCTTCATCCATTCAAAAATTTATGAACAATGACTGAGTGCAGGATTTGAAAACTCATCAAACAGATTTCACTGTTTCTATTTATAAAAATACTCATGGATAATGTTCTGGATATAGTTACCATCTTCAGCTCTCACTGGGTAAAGGTAGGATTTGAAAAAGCATGCTCTTACTGCAACATCTGCAGGCACAGATGAAAGCTAGGCTCCATTTCAGTCTGCTGGAATGGTATAAATTAGGATATAAAGTGAGAGAAGACCCCAGCACCAAAGGTGAAAATTACAGACAAAAGGAAGGAGAAGCACAAAATCAGGAGAATCCTGGGAATATTTCTAAGGAGTTAGATATGCTTTTCTTGTAACTAATTCTATGTAGTCACATAATAAAGGTTGTTGTTATCCTGTATGAAGACAGAAGATGAAGTTATCTAATATCAGTCTGGGCATGCTTCAAAACTCAAGGAAGAAAACAGTATTAGCAGTGGAATCAGTATCAAGACACTCACTGATAAGGATGACAGGCCTTACAAAACCTGGCACCCAAGAGCAATGTCTCACCCACGCTCTTGGCACTCCCATCCTCTCACCCCTAAGGGAGCCTGAGAAGCCTGCCAGCTCTCCATCTTAGCATCTCTTCATTCCAATAATCCCAGGAACAGTGTCTTCAAATTCCAAATAAATTTAATCAAACTGGTGGTAACCTTTCATCGATTTGGGTAAGAACTGGTCAGGCCTTTCAAGTGGGAGAAACGTGAGGCAAGAAATTCACATTTCCTCATGCGCTAATTGCATAATAATTAATAAAAGTAAATTAGATCAAATATAACTTAGAGAAAACCACTCTCCTGAATTATGGCTGTTGAAACATAGCCAGAGAAGCACTTTCAGGAGCCTGCTCTGCTGTGCAGTGATTTAATTATGATGTTTAGACATGGTCTACTACAGAGATACCTGCTGTAGCTTGCAAGCTACACCAGAGCTCAGACAGATGTGTCACCAGTCAGCAAATGAAGAAGCACAGTAGCACCATTATGTGAAAGAACATGGCTTTCCTTTTAGAGGTTTGTCTAGACAGTTTTTTCAGTTTGGACCCAAGAAAATTCAAACCAGTGATTTAAGTCTGAATTCTAGGTTTTAGAGAAATTTCGTCAAAACTCATCCTTGCACAGTTTTTCTGCATTAAAACATTATTTACATGATTTTGCAGATTCTCAGTGATTTGGACATAAAATCCATCAGTCCATCTAACTAACTCATCAAGTACTAGAGTCTTTCATCCCTAAAGTTTCTTCTGACATACAACTGTGAAGATATAGCAAATAGCTATAGAATCTACTAATAAAAGTTCAGTGTTACAATCTCGTCATTTTAACAAAAGTAAATAAAGACTGTGCACTGAAAAAAATCTACTAAGTGTTGACTTTAATATACATTATATATTTTTCTGATCTCAGGAAATTGAATCTAAAAAGCAACCCAATTTTTCTTTCCTACTACTGATAAGGTGTTTTGGTTTTTTTTTTCCTGTTTTTTGAGGTTTTTTTTTCAACTAATAAAAACAGGCAATCCTGCATTTTGTTTCACAGTGCTTCCCTGGGGCAAAGATAAACTTCACTCTTATCTGTTCTTTTGCTGTTCCTAGAATGATTGCTCAGTTCATTATATTGTTTGATGTTGCCATCTCAGCTTTCCAGTGCTTGATTTGTTCACTTCATTCTCCAAGTTATTAGGCTCTTCATTCCAAAAATAAGCTGATTTTCTCATTTAAAAACTAATGTCATCTTTGTGCATCACAGATTTACAGTTCACAACAATAATAGATCATGGAAACAGTGACATCAAGGATTAAATTATGAAAATGTACTTCACTTGCATAAAAAGGAAAGGAGTGATAGTCCCATATAAGTGAATATAGAGCTTTACTGCACAAAGATCATAATCAATAGGTACCAATAAGGCACCTGAGTTACAGCCCTCACAAGTTCACAGAATGCTAAGAAACAAAATCTGAACTTGTGGATTATGAGATAGAGTGTGCTGGCCACACTCCACTCTCCCAGTGTGCACCCACCCAGCTGCACACTGAATTGACCTCTGAGGTGGGAATGATGATGACTGTATCTCACCCACTACACCTGGGCATATGGATTCTGGAGCACAACAGGAACCAGAATGCTGTTTTCTACCATTTTGACTGAACAGTCCCTTCCAAAAACAAAGACATTTGAGACACCCCCGTTTTGGGGATTTGTTTTGAAGAATTTTATGTATCCCAAACCACCATTTCTCAGGAGGACTTATGTGTGATGATCAAGTAGAAATATGGTGACTCAGCTGTATTTTGACTTGAACTTTCAAAACTGTAAATTTTCTTCTTGAAAACACTCCTCCAGACATCCTCTGCAATGGTAAAAATAAACAGAAGTGCTTAAACTCTTTCATAAGATATTTTCTAAGTATAAAAGAGAATTGCTGATGAAATAAATAAAGCTAACGATTCCCAAAAAAAATCTCCAATCTGCTGTTAACATACTGGTTATGCTGTATGTTAACATACTGATTTTCTTATGTATCTTTAAATACCCACCAGAAATAACAAGGAACATTGGGATTGTCTTTTACAATGCAATCTTTATGTAATGGCTAAGCTTCAATTTCATATGGAAGAACATACCACACAATAGTCTGACAGAATGACACCTAGCTTTGTCTTTTTAAATGCCCACCAGAAATCCTACAAGATCATGAGTTCCCAAAGACTATGGCATTAGTAAAGCTTAGAGGACAAGACCCAGGTTGCCTTCTCAGAGTAAAGGAGCTTGAGCATTCCATGTGGAACTTGTTGCAACAGCTCATCTTCTTTGGTCTTTTGTGCACACAGCATTCCAGTCTACTGCTTGGCTGTGCAGACAAAATCAATGCAGAAAGAAGGCCAGCACATAGTTCTGCCACATTTGGAATCCCAAAAAGTCAGTATCAAGGGGTTCTCCACCACCATTTCAACCTTCTTGTAAAGAAACCACCATGAATTCTCCTGCCACTTGAATTAGCAGGCTGATACTTACACACCTGCTGAGAGCTGCTGACTCCCAGCTACTGCCACAGTAATCCTGAGCATGAATATGGGCTGAGCACACAGGACTGGCTTTAGGCTGTGGGTGGGCAGGTATCTAAGGCACACTCAGTCCCTTCCCTGTGTACTTACTAGCTGATGCTGCTCTGTCATACTGTGAGCCCGTTCAGTTCAGTGAGCTGGCATCAAACTAAGATGTTGTTCATTATGGGAAGTTAATTCTATGCCTTATCAATGAGCTGAACTTAGTTCCTGCTGCCAAATTAGGAGGATAATTCTGTGCTGCTCCTACTAGAAATGGGTAGGCTCTATTCACCTTTGTTACCTCATCCATCCTGTAGGTCTACAGTACAAAACTGGAAAAAAAGGCATCTTCCAACACAAACCATATGAGGATGCCAAGGTTGGGAGGGGTAGGAAAATAAAGACAGCAACTGCAAATTGAACTGGAGGGCAATTTAAGAGCATGAAACTTGCAAGTCTCTCATTAGAACAATGCCATAAACGCTTGTTAAAGGAAAACTGGCAAGCAACAACCACCCTGCTTAGCTGCATCTCATTGAACATCTTAAACAGCAGGAACAGGTCAATCATCTACAGCTCACATTTATTCAAATTTAGAAAGATCCATTCTGTAATTTTAGCAACCAAAAGTGTGCACTTTTACAGAAATGAAAGCAATTTTGTCCTGGTTTGCAACACTCACACTGCATACTTGCATTTCCTTTAAGGATGCTATTCCCAGCCATGAACTCTGCTCTCCAGAAAGGATCAGAGACAGCAAGAAAAGTATGAAGTCTGAAACTATTATGACAAGGTATCAAGTATCATGTTAATATGCAGTGTCTGTCACAGATTAATTTTAATGTAGAAGCCCTTGGGTCACATCAACATCACAGAGTTTTCTGGGTCACCAAATTAAAAGGCATGGCATCATCTCCTTTTGACACAGAAGCAGTTCATTAAAAATATTTGCAGAGATATAGGAAAGTAATCTTGGTCAGGCATAAGCTTTGAAAATTTTTCAAGTTATGCTGGTTTGAGTAGAGACTTGAACAGAAACAAGGTCTTCTGGGAAGAAAAGTCAAACTTGAAAATTAAACTAGATTAAAGTTCTCAGCTGGACTTTGTTCTCAGAGGTGAAGTACACTCAGAGAATGTAAAAATTCCTGGCATATCCAGTACAGACCATAAATGCTGATTTTTCGATGAGTTTCTGAACTCTGTATCTCTGATTTATTGTAAGAACAACATTGGTGGTCATTCAAGAATGATTAAGTTTTCTCTCCAAATAGTGCTCTACTCCAAGTGTCAGTTTTGATGAATAGTCTATCAAGTCATGACACAGTCAAAGAGTTGAAATAGCTCTATCATCATACGGTGTTTGTCATTAAGAAAACCATTTGTACTTTCTTAAGCATCACATTCATTTGCTTCTATCTGTGAGTAGAGCTACACAAAAGTATTGGAGTTTCTTGCAAATTACTTGTCTACTAAAATTACTTGTCTACTATAATCAGAAAGGTTATATGTTGCAGAAAACATTAATTCACTCCTTTTCATAAAAGTTATTTCAAATATTTTTGAATGTCTAAAACAAGATAATTAGAGCTCAAGGCACTGCTACTGTCAGTCTTCACAATAATCACCAACAACAGTAGCAGAAAATAAATGAGATCCTAGTGTCAAGTTACCTGAATACAAAAAATATTGCAGCTGATAAAAAAAAAACCCACCATAAAAAACAATCAATATAACAAAAGAAAATGGGGATTTCAGGTAGAAGCCTATGGAGAGGATGATCACAGACATCCATCATCACCTTCCAAAATCTTTACTGTATCTGAATGAAGACTATATTTGCACATTAAGCTGTTGCACTCTTGCCTCATACACATCAGCAATGGCGAACTCAAGGACTCAGTACAGAGCTCTGAAGTTGACCAGAGTTTGCAGAGAAGCTTGCCTTTTGTGTGACTGACACATCAAAAACATGACAGAAAGTATTATTGAAATGTTTATTTAACTATAATGATGTTTGAGAACATTAGTCAGTTTATACCTATCTTATGTGATTTTGCCTTCTGTTTTACTTTTCTACATCCTTTGCTTGTTCCTTTTATGTCAGTGTCCTTAAAATTGAAAAATGACAAATATTTATACTAGTCTGTAAGTGTATTCATAGAATTTTAACTTTGGACACCTTCAATTGGGAAAAAAAAAAAAAACTTAAAAAAATGTTAAAAGTTTAGGTACATCAGAAATTATAACTGCATACATAAAATTAAAAAAAAAATGTATTTCATTATCCAATTCTTTGATAGAGAAGTTGATACGGCATCTGAAGTCACAGCTTTTCCACACAAAGTCATTGCCAGTGTAAGTTGTGTTGCCAGTACCTTCAAACTGAGACATACATGGCAAAACATTGTCCATTCTTCTTGCACCCATTTCTGTTGTGCTGTTCTTAAGAAGAATCCTGATAGCACTAAAGTTTGCACACCCATTTCATTTTGTGAAAACACTAAGTACACCTCAAAGTCTTTGTTTGTCCTTTGACAAATACTTTCATTATTCTTATGATCAAGCTGCAGACACTTGTGGTGATTTTATTTGACTAATTTCACTGTTCTTCCCATAGCTGACACCTATGAGTGGATAGAATAGTCTAGCAGTTTCCTAGATAGGACTCATTAATTTTGCTGATGATAAACTACAGTCATCCACACTGTATTTGTAATACCTCACCTAATTAGGGATATGTAGGAGATCCCAAGGGATAAAGCATTTTCCTACATTCTTCACAGCTCCTGTCTGGCTAATGTTTGTCCTTCTCTCCCAAAAAAAAGAAATTTGTTCTACCAGATGTTGAAACAGCCCACACACTTTCAGAGAACACTAATACTCAATATTTCTGAGATTGTGTCACACAACAGTTTACTAGCACAATTATAGCAGGATACTATTGCAGCATATTGCAGTCTCCATGGAATGCTCAGTGCAATCCAATCACCTTTTTAAATTAAAAAAATATAAACTAAATAATAAAGGTATCTTATCAACTACTTATTTACAAATTATGGTGTAATTATCTGTTTCAGATCTGAAACAGAATTTTTAAAAGTTTTCTGTTTACAAAGATATAAAAAAGCAATCTATTTCTGGTTAAAGCAATCAATTTTTCAGTTTATCCCCCAGAACTTTCCTTTCTGTTCCATCTAGTTAAAAAGCTGTTGGGATGCTTGTAGAGTTGGATTCAGTTCTCAGCTATGATCTCCTCATCTATCCCATTCACTGACTGAGGACCATCTCCAAATGGATTTTATAAGTACATACCTGCTTTTCTTTAGGAATTCCTTTTTGTAGTCACACTTCCCTGAGGACTAACCATGATTCATACATGTGATAATTAATTACAATATCACAATATTCCTCTCCCAAGGCAACCAGCTGACCCCTAGCTCACTCTAGAAACACAAATATCCCTTGGGAATGGCTAGGGAGAGATATCTCCTGGCTGGACCACAAAGAGAACATGCAGATTTCAAACAGAACAGATTTCACCAGTGGGTAACTCAATCAATATTTACCTGAGCCTCAGCCTGTAACTCTGACAGACTGAGAATGATCCCATGCCTGCATAGGAGTAAGAGAGAGAAACATCCAAGTTGCTCAACACTAGCCGTAGAGAGAGAACCTTACCTAGAGTAAGACCCAAAGTTTCAGGGAATAATGATCCTAGGATTAGTAGTGCACTGATGTAAGACCTCTTTCACAACAGTGGATTGGCGGGAACAGATATACGTACAGAAAAAGATATTAGAAAATCAATCATACTTCTGTAAAACTGTGGATGAAAATATTCAAGTATGAACTTAGAAATGGTTAGAAGAGTTGTGCTAGTTAGTTATGCTGCAGTATGTCTCTGTATCCATATAAATTCCTGCCTTGAACCTCTTCCAAACACAGGTGCAGGGATAGTAACTGAAGTTTTGAAAGCTGCATTCATAATAGTTTTTGCCCAAAGTATTTGAGGCCAGTACCTCGAAACCTGGTCTTTCTAATCCAGCCAATATTTCCAGCTAGGTTAGAGCAATAAAGATAAAATTATTTTGCATATAGAATGATTTGTCTTTGCTATTAATATGACCAACAGTGACACTGCCATAGTCAGTAAGACTGAGATACAAGAGTGCTATTTTCTCTTTGCTAAGAGCCAGCTTAAGGTTTTGAGATCAATAACAAGCCTGCCAGGAAGGAAAAAGGTTTATGACCTGGGTGAGGACTGGGCTATTCCTTTTAGGTAAATGGCTGTTGGGAACAGAGTAGAGGGAGAAGCAGCAGACATTTGTTGGAATATAAAGGGTAACTGAAGTAAACTCTGTGAAGATCTCTGTCCCTCCTTTAGCAGTAGGTAGCACCTCATTCGCCCATTAATTGAAGGTAATGATAACACTAGCTGACAACCTGACTTTTCAGGGTTCCTGATTAAATTGGTCTGTCTGCTTTGCTCCACCATAAGCACTGTGCCCAATTTGCCTCTATTTAAAGGCAGGCCTGTCCTTTATTATCTGATAAAGGAAATCATTCTGATTTCCAGAATTGCACTGCTGTCACATATCAGAGACTATGAATGCATCAACCAGAAATGATGCTCTACTAAAACATAATTTGTGCAAGTATGCGGGAACAGGATGAAGTTGTGTCATTAAATCCTATCAGCATCCACATGGCACCATCCAGGCACGCACTCTGCAACGAAATAATAGTCTTAGAATTACTTTGTGCATTGGAAATGCTACCTCCTAAGTCACAGGTAGTTCACTTCTGCCAAGAGTCCAAAACTGTGCACACAGATTTTTCACTTCATTCACTTGCTTCTAGCAAAACACTCTTGAAAAGGCACAAAGTATGCCGTATTCAGTTACGACATTTCAAACATTTAGCATGATTCTGGATGGATTTAAATAGTTATTTTCAGGTTCCCTAGTTTGTAAGCTCTGAGACTGAGATCTCTCACTTTTTCTTCAAATGTATGTTTACAGCCTAAAGAGAAAACCTTCTCTCTATATTAGAAACTGTTTCAAGATTTTTAATAGATTATCTGAAACCCAATAGTGAATTGTGCTTTATAAGTACATTTACCAGTTTGCCAGACTCTTGATAAAGAAATGTGGAGGAGGAGGGGATGTAAGAAAGAAAAGAAAAAAAGAAGAAAGAGTACCAATGTATTGCATTCTTACTTCAAAGGCAAATAGAGGTTCAAAACTGATCAAACTGTCAGAGAGAAAGTCCTTTCTTTTAAAGGCAACAAAAAGCATTATTTTCCCTTTTACATAACTGGTCTGTTGTTAGTTTTTCTGTCACCATGGAGACTACCATTGCTTCTGCTGATTTTGTCTAACTGGTCAGTACATGTTTGTATCAACACCTAACATCAAGCTGACTCTCCAGTAGAGAAAGTTGTATGTATTACAAATTATTGTCAATCTAGAAAAAGAAATTAATTTGATTTTGTGTTGATTTTTTCTGTTGTTGCTTACTTTATATACAAATTGCTATGAATTTACTTTCCTTAATCTCTCTCAAACACAAGTTCCAGGGCTGATACAAGTGTAATGAAAAGACTGCTGCTTTCACTGCAGGTGAGAGCTGGTTTTATTCTTATCTTACATTTATCAAATCCTATAGGAAAAATAACAATGATTTAGTGTGGTCAGCTGAGAATATGATGTCTGAATCTCTTCCTCAAAGTAGTACAGACAAGATAACTAAATCTCACTGAACCTGCATTCAGTTTCCTTCTAGTAAGAGCAGAGAATGATACAATATCTGATGTTCTCTAACAAACACTGTCTAATGTACTTACATCTATATTTAAAAATCAAAAATATATATTTATTTTCAGGTAGCAGTATTTACACAGCTATTTATAAAATACTAACAGAGTCTTAGAAGTATCTTTTCAACACCAGCAACACGAGCATTTATGCTTTTCTTTTGGAACAACCTCAGCATAGACAATAGTGACTTTATTAAAAATTTTTGGACATTCAAAATGTAAAATAACTCACAGAACATCGCTTTTCATAAAGCAATTGTACTGTTTTTTCCATAGTACTGTTTTCTTCACAAGAGGAAAAAAGTACAGATCTTCTCTGAAAAGTTATGAGGGCCTAAATTATTTGGAAGCAGAGAAAGAAAAGTTTTAAAATTTCCTTGCTCAGACTACCCTGAATGAAACTGAAAGAGCAGACACTACAGAGTCTCTTTTGGTTACCTTTTCAGATACCCAATCCTGCTTCCTCTCCTGAAACTAACTTTCCCTAAATAGCAAATAATGTTTTTCACCTTTCCTAGAAACACAGGATTGGCCACTATAACATGGATGACTCCTGTCATGACTCATGTTGCTCACAGTTTTATCCTATCTTGTCTGGACCTCAGCAGTGAGACACAGATGGATGTGCCACCCTCAATGCTCAGCAGCTGCCAACTAGTAAAGATCACCATAACACATCTCCTCTGCAGAATATGTTACTATGAGCTAAGCAAGCTCTTTTCTTGTTGTCTTTTACTGATTTCCATGAAACTGCAAATCAGGTGCAAGGTCCTGTCTTATCTCTTCAAGTTTAAGAACTTGTAGCACTGCAAGATGCCACTGGTGCTTAATGACAGCAACTGTGGTGATACAAGAGAAGGCTGAGGAGACAAAATTGACCTAGACTGGGAAGGTGGTTTGGAATTTGGGCATGAACTTTCTGAATAGCTTTGAAAAATTCACAGGTCTTGCTACTTTCTCTTCCTAGAACAGAGGTTACTGCTTTGATATCAATTTGTCCGACACATAGACAATGTTCCTTTTAAGGAACCTAGTTAAAAAACAAAATTGGCAAGCTTCAATCACCACAGACAGTGAAATGATTGAGATATACTGCTGAACCCTTGCTTCATTAGCTGAGGATAAAGGAGCCACTGAGGAAATATATGGCAAACATTAGCTATGTTGGCTACTGAAGAGAGCTCAGATGTTGGTGATGAGCAAAAGTTACACAGAATGCTGACCACACGGCTGAACTTCAAAGAAAAATGCTTAATTTCTCCACTGCAAAAGCACAGAACAAAAGTTTTCCATTAACACAGCAGAACAGTGGAAACAAAGTATGTTCTTTGAATAGGGAAATGCATTTTACTACTTGTAGAATGCAACTTTTTCATAAACAACAGCACAGAATATCAGCCACTACAATGTACAAATAATGATCTAACCCTGAAGCTTCTTACACTGGCAAAATTTTGTAGTGTGCTGATCAAAGCTACAAAAAGCATCATCCCTCTCCCCAGGCTATTTCTTCTTTCAGCCTTAGTATACACATTCTGGGTCTACAACTCCAAATCTCCCCCCTCCTGGGCATGTATCACTGATTTATTTCAGATCCAATGATACATTACCCACTGCACAGTTATGCAGCTTAAACAGAAGGGAATTCCTCAGTCTTCCTGCTGTATCCCTTCAAAAAAAAAAAACATTATCAGAAGGGCTATCATCAGTCTAAACAACACCCTAGAACTTGCACTGGTTACTCATCTGAGATGTGACTGAAACCTCCTCAGCCTGATAGAATCGATAACTCACCATTGAGCAGCCTAGCGTGACTTGTACAGACAGATTCTTCCTTACAGATAACCAACAACAGTCCCTCTCAAAATAATGCAGTTCCTTAATGTACACAGTTCTTCACCACACCTTCTAGAGATCCTTCCTTGGCTCCTGCTGTCACAAACATACTGGAGGACATAACTTGACACAAAATATTACCCAGAACAGACAAAGCTGTTAAATTTACAAGCAGTACAGTGAACTCCCCTTTCTGCCCCTTCAAACAGACTCTTCCCCCAAGAGTATTCTAATCTGCAGGCAAGCACTGTGCTACAGTGAAATTGTAATAGCCCTTTACATGTAAAAGTGATACAACATTGAGAATAGGCTGAACCTCCCAGCTGAAGTCAACAGATAATTAAATGAGCATCCCTGACTAGATAATTTTGTTGTTTTGCTCTGGATATTGTCTCTTACACATGTATAGAGTAAAACTAGTTTTGAAGTCATTAACTTACTCAGATAACTTGTATTTCCACTACATAACCTTAAGCAGTCTCGAAAACAGACTAGCACCTTAAAAATGTGTGGATCTCTCAGATGGATATTGCCTGCAACTTCTCACAGTCTTTGTTTATTCTTGGGCTCATCATTCTCACCTTCATGCTTTCCACCAGGCCCTCTAGCTGAGAAAGAAAAAGGCAAATCTATCTACTATGCTAATATTTTAGCAAAACCAAAATCTCAAATTTCTATGTTCAGTTGAAGATGTATTTTAAATTAAAACCTAAATATGTTGGATTTTGATGGCGACTTAGAGACAGAAATCTACTCAGCTGGATGTGGTATCTCAGCCTATAAAAAACCCAGCTCAAAGAATATTTCTGGCATTTTTTTTAACTGTAAGTGCTTTCAGAAGACTAATTGTCCATTATTGAAGTAAACTATACAGACAAAAGCTGCACTCAGAAGAGAAGAAATTCTATATGTACAACCACAAATAAGCTGTATACACTTTACTTCTGGAATTAGAGAGAGCCAAGGCCTGATCATACTTTCAATCCTTTCAAGTAAGATTCAGTCAGTTCATGAATCATGATAAAGTTACCAACAAGTATACACCTACGTTTTGGTAGGGTTGAGTTTGCACTTTTCTGGAGCTGAAGACTACTCAAGAAACAAGATCATCGACCCCATGAAGGAAACACAAATTTCTTATCATATTCATTGATGGAGTATTCTTTCAGCCTAGCTTAACTAGTATTAAAACTATGCTTCTAAGTGAAACAGTTCAAATTTCAAACCAAAATAGTTCCAGTTATAACAAGATTCTAAACTAAGGAAAAACTTTATGTTGGTTTCTGTTTGTAGACAAATACACTGTGCAGGTATCAGTCTGGGAGACTGATACATAAGACATGTAATTGAGACCTCATCACACTTTTCAGTCTTTCAGCTCAGTTTCCTTTTATGCAAGTATTTAATAAAAATAATTGCAGAGGTTTTAACCTATGCAAAACACAATTTTTAACTTGCATACTGGATAAAGCCTTTTTTTCTACTTAGTGCCATAACTATTTGAACTTCCTCCATAACATTTAAACTACATTGAAGATTAATATCACATTCTCCTCAACATCCCAAATCAAGTAAATAACCCGTAAGAGATAGCTTATAATCATATTTAAAAGTCTTCTTCCCTGCACTAATCTTATTCTAAAACATTAAACCTGATTTTTTTTTAATCTGATTTACTTCTCATGGCATACTACGTGCTTAGTTTTTACACTTTGCTGGCTGAATCAAGATTTGTGCAATACCAGTATATACTTCTTAAGGTATTTATGTGGCTTAACTGACAATTATTTCTTTTTATTTCTCCTTTGCATCACTCCTGGCTCTCGTTCCTAATTCAGAAAGATTGAAATATCAACATTCTAATGAGAAATTATTGCCATAATCAGCATACACATTTGAGACTATTCAGTTATATGTGCATAACTAAGCAATACATATGAAGCTAGAGGAGACCCCTGGAACAGCGTTCATTTGTCTACAAATATTTCTGAATGTAGCAAGACAAGTCATTGAATACAGGCAGACATTTGCAACTCAAAGCTCAGGAATAAAAGTCCTGTCCAACAGGTCTTTACAGACCATGCTGCTGGCAAAGTTAAATACTTCTGTCAAAGCTGATTGCTGAAAAGACAATGAAGGCTTCATTTTAAGAATTTTAACAAGCCTCTTTCTTGTTCAAAATAGTTCAGATGGTTTCTAGAACAGTCTCCCCAAGCTCTTAAGCTGAGAACCTTGGGGATGTACCTGCAGTCCAGAGCTGGCCTTCCCAAAATGGTAGTATTTGACATTTCCACTTTCTTGGACACAGAGTGAATTAAAACACTTATCCAGGCAATGGAGACAGTTCAGTGACAGCTACACGTTAGAGTCAGACTGAGAAAATCTAAACATGAAATCTGAACATAAAAAAAAAACCCAAACCTGAACACAGATGCATAATTTCAATAGTCTAATTCTACATTTTGATTCACATTCCTGATATCTTATACATGCAGTGTGTCACTCAGATGAAGGGAACTCAGGGAGAGACTAATAACTCATTCAGACAAAAAACATAGTTAGAGAGGGCTGGGAGGTGTACAAGAAAGAAGCCTGTCATGTCTTTCATTCACAGGTCTTCAGCATTTCATCTTCTCTGTTAGATTTTCCATCACAGAAAATCTTTGTATCATTATTTTGCTTTTCTCTTTGCATAATGTACAGCATTGCATCAAAGAAAAATTGAAAAAAAAACCCATGCCAAATATAATATTCAGGCCAATCATAGCTTTACAAGACTAGCAAGACTGAATAGGGCTTGACCTGTCCTTATTAATTTCAATGTATTTAACATAAATAGCAACACTGTAAAATTCATTTGAAATATTACTTTATTAATTGTTGGCTTTGCATATTCCAGAGTGGATTCAGCACATTTTATATTTTAATTGTAGTTGAGATGAAGAGTGATTGGATTAGGCACAATTTATGTGTAATTGAAATTAATGAATTTGCTAATGAAATATTTATAGGTGACCTTTCCTTGAATTAATAAAAAAACACTCCTGTTTTGTTTAAAATATCTTTGATATTTACAGTCTGAGGTTAGATTTAAATTATGTCTTTACATAAAAAAGGCTAAATAGACATCTGTTATTCCTACAGATTGGCAAGAAAATCAGCCATATTGCAGTTTTCTCCTGCCAGACATATTTAGTATTTCTTGTCAGGTATACAAGTGCCAGTCCCAAAAGTTAAAAGTCTTACATAAAATCATTAATGAACTTATTTGTATGTGAATAATTTATTCTCATCTTGGTCCACCAAACAATTCTAGTGGCATTTAGATGTGATCTGGTCTCAGGCATGTTGCCATTAATATTAAAGCAGTGTGAAACTAGGACACAGGCCTGTGCCACGTTAATGATATTCTTATCAAACTGAAGTATGTTACCATTGTCAGAATTAGCAATGCAGAAATGCTAATGTGATTCTCCATGGGTTACAGCTGCATATCCCACTTTGTTAGAACTCTGGTGTTATGATGACTACTATGAAACCCTGGTTGCAAAATACTGACCTAGCAACTTTGTAAACTTTGAAATAACCAGCATACTTATCTCTACCTAGCCAGATGTGAAACTATATTAAATTAAAATCAGATAGGAAAATGCATTAAAACTCTCTCAATGTATTTTAAAATGTTGAGATGACATAAAATGATAGCATTTATTGAAGTCAGAACCCTGCATGTCTTACTCATGCGATTAGCCCGATGCTGTTTGATGGACCAGTCCTTTGAGAAAGGTGAAAGACATTTGGCCTTTAAGAGCTCCTCTTTCCCTTCTCCTGCTACCAACATTTCACCTTACCTGGAATGTATAAATGAGGACTAGCATCTGTGAGATTCACAAAATTAATCAATCTCCTGCTTACCTGTGCATGGGAAAAATCTGTTCTGGAATGCTGAACAGTTTTGAGCACAGTAGCTCAGGAATGATGCAGACATACCAAAAGGTATTAGGAAACAACAGCAAGAATTATCAAATCTAGAAAACTTGATCAAAAAAAAAAAGGGGGAAAATCAGGACTCAGCTGAGACAGAGGGGAGGCAGAATAACATTCTTCAAATATACCAAGGGCAGTCATAAAAAGAAAGGTGATGTTTTAATCTCTTTAGTTGCTCTGAATATGGAAAGAGAAGTGATGTCTTAAAAAGTATCAGGGGCCAAGTAGAAAAGACTTGAGGGGGAAATACAACTTTCCAGTGACAAGCACAGCCAAACAATCATGCAGACTTCATGAAAGCTTTGTAGAATTACCACCTTTGGATGTTTCCAGAGCACACTAAGTAAATATTTACCAAGAAGAGAGTAAGCATACTTGGTATTGTACCATACCCAATAGACTGAGTGGATGGAACCTTTCAATCCCTTCTTGCCCTATTTATGATTCCACAGACTCACATGGGATTCCTTCTAAAATCCAAGTCTCTATAGCAGTCATTTCAAAGGCCAACAGTTTGCTTTCCGACAAAGCAGATGAAACTAGCAGTGACATTATCTCCAACACATGCATATCCCAATTCACATTGGGGTACACATTATGCTCAGGATTAGAGCATTAGGGCATATTTGACACTCCCAGGGTTTTACTGAAGCAAGAATTCCTCTGCCATTAGCTTCATAAAAGCTAGATTTCAGAGAATGCATGACAAACAGAAAGGCAAATAAAGAAGTGACAGCTTTGTGCACAGAAATAAAGACAAAGTCTGTGCCCTGCCAAATACGCTTTCTGGAGGACCTAATGTTTACTAGTTTAGGAGGCGTCATCAGAGGGTTAGATGGATTTTACTCTTGGCAAAATATTCTATGACAACCATTTTGCCAGCTGTAACTTATAAAAGTGCTAAGACATATGAATATGAAAGCAAGAAGGGCCATTTTAAAGCCTTTAAGTGTCCATTTATATACCTCCTGCAGTGTTTATCTCTTCATTTTCTTCTTTTATGACTTTAATGTGTAGATAATCACTGGTCCAAATATCTCTAAATACAGTGCACTTTAAAACTGCCCATTATCTTTATAATAGGGAATCTCAGATAAACAATTCTTGGCTGGTCTCTAGAGATATAGAGCTCACTACAAAGAGTGAAATCTAAAGCAGCAGAAGCAAAACAACAAAGAAAACATTACATTCACTATTTAGATTTACAGTAACAAAAGTTATGCATTGCAGAGTGACAAGTGCAGCATTGTGTGAATAAATAAAATAAGGAAGATGTCAACACGTTCTGCAATAAGTTTTTCCTTACATTTTGTGGCTGGGGCTTGCATTTTTACTTCAGCACAGGAAAACTCCAAATCCAAAGCTACTAAATGGGAGCTTCTACCTTACTTGCCCACTTCCTGGTTCTATTTCTCTCAAGAGATTCCTTTCACTGTGACATGGGAGCTCCCACTCACAAAGATGAAGCTATAGCGTTGCTCATTTATTCCCCTCTCTGCCTTTCCCTCAGAGCAGATAATGCAGAAGGCAGAACAAAGAAACCTGGCTTAGCAGAAAACAGAGATCTGCATGCAGAACCATGAAAAAATGTATTCCTACACATAAGAAAAACTAGACTTTCTGAAACTCCTCAGAGGAGATAAAAAATGTATTCTATTCAAACACAGCCATTAGCCAAGAGGGAAGACTGCCAGATTTTGCAACACCCTGGACCAACAGAGTAGGAACATGGCAGGTCTGTGACCCCAAGCAGGATTACTGATACTTCTCAAGCCCACCAGCTCCAGAGTTGCACCCCATCAGTAAGGTGGGAGCCCTGACACATGTGCCACAGGGGTTGGGATGGGATTTGGAGCCTCCTGCTCCAGAGCCAGAGTTGAATCTACAAAAGCCCTCTTTGGAGCTCAGGTTCTCCCAGATTCCCACCTCAGGAAGCAGACTAGAGGCTTAAAATCAGAGGCAATGTATCTAGGACACCTTCCTGGAAATTAGAAAACTAGAAAGTTCATACTTGCATTTTACTGAAAGTTTGTAAATGCATGTAAATATTTAGGTTTCATTAAATTGGTGCCTTTGAAGACAAGACTTTTTCAAGGAATTCCTGCCCATCTCTAAATGTGGTTGACCGTTTCAGTAGGAAATAAGCAATCACTTGAAGAGCTGACCACTTGCTCACTATCAAAATACAAATGTAATCACAAACATAGCACTTCTCCAATGCTTTCTCTTTCTACTTTCTCTAGCTGCACAGGCACTGCAGCAGTCACAAGACAGACAGAATAGCAACTGCTAAAACTGGGCAGAGTGTTTATTTCTGAATTTCAGCTGCTAATCAGTAGTTTTTACTGCATCATTATTATGCTGAGACAATACAATAATAACTGTATTAAGAAGCATTCAGTTCTGTATCCCCTGAGTTTGAACAGGTATTGACAGCCTGAATAATGCACAAGAGTCCTCTTTTCCCTCTCCTTTGTAAATCCATTGCTTGGAAATTCTGCATCCATCAGTGTTGCCATGGTGACAGCCCCATGAGTCCATCCATGACCTCCCAAGACACTTGGCACCAACCCATAATTCTGCAAAATCCACATCAAAGAGAACTAAAACCAATTACCATAAGGATTTGTAATTATTATTTTAGTAATTTAATATATATTGGAACATACATGTGGCCTAAGGGACTAAGCATAGACAAGAGGGTGGAGAGATTGAATTCTGCTCTTGGGTTGGCTGACTAGTTGGTCAAATTTGAGTTTCACCAGTGCTAAACACTTAGAACCCACCATGACTTCATGTGGAACTCTAAATGCTCCACACTCCTCTGTCCTTAACTCTCTGGTCTTTCAAAACAGTCACTTTCACAAAGAATTTTGTGGGTTCTATTTAAAATTAACTACACAATTACACAATATTACTTTTACCCTTAATAAAGCACAGATTGTATAGCAATATAATCCACATTTTTATTATTTTTCGGAGATGCGTAATGCTCCCAGTTAGAAATTATTTTATTTCTTTACCAATACTGAACCTTTAAAAAGAAAATGAGAAAGCTTGGAAACTGCTTTTGTAAGGCACAGATAATTCCATTCCTAATTACCGTACCTCTGCCTAATGAATCCTTACTTCATTAAGTCTGTTTGGGGGCTAATGCATATCTGAAAGGATAAACTGTTAGATTTTGGTGTCTATGTATAGTATCCTGGAATTCAGCTGTGCTAAACTGATAAAGTGATAGTATTGTACCTTCCAGATGATTTTTAAGGACAGGATTTACAAAGGTGGGGAATAAAACAGATATTGTAGATAAGAGGCACACTCATTCAGCCAGGTGGTAGGTAAGCTGCAGGCAAGCCTTTCCTGAACTCCTGAAGAGTTGTTAAGAACATTAGTATAATCCTTAAAATAAGGATTGTATGTACATAAATATATATATATGCATGAAGCAGCTGGATAATGACGATTAAATATTCATGAAGGGCCACATTCTTCATTACTCATGTCCATGCCACATGTTTTAACAAAAGCAGGTTTATTGCTATGTCTATACATTCATCCTGTTGAGATTACCTGAGCTAAGGCAACTCTATAGCCACACTTCGGTCTTCCTGTTTCCTCAAAAGTTAAATACTCCAATGAAAATGGTGAATTTCCTGAAACAAATTCGGTCTTCTTTCTCCTGCACAGCTGCAGGGATTTGCAATGCTCCCTCACCAAGACAGCACACCACACTCTGCAAAAGGTAAGGCCAGGTGCAGCTCTGTACAGCTCTGCACCTAAAAATATCACACCCTCCCCACTTGTATGCCAGAAGAACATTTCTGCAGTTATAGAAATCCCTCTAGGCCAACAGGAAGACTTCAGGACTTGTGCCTCAAAAGATTCCTACCCACCTCCCACCAGCAGTGCAATGTGGCATCTCAGGTTACAGAATGACAGAATCACAGACTGCATAAGGGCCACAGTGGGTCCTAAGATAAATCTGAATGGTAAGGTGAATAATTTTACAGGATCTGAATCCAATTACTTTCCTTAATAAAGACAGACTTATGAGCTATTTCTACCACTGACTGTTGTTTAATCATCATGGAGTTAATTAGGTCAAACCAATAATCAATCCACCACCATCCTCCCTGTTAACACCAACAGTTTGTGGTTTCCTGTGGAAAGCAATACACATGATTCGAATCAAAAGAAGTTCACTGCAATAGGAAGGAATGTTGTGGTGACTCAGGAGGAGTTAAGGTGTAGTGCAGGTGCATTGAGAGAAGGTTTCAACACGAGTTAAGTTAGTACTAACCACATCTCTAAACACCCTTACCTAATTTCCTGATAGTATTTCTGCTGTCACTCAGAAGGATCATGTACTTAGCATGAGCTGTCCAGACTTAAGAACTGGTATAGCAGAAGGCTCAGGTAAATTACTTTTAAATTTAAGTGAGAGGTGAAAGGATTTAAATTCAAAATCCATATTCAATTCTCCATTACGCTGGTGTAAATCCACAATAACACTGCCAGAAAAGTTATTTCAGACTCATACTTGCTTAACTGTGATAAGAATCCAGTCTTGTCATTTGAATTCAGTTAAAGCCAGATATGGAGCAGTGTGGTTTTTTTTTGTTACTAACGGATTAAACTATGTCAGGCTTTTTACAATGTATTGCCGTTTCAGATTGCCAACTTAGAACATGATATAAAAACATTCAGTGTCTCTCCAGTGCTCTTTCATTTTAATTCAAAATATATTGGTATTAGTCACACCAAAAGTTTAATAGAAATCTCTGGAATGCAAAGCAGTTACTGACATCACATATGTAAGGCTTAGTCGCAACAAGATATAATAGAAATAGGAAAGCTGTCTACTGTAATAATTGAGAAAGGCAAGGAAGCTAGGACTCCAAAACACTCACCAGTTAGGATCAGAACCTGAAGCAAAGTATAATCACTTCACTGGGGAACCAGCCTGCTCCCTGCTGTGCTGCAGGTGTTCCATTCGTGTTGCACCAAAAGTGCAACAAGAGCTCGGTACCACAATGTGGTGCAATCCAACAGACATATCTGCCATTTATTCTGAATGGGTTAAAAATTCTAAATGGGTTAAAAACTCTTCATACTCAGGAACTCCATTACTCTTCTCAGAAACAAAATATATAAATGAGGAAAGCAGCAACCAACCTCATCCTCCTGCCTGATGTTACGTATTCCTCATTTACCAAAGCTCAGTGTATTCAGATAGAATTGGGAACTGTGATCACACTATTCCATTTTGCTCATTTCTACTGAGTGCAGCACACATTCAGCTGTTTCCTTTTCTTCTTCTGCATGTCTGCTTTGGCTCTACAACCTCTTCTACAGCTCTCAAGCTGGCAAACCTCTGTGCAGGTCTTTAATGCACACATAACTTCCTTATTATGCGTTACCTGTTACTCCAAGAAAATACCACCAATGAAGAAGAAATCAATTTTTTTTGGCAGCTAACTAGAAAATATTTAATGGTACATCACTACAAAGGACAGTTGCATGTTTCCCATTTATTTCTAATCTCACACTTTAAAGATCACAAGCACACATGAATCATAATAAAGCCCATATAGGAAGACTATTATAAAAAAAATTGGGCTACACCATTCACCTCCACAAATAGATGCAACATTTTGACAAGTCACCCTGGGCTTTTTCCTCAGTATCCAAGTTTCATGCTGACCTATTAATTTTAATCACTTGCTGGACTCCATTTAATGGTTCAATGAATATTATAAACTCGAGCTTTTCTTTGCATAATCAAGAAGTTCAATAAGCAGCATAACTTTTTTAACTTAGTATACTAAAATGTTTCTGCAAATGTTATAAATGTTTCAACCCTTTTTCTATTAATAAAACTTTATCTAAATTATTTTTAAACTAAGCTTCATGCCTTTCAACAGACTTCTGAATATATTACCTGCTCCCAACCACGCCAGATCTGAATTCACTTTCACTGTTCAAGATGCATATCCTTAACAAGAATAAAGAGCCTAATCCTGAGAGATACTGAGAGACTAAGCTTTTCTTTTTCGACCTCTTACCAGCGTACTCAAATTGCACTCTCTTTGGAGCCATTCATTCTTTTCAGGGATCAGGTTCTGTTTCCTGAAAGTCTGATGGGTTTAGGTCTATAATTAATCCTACAGTAGATTGAATGCTAAAATCTACACTGCTTTATAACTCCCACTGCAAAGAAAAAAATAATTTACTTCAGCCAAGCAATTTAATGGGCTTTTAGAAAAAAAAGTGTATTTATAATGCATATTCTTAATTAATACTTTCAGCATTCAGACAGATCATACATATTTTTCTTCCACCTGAACAACTATGATTCCTCTGCACATTACCCCTTAGCTGACAGTCAGAGAGAAATTATAAAACTCATAGCAGAAAAATACAGAAACAAAACTATTACTGCACTTACAAGAGCTAAAGAAGAAAATTAGGTGAACTGAACTTTAACATCAAAACCACGGTAAAAAAGGCCATTTCTTGGCCACTTTAAAGTTAAGAAGGTGATGAACAGGAAATTACAGTAAAGCTTCTCAGAACCAGATCCTCGCATTCTCATCATGAAAACTACAAACCCAGAAATTTTAACTTATCTAGTTGATCAAGCCCTTCCTCTTTGTTAAGATGGCCTAGCCTCTTTGAAAGCTCCATAGTTTTCCATGCTCCTAAATTCAGAGTAGGCAATCTGGAAATCGTAAAATCGTCAATTTAAGTGGAGCGTCTTTGTGCCTGCAGCCTCCCTGCTGTGAAGCTTTGATTCAACTGGAATTTTGCTAATAGCGAGGAGACAAGATCCAGCCAATGCATGAATACCCAGCTTTGCCAGCCTCAGCTCTCTGATCTCACAGCAGCAGCCCCCAGGTGAGGGACTGAATTCTGAACACTCCACGAGGCAGCCCTGAGGATCCTAAACAATTAAAAAAAACCTCCAGATCAGTGGGACCGGAGAGAAATTTAACTGAGATATCATTCCTGACTATTAAAAGGTAAAAGTTAGGTATTTTCTGATTTGCATAGGATTGTAATTAGGTAACATTAAGCCTCCAGAAGTTCCTTGACTGGTAGTCTTGAAAACCAAGAACCTCCTCACAGGTACCGAGTGGACACAGAACAGAAACAGGGATGGGAGTTGAAGCGTGCAGCATCACTGACCTGTTTCCACATGTAAGAACCAGACTGAGTTTGACAGAAATTGGAGGAAGACTGCTTTTAGCCAAACTGATGTGGGCATTGAAACACAGGCAGAGGACTTGGACTGTCTCAGCCACCAAGCCATGAGATGATAGCACATTTTAATCACTTTTACAGCAGCTGGACAAGAGCCAGCAATCTACAGATAAAGGGCTACAAGTGACTTAATGTACACATTAAATATGTCTTATTGTTAGTAGTACTAAAGATTAATGAGTAAAATGAAAGTGAAAAGATAACACTGGTAGGTGACAGTTTTACTTAATCAAAGAGCCTCTGGGGCCTGCAGAACTACATCAGGGTCACTGAAAGATTTACTTTCTTCCTCATTTATTTAGACAGATCTACTTTGCAATGTTCATATAGAGACTCCTTGCATTTATACTAAACAAAAGCTGTATTAAAAGACAAGGGCAAAGGTCTCATACTAATAGCTCTAGCCCATGGCTGGCTGTCAGTCTCTGTTCTTCACAAGCTTGCTGGTTTTTTGATTACTTGCTGATGCAATTCAGGTATTAAGCATAGCTAAATCTAAAAGAAAACAAATGCCCCTCTGCAATCAATGGCAGTAAGGAAGTACATAATACTAAATTTAATTTGCATTTAGCCATCTCACACATTGAATGTAATAAGTAGTACTATATCTAGAACAACTAGATCTCTAATTGCAGTGTAACAGATCTAGATCTTTAATCACTCATTGACTGAAGAGTAAGATTAGACTTTTCTTGCTGAAGCACTTCAGCTAGATGTTAAAAGTAAGACTGGATGAAATTTGGGGTATAGCACAGTGGATACAGAAGTGGACTACAAAGCAGAGATGCCAGCTCAGATCCCAAAGCAATGTAAATCCATTAGCTAAGAGTCTGATACTTAACAATCTGTGAAATGGAAATAACTGCACTTCCTTATTTCACAGTGCTATTAAACTTTACATATGAAAAATTATTCAAATTTTCAGTCTGTGAATGTAAGAAGCTTCAAATCCCTGTATGTTACTGAAGAATGTTAAAGGGAATACTCAGAACTTTAAAAGCACTTGAATTAGAGGATATTCTTGGAATTAACAATATAAAATTCTCAAGGCCATGAATTAACACTTTCTATGTTTGGTATTCAGATGAAAAATTCACAGGTTGCATTTTAGTTAAATAACAAGAAATTTCCAACAGAAAGAAGTATCTATGGTACATTAAAAAAAATTAGAAAATAACTCTAGAAAATAAAGGTTTGTCAGAAGAAATCGGTTAATATTTGTAAGGCACTCAAAAGGCAGATAAGTGCTCTTGAGAATTTCCACAAGGAAATTAATAACCACATATTCAAAAGAACTGAATACTACTTGCAAAAGGGCTTTATTAGCATGTTGCCCTCCATTACACAGTTGTTGACTATCTGCACATCTACTGGATCCTTTGTCTCTTAGCTAAATGTAATCAGACATGAAGGACATGAGCTCATACTACGGGTCACTGCCTGAAATTCACCAAGCAACAAAGCAAAGCAAACTACTGAAAGTCAGTGGAATTAGATGCTACTTCCTCCTATAGGAAGGATGAGACTCTACAGAAATAGAGATCAGGTTCTGAGTCCTAGCAGAAACATCCACAAGGAATCAAAAATCCCTTACAAAGGAAACTGAAAAATACATTAGAAAATAAACTTTTTTTCAGCATTCAAGCATCTGCAGTTTGGTTTGACGAACAACTCAGAATGGTTCCTTTGGCAGGATTATTCTAACTACTATGCAAGATTAAAACCCTTAATGGTGATTCCAGAAACAACAAGTAGATTTCTCAAATTGTTATAACAAAAATTACAATGATTATTCAAATTTACAAGTTTAGCAAGTGCCCCTTTTTCCCTTAATAAGATGGCATAAAAAAAAAAAAAAGCTTTATTTGAGTGTTTTTCACTAGGAATCTAGTATTTGAAGTATCTGGGTTTTCTTGGAAGCATAAAGCAGTCGCAGCAAATTAAGAATATGCACTTACTAATTTAGAAAATTTCTACTCATTCATGCCCTAGCTTTCTATTCAGAGAGCATTTTTAAGTCATTCTAGGAACTAGTAGTTCAATAGCTTAAAATGAAACTACTTAACTAGAGCATGTTACACCTGGGAAAAATTCCTTGATGAGCAAAGCTAGCTGCTAAACTGGGGGAGCGGGGGGGGAAAGAAATCACATTGATTATGGTCATGAGTCCAAGACAAGTTTAATTAAAATTAATGGAGAATTTTCAAGTGGAAAAAAATAATGAGAGCAGCAAAGTGTTACCTCTTAAATGTGTTATGGAAATTTTCTCTAATTGACACCTGTCCCATGTCACTAGACCTAAAGCAACCTACAGATCTCAGCATATAAATATTATTTCACAGTATCAGCCCTCGAGCTTAAATAAGAGGTGGTCCTTTATCCTTTCTCTACTCTCTCTGCTGACTTCTGCCAGGACTGACAGCACTGTTTAGCTTTTCTTCTTTTCCTGGAAACTACGGGTGATGTTCTAAGAGAGAAGGGAAAGCAAGGGACAGCAATTCTATGTGTGGCTTTTTCATTGACTTACATGATCTGCCTGGGCATGGCACTTCTATTTTTATTTCCCAGTATTGAAGTGTGTATGGTTATTCTTTAAATGTTCAAGACATTGCTCAGACAGGTTGCCAAACACTGGATATTTTTTACTCACATGTAAAAAATATATAGCTTCAACTAGAGTTAAAGAAGAATTAGAGACTGACATTTCATATTTCATCTCTTTTTTTTCCCGACTAGCTGCAAGGGCTCTCCAACACTGAGCAAGCTGGTGTGACTAAAAGCTGTCCAGCAGTTCTTGAGGGATGGCAAAGCACCAGAAGCAAATGCCAAAGCCATAGAAAAGAACAGAACTTCCACATGGATACTAACTGCTACCTAGTGCTCATGTAACATTAATCTCTTGAGTTTTTGATACAAGAGCTCTTTGGCATTCCTATACGTGTTGCCCAAACAGCTGCCATCCACCTTACTAAGGTCTACAGGCACAACTGCTGCTACTGAAATCCATCCACCACTTCTTTGAGACATCTCTGCTTTGTACCTCCTCCTTTTCCTCAGTTTTTTACCTCAATCCAGTTTAAATCCCATAAGTAGAAATTAAATCTGATGTCTCAGGTTAGGGTAAAAATGAACCTGCATTAAAAATAAGTGACTAGGATTCAAAGCCTCTTGGTGTTCCTTATCCAGGGTCTAGCACAATCTGGATGATTAAGAAGGACAGTCTAAACTTTTAGTGGGACTTTTAATATGGCAGCACAACTAAAATCAATTTTGAAATTATAAATACCCTTGCATTGGTCACCCTTTTCTTAGAAAAATAACTGGTTATTAGACCCCAATGAAACAATCCCTGTGATTCTACAGGTCAACAAACTAAACCCTGCTAGTCTCATGACAGCTTCCTAATTTTTATTTCCAACACAAATTACTACTCACACACACAAGCAGTGATGCTGTGGTCAGGCTGGTGCTCATAATTTGGCAATCGTGCCTGATACTGGACAGTTGCTCAGAGGGTGGTCTTTAACAGATTGATACCAGCGCTAAAAAAAGCTCAAAATGGCAATAAAGATGGTGCTTCATCCTGTTAAAAATACTTTGCTCTACTTTAAGTGACTGCTGCCCCAAGTAGGTATTCATTTTTTTAAAACTCAAAAGGCCCAGATCTTAAGCTGACTTCAGAGAAATGTCCAGCCCAATGTACATGATAATAGCAAGGCTAGAATTCTTTCCATCTACACTCATTACATGTATGGTAACAGGACACTAATTAAAACAGCAACTCATGCACAGCTACATTAATTCCTCTGTCATATTCACAAAAGAGGGGGGAAATTTCCTCATAGTCTTTTTTTCTTTTTCCCCTATCAGGCTCTCTAAACTTGAATATCTCAAAAATGGAATTGAATAAAGTGTTAGATGTTTTGGTAATCTTAAAGGAAATACTAGAGGTAGCAATTATTTTAACAGCAGAGCTACCTGAAAGCCTTTCTGCCACAGCAATAACATTGCCAAAAGCCACCCATTTGTAAACCAGGTGATATAGAAGATCTCATTTCTTAGAGGCAGTTCCAAGCCTCTCAATGGACCTCTTACCCAGTGTTCTTATTTCTCCAAGTAAAGAGCTATAAGGTGAAATCAAAACTCATGGTAAGTTATTACAGATGTAACAAAAATGTTGAACTCTGCAGAATTCCTCCAACACAAGAACTTAGAATGAGGTAAAACTCAAATGTTTTACTGCTGACTGATTTAACTTAGATTATATATGTTCCAATGGCACAAGGAAACAAGATTTATAGCACTGAAGTACTACACACTGCAAAGGAAAGCAAGAGTCCTTAACACAAAGAAACCAGACAACAAAAAGAGAAGAGCAGGAATCCTTTTGACAGAGAACACTGGTCTGAATTTGAAACAAACTTTTGAATGGAGAGAAAATAGGATAGAGAGTGAGTGCAAATTCATCCCCCAAAGGCCTTGAAAGAGAAGCAATACCAGGCTCTATAAAAGACGATATTTTTTATGTTAAAGGAGGAAAAATACACTTAAATAGTTAGCAAAATACAGTTTTATTCCATTTGGAGTCATTTTCCAATACATGGACTTTTTCATTAGAATTCAGCTTTGTCTTGCTAAACAAAAGGAACCACTTCAACACCTGTGGCATGAAGAATCATCTGGAAGATGTGCTGTGCCCCAAATTACTGCAAATAATTGAATGCAACTTCTACACAGTAACACCAAACAGTGGCACTTGGGGAGACAAGCCCAGCCTGACTTAGCAGGAAGCTACGATAATTAGCAGTGTCATTCACATGTCAACAAAAAAAGACCCAAACAGAACAAAAAAAAAAAGCCCACCCCTCTTTGGAAGCAGTGACAAAGTAGTAGGAAGCAAGTCCAAATTGCCACTACATTTTTTTTCTCCTCTTCCTCTTTTTCACTCCTATTCCATATTCTCCCATGTGGTTGCTCATTCTCAGCAATCTTACACGGTGAAATTAAATGCAACACTCTGTTCTTGTAATTAATTTTGCAATTAAAAATACTTTGCTCCATCAGTGCAGAGAATCATCTATCTACACAGCTTATGCATATGAAATGGCTACACTAGCAAAAAATTCTGTTCCACAGATGGTTTTGCACAACTTGTCTACAAGTGAGTTTATGTTACACTAGTACAATCACAAGAGTTTGATGCTATTTCTATTCAAATTGCCAGAATGCCAAGTCAGGGCTCAGTACAGCTCTGTTCAGCTTCTAATACAGCATTACTATGATTTACTGAAGCATTGTGGTACTTCTGGAGCAGAAACATATCTGAAATGTTATGTTACCTGAAAGACAGGTGATTATGATAAATAGGGACAACTAGGCTAATCTAAATCTGTGTCAACAGGAGAAACAAAAAGGGGTGGGTTGTTTACCAGTGTCACTGTTCACAAATTCTTGTTTGCGCTTCTTCATCTAAGCAGCCAGTTCAGCTAGGAGAAGCAATAATTTTATTCAACAACAGACTGAGAAAAAATTGTACTCCTGGTTCTATGGCCATAAAGAAATACAACTCAAAAAAATGTTTGCTATTTCTAAAGACCGCAGCACTTGCTTGTATTGGCTGAGTTGCTATACTGCTGATGAGTTTTTAGAAACTTAACATTAACTCCATGCATTGCTCAGAGAGAAAGGACTTTGTGCTTCTAAGTAAGTCACCACCTCTGATTTTGATTTTTCACATGTCTCTGAAATGAGTTACAGTGATCTAAAGCTAAGCTATGTTTTTAAAAAAGAGAGGTTTGGAAATACCAGCTCCACTTCTAAGCCAAAACAACCCTCTAGCTAAATACAATTTAGGAACAACGACACTGAGTTTAACTTAATTATGTTAATCATTTAGATAACTGATTGCAGTAAGAGTATGGCTAGCATCTGTGAAGCAGGGCAAGGAGACAGATGAAAAGCTTGCTTGTCCCTGTGGGACAGGGAGAAAAGAGAGAGGCAATTACCACCTGCAACACAGGACACTGCAGCTGGGAAGCTGTATGTGTTCAAACAATGTTTGTACTAGGTCCACGAATTTTATTTTATTTATGTCTTTTGAAGACATTTTACATATCTCCCGGCAAATGGAGTTTAAGGTGTCTACCAGTAAGGTGGCTCTGTATTATTTAACTGACTCTGAAAGCAATACAGCAATTATCTGTTAACAGGGCTGCTAATCCCCTGTTCCAGAAAAATCTGTGAGGGCCCACTGAGCGGCCTAAAAGATGGCATAATTTTTTCTGTTTAATCAGCCTGGCCTTTATTATGATAAGATGCTTTAAAAAAAAGGGGGGTGAGGGGGCAGAATCTTACCTGGTTGCTACGTTTTATTCAAAACTAAGTCGCACTGGAACAAATTTTCAGAACTGCTATCAATTTTAGTCTGTCATTAACTCTTTCTTTTTGACTTAAAAAAATAATAAAGTGCTCAGTTTCTCTCCAAATGGTCCAGTAATTTTGGTTTTATTCAGGTAATGAGGGAGGAAAATCTTAGTAAGATCTTCTGATGTATGGCTGTGATTCATAGCTTCATGTTTTGATTATTATTGTCCTTCAGTATTGAGGTGCTGTGAGTGAGCTTTTCAATACAATTCCCCAGCACTATGACCTTTCTTCTATGCCTCTCTGTTCCTTCAGTGCTTCTGATGAAACCAACAACTGATGTACACAGAACATGAGAACCACAAAATGACTTTGGTTGGAAGGGACCTTTAAGATCATTATTCCAACTCACCTGCCATGGACAAGGACATCTTTAACTACAGCAGGCTGCTCAAAGCCCCTTCCAATCTGGCTTTCATCCAGGGATGAAGAAGCCACTTGGGCAAACTGTTCCAGTGTCTGCCCATCCTTATTGTGACAATTTTTTTCCTGTGTCTAAACTTGCCCTCTTTCAGTGTAAAATCATTGTCACTGCAGGCCTTGGTAAAAGCCTCTCTCCATCTGCCCTACAGAAACTGTTCTGGCCACAGCAAATGTCCCTGTACCATCTTTGTGTTTTCACTCCTCTGTTCATGATCCATCCTCTACAGTGCAGCTTTCTTTGTTGCTTGGCTTTTGTAGTTCATGAAGCAATTTTAAATATTTAGGATATTAGACTCTTCTAGAGATATTTTGTTCTCCTCTATTTAAAAAAAAAAGGTCACAAAAGTCTCAGATGTATTTTTTCACCACTGAAAAACATTCAGCCATATAATCACTGCCAAAATACATTGGCAATATGTATTGTATTGGCAATACTGTGGACATTGCCACAGCAAATGTCCCTGTACCATCTTTGTGTTTTCACTCCTCTGTTCATGATCCATCCTCTACAGTGCAGCTTTCTTTGTTGCTTGGCTTTTGTAGTTCATGAAGCAATTTTAAATATTTAGGATATTAGACTCTTCTAGAGATATTTTGTTCTCCTCTATTTAAAAAAAAAAGGTCACAAAAGTCTCAGATGTATTTTTTCACCACTGAAAAACATTCAGCCATATAATCACTGCCAAAATAGTTTCCCTCAGAACCGCATAGCACCTTCATGAACAAGACTGATACATAATTCTTGTCTATTTTTTTTTCTCTCTCACTTTTTTTCCCTTCTGGATTGCAACCACACAAAAAGTGCAGAAAATGAAAAATGCCTATAAGAATTAATTCTCTTCCATATCTGAGCACAGAAGCAAATGTCAAAGAAAAATTGTATTTGTCCTTTAGGACTTGTGTGATGGCTAAAATCAACCACGACACACAAACTCTGAATGCATTAGGATTCAGGTATTTGTCTATATACACATTCACAGCACAGTGACAAATATGTACATCTCTCTCTAAAGTTCATTATAAATAATTCTCCAACTCTGAATTTTGCATCATTCTCTTTTTCCTTCTTGCTGAAACTGCCTGGCTGTTTGCACCTCAAGTGACTCACATCTCACAACCTTTTCTTTTCACAGGTCACTAGTATTTGTGCTGTCTGAGAAGGCATTTTAACCTGCAATTTGGTACTGGCAGGTGCACCACCTGCCTGTGTAGTATTTGCAGGTGAGATTTCTGCCCATCCAGTCAGTGCTAGGCCAGCTCTGAAGGCAGCCAGCACCAATCAAGCAGCAGTGGGTAGGCAAGGGCTATTCATTTAATCTGAGAGACACAGCTTTTGGAAGAATCTTAGCTAGAGTCTGCCCCAGTTGGTGTCCTGATTCCCACAACTTTGCTTATTAGCTGCATAAGGGTAGTTACTACTTAACATTTAACAGTGTTAAATCTGCAGCATAATATATCCAAGTCTGTAATCCTTTATAACTTGCCGATAAATCCTCATTTTATGGGTCAAAGTGCAAAATTACACTAGAAGCTTTCAGAAAGCAGAAAGTTCTACCCATTTTCTCCTTTGGCAGCAGAAATGGTTTTGGTTTTGACCCTAGAGACTTCTCCAGAGGTGCAGAATAATGTAACAGCACTGTGGAGTCTGACGTGCCTTTTAGTTCAGCTCTCAGTTCAGTGAGGTAGGAGCAGTGCTACATAGCTAGAGCTAATTAATTTGATTCAATCTTTTGGAAGGCTCTCACCTTGCATATAAAATTATATTGGAGGTGATTTTTCAGGGATCATATTTGCCTTAAAATAGTTGATTTTATAGCACCACATCTTCAAAACCTGATGACAAATACACTGCTAAACAAAGGCTGCATTTTCAAAATCTAAAAGGCTTTAGCATTCAGGGCTATATTGACAATATATATATTAACACTGCACTGAAAATATATTTAGTAAGCAAACCCTTCATGATACTGAGAATGAGAGCACAGTGACTGATTTGAGTACAGATTAGAATTCCACCCTGCATATGATGGGGGAATCTGTATGTTCTGAAGGACTGTTGTCATTGCTCTGTAGAGGACATCACTGTTTGGTTTTGTTATAAAACATGCTGTTTGATCTAAATAAATATTGCGCGTGTTCAGTCTGTTAATGATGCAGAAGAAATGGAGTCAATTGGATTTTCTCCCATGAATGCTGTGTCAGTGGTTTGTGCATTATTTGAGAAGAGGTTATACCTAAAAAATCTGGAGAGTAGGATGGATAAACCATTTCTAGCATGTGATTTTCTTAGAAACTCACATTACAGCTATTGTGCCACACCATTGATCAGCTAAACTGCATGGACTGGAGAGAAAGTGTTATTTAAAGGCTCAATAAGGGGAATAAAGAACAATCTCCTCTGAATGTCTTCTAGGAGCAGACAGGACTGCTCCCAGTATTTCAGAGTGGAGAGCAACAGGACATAAAATGAAAGGCCATCTACAGTGGAAACAAAGCTTCAGAGGTGATGCCAACAACAAGAGAAACAATCTTCAACATGTAAACAGCATAAAAGTCTCTTTAAAACACGCCAAGTAACTGGGCAGACTGAATAAGAGTATGCTCCAGTTCAAAAAGGCTAAAAGCAAGTAAAATATATTTGTTTTTCAAACCCTAAGAATCAGGAGTAAAACATTTTGACTACAAAGGTTTCTGAACAACTTCTAGGAATGCAGGAGTAATAGAAGCATCTATTATGTGTTGTAGATGACAGAACGACTTTAGCCCTAACTTAGGATTTCCCAGGCCAAAACTATCATATGCAGAGTAAGACAGGCAACTATCTGCCTCTTGCAACAATGAGAAATATCTATTTTTCTAAATTCTCTGTTTTCAAATAAATAACTCCTGTGAGTAAAAAGAAGGGAGAGTGAGAGTGAAAAACCATTAATTCTAATTCTGAAAAGAGGAAAAAAGAGGAAAAAATGAGAAAATTAGGTGTAAAAAAGGGTAAATAACTCCATTTAGTCTTTCTAAATTTTTTTTTTTGTCACAGAGCTCCATTAAAGGATATTCTGAATGAGGAGGGAGAGAAGGAAGTAGAAATTCAGCAAAATACTGAAGCAACTGGGAAGAGTGACAGAAGATAGATTAGAAAAGTCATAAGGAGACCCAGCCAAATGAAAGAAAAAAGTACAAATAAGTATAGGAGAAATAGCACTTTCATGCCAAAACCCATTCAAGGTAATGGAACGGTCACCAACAAAGCACCTTCATTCATGGTACTTCACTGAAACTGACAGCACTCCCTATTTATCCACAGCAGAAATCAGAAAGATGTTATAAAAAAAGGGGAACAGCAAAGATTTACACTAGGCTCAGAGGCTGGAGGAGTGCAATATACTGTATTTCCATAGGTGAGGGGTGCCAATGAAAACCATTGGTGAGAAGTCACCTCCAGAGGCTGGGCTATCAGAAGAATTGAAAATGAGGTATTAGCTGTACTCAGGCACCTGCCTTAAGCTTAATTAGAAAGCAATTCCACAGGAAAGACTTAATCAAAAGCTCCACTGCCCATCCATCTTAGGCATAGCTCAGATTCACTGGGGAGGCACCTGTAACCTTGCTGTTCCAGGCATACTCCCCAACCTTGCTGCATTCCTATCTCTCCAACAAGCATTCAAACATAAAAATATTTTTTGAAACTTTTCTCTTCCTGGGGAGAACACGTTAGGAAGTCTCCTTCTTTGTTTTGGGTGCCAGGGTAGCTAGGCCAAGGGACCAGGTCAATTCCCCTGCCAGCCTCACTGCCCATGGGGCAGCACATGAGACCGACAGACATCCCCCTCACACAGCAGCCCTGGGCTCCAGGGGTAGAGCTGCCCCACTGAGCTGTGCAAAGAACAGCTGGCTGTGGGCAACCACCTGGCCAATAGTGGTGAGCTCTAAGTGTGGCCCATGATTTCATCCACCTGAGCTGAAAAGCAAAGGGAAGACACTGAATGGCTTTATAGCAAAACAAACCATTTTGCTTCTGGGTCACTAGAGAGCAGTGGCAGAAGACAGTAAAAGCCCAGTGCACCTTCTAGATGGTAGCTGTCTGATGATCTGTTACTGATGTAACAATGCTTGCTTTATTCTTGATAATGAAAGAAAAATCTAATTCACACCTGGCAGCGCTGCTGGAAATCTCACTGGAGAGGGCAGAAATTAGATGGTTATACAAGGTCAAAATGGTATTTTACCTTGCAAAAATGATCTTTCTGCACTGAAAAGCAGGGAGTGCAGTGAAAGTATACAACCACTGAGAAAACCCTTGCAGGTCCACTTACACGGCATCAAATATTCAGGCTTGGTTATTCCACATTCTTCTACAATGAGGAGAAACAAAAACAGAAAAAATTATGTCACCTCAGAAATTCTGCTGGCATAAACTGGTTTAGCTCCATTTAAAAGAGGAGGATTTTTCCCACTTACAGTAGGTAGCTGTTAACATTTTATCAACAGCCTCTGAGAATATTGTTTTTCTCTCATTCAGATAAGAACATGCTTAAGACACGTTCAACTTTCTTACTTCAGAAAACAGTATTCTTCTGAAAGCCATTCAGAAATAAAAACAGGAGGAAGGCCTGCCTGATGAGCTAAAATCTACCAGCATCATTACTAATTAATTTTACAGCTTTTCCAGTGGCACGTGACCACCATATAAAGGATTAAGACCACAATGCTAAGAGCACAGTTCTAAATATAGTAATAATAATTCTAAAATGCAATAGGACATGACACATACGTGTGGGAAACTGGTGAAAAGATGAAGTCAAATGCAAAGCCCTAGCCCATAAAAATCTGACAAAAATTGTATCTATTTAAGGAAAGGAAGAATACTTGAAAAGTATACATTAAATTGTGGGGGGAAGGGAAGATTTATTCCACCAAAAAAATTTTCACCCTTCCATAAGAAAAATAAATAGTTCTATGTTCAAGGCACTTGCCCAAAGAGAAGACCACAGCACAACTTTCCACTCTGATTAATTCTAGCCAAGGTTTTGACAGCATCTCCACATCCCAAGAGACCACACCTCATCACCCAATTCATTCCATGTGTACAGTCAAATTAGCTTCTCACAAGAGAAACTCCAGCTTGTATTTGCTGGAAGAAAACATAGTTTGAGCAATGAAATCTTCTTCTCATTCTGAAGTATCCATATTGTGAAATTCCTAATCAGACTTAATTATTTACCTGAAGTAAAAAAATTAAAGAAAACCTGCAAGTTAACTGTATTAAAGTCTTTTGGATTAGGCCCAAGAGAGGTTGAATTATTCCAGGCAGAGAGTGACCCTGGCCTAAACAATGACTGAGATGACAAGGACTTCATGCATCATGAGTAGAACTTCTCCTAATCATAAATAATATTTTTAGATTTAAGGTCATAAAGTGATTAATAGCAGAAGCCAGAAATATATTCTTCCACTCAAGTACCTGCTGATCTTAAAAACCTATCATCAAAATTACCTGTATTACATAAAACACTGAAGCACTTATGTGCTATACTTCATTTCTGAATCAATTTCATTCAATGAGGAATGCAAAAAGTTACTTCTGGGTTACCAAAGCCTATATCCTCTTTGCACACAAAAAGCAGTTTCATGCTCCTCAGATGATTTGTAAATTGTTTCTCTTCCCACTTCTGGTTCAAGACTCACAGGCCAGCAAGCCTTAAAATAATGCCCTCCTCAGGACACACACTATCTGTTAGATTGTGATTCAGATGCAATGAACACAACTTTCAGTAGTGTTCTGCATTCCAGTCCCTCACAGTACATACTGATAATGCAACAACAGATAAATTCCATTTATCCAGTTTATCTCTTCATTTAAGCTAATGGGGTACTGCTGGGACAATGGCAGAGGCACAACCAACACCAAAGTCCACTTCAAGCATCTGCAGCTCTCTATTGTTCTACAGTACAACCTTTTATACTCTTCATCCCACATGCCTTACACCTATGTGCCCTCTGTTCCTTTTTGTGGTTGGTCATTACCCCTGGGCACTCCAGGTCTCTTTTCCTTCAATACTGTTCACCTGCCCTGCACAACTGTACTCCACTGGGGACGAGGCCACAGCCCCACTCCCAGTTGCCACAAACTGTGCCTACAACATGCTACAGCTACCTGCTGCTTCTGCTAACAGTTCAGATATTGTGGTGCTTACAGCAGAAGAAAATGAAATTGCCAGGTGCCTGGCACTAATTAGTATGTTTCAATAGGTACTGCTGTTGTTATTCATAGTTTTGCACAAGTGATATTTTAATCATTCCTACTGTTTGTGGAGCAGTTTTCTTCAGACTTCAGCCAAGTACACTCTCCACAGAGAGACAAGACTAAAGGTTGCATAATGGATAACTGTCAATTAAATCCCTCTTTCTCTGTCTCTTTCCTTTCCATTTCCTCATACTTCAAGCCATGAGGTTTGTGACAGGATTTTGTACAACTCTGCCTTCATAGTCTAGCTAAAGTCAGAGTGGAAGGAAATTCAAGAAACAGCACTTAACTGAGTGCAATTCAATCTGATTTGTCAGACAGGACTATTGAAACACCTCTTGAAAAGCAGCTCTTGGCTCAGTACTCATACATTTTACAGGAATATCAGTATAACAAACTGACTTACTGAATTTCCTGATATGACAACTCATTCAATCAAATCCTTCAGACAAAGACATCTGCAAAGACAAGCATACTACACCCAACTGTGCATTCCACAAACCACAGACAGTAACGCCTGCAAATAGGTTTATGAGTGCACAACTCTACAGCCTCATGCTGCCACAGTGGGGGATATGTTAAAAAATACCAAATATTAAATAAATAAATAAATATACACAGATAGTGTCTTGCCATCGAAATCTTTCTCTTAGGCAGATTTCCTGTACAGGTCAAAGAGGTATAGTAACCATACATTACTGGCTTCAAGTCTTGCTCTCAGGAAGCACTTTGCTTGTCAAGAGAGGTAATACATTTTTAATTTGCAATCTCATTTACAAAGGAAAGGCAACATAGAATATATATTCTAAACATTATTATCAATATCAAAACAAATCTATCAGTTTTGTAACAGACTCTTTACATTTATCCCTTTAAACACACACACATTTGCTACTACTATAACTGATTTTTCTCTCGTCACTGGAGCTTGGACAGAAACAGTGCCAGTAAGTGCCTCTAAATTTTAAGTCCAGTAAAATACAAATCAAAGTTTACTGTTGATTGGCTTTCAATTTGTTGAGCTCTATGTTTCATCATTTCTACATGAATCCTTTAGGCCTCAAGCTTCCTCAAGCACAGACTGTTTCTTTATGTTCCTGTACAATTTCCACCATAAACTGGAGTTGTGGTTGCAATAAACATTAATGCTGAACGGACAAGATATTAGCAAAAGTTTTTACGAATTAATTTTTCTGTGCATCCATTACCCAGTAAATATTTGTTAAAATTATTCTGCACAATGGAAAGAAGCTACTGTTTCTTAGTTAAGTGTATTCTTAATCAAGCAGGCTGCCTTTAGGACTTGAATTGATACAGAAAAAGCAAAATTTTCATTGAACAACAAAAGCCTGCATTAGAACAGCACCAACACAGAATTTTGAATAAAAACTTGCATGCACACTGGTATGAGCAATATATATGAGGAACAAAGGTCTTCGTACATATACATGAACAAAGAACAACAGAAAAAATGCCTTTTCTTTAAAGGTCCTAAAATGCACTTTAAGAAATGTACTTTCATTTAGAAAAAAATACTGGACTTAAAAATGGAATTGAATCATGGAAATCCCCTATCTTCTGTATGCAGGATATTTTGTGGCTAGGACATCACAGCATTTAAAATTCTGAATATTTGGGAAAGCAAGAGAACAACTCAGATTGAAAAATACACTTCTGACTCAGGTACAGTTTCACCTGAGATTGTATTCAATACCACAGGAGTCAAAATTAAAGTAATGAATCCTCTGTTTAGTCTTTTTCCTAGGTGGACTTTTGGTAAATTTTGTCCTAAGTCAGAGTCTCAGCTGTACAGCTGTTGTGAGGGATGATCACACACCACACTCAGGCTCTGAGCCTGCCCCTTGGACCATCTTTGTAAATGTCCCCAAACAATACACTGCCTCTCTCTTTCAAGGGAAACAGTGCTTACACAAAGAGTTAAGAATATGAAATGGTAAATTTTAAGGTCTCATTCTAGAAGGCATTAGGCCAGCCTGATATTTCTGAAAACAGACTTTTTACACATCCAAAAGATATTTAAAATCATATCCGTGTGGTTCATGTGTAAGCTTAGTATGTTATATACATTTAGACAAAACCAGCCAGATTGTTCAGATTACACTAAATTCAAGCTCCCAGGCAGCAGTTTTCTTTGGAACTATGATATGAGTTGTATTTAATATGAAAAAGCCACACACCAACAAGGAGGGCACTGCTAACCCTCAATAAGGAGGGCTAGCAGTGCCCTCCTTATTGACTTCAGGCTTGCTAGACCTTGCCAGACCTTTGTCACCTTACAGACACTCAGCAGTAAGTGATGGAGAGCATCTGCTCTTCCCTCACAAACACTGGAGGGAAGAGGCTGACTGTCATGGTTCCTGGGAGAACCAGCATCTTATCACCTGTCTTGCTTGCATCTCCGAATTCGGAGCCCTCAGTCTCATTCTGGAGCCAGAAATGTCTTTGTCCCTAGCACAAGGTAAGAAAAAGGAGTTAATTTCTAGTACCCAAGAGGCAAGAAGTAAACTTTGCACCTAGTGATGGGGTATTCCTCTGGGTCTACCCCTCTGGAATCACCTTTCCTGCATAAACATTATCAGATTTGATGAGGATGGACACTCAATTAAGCCTTTAGAAAGCAGCAATGAAGGAAGAGATCATTAAGGCACATATAATAAAATGTACTTGTCATGGTTGTTTGCCTGTATACTTTGATAATAATTTGAGGATCAGGAAGGATTTTTTTCCACATTTTCTTTTTTATTAAAAGTTCTCACATTTCACCTTTAAGGCATTATTGCAAATTTTATCTTGTTAATTGACTGCTCATATGGCAATAATTTTACACCACATTAAGCAATGTTCTAATTTGTTTTAATGCCCACACTTGATGGGGAAAAATGCATCATACATAGAATTAAACTCCTTTACATATCCAGTATATATCCTTGTCATCTGTTTTTAGCTAAGAAGTGCATGTATACAGGAGAGAGAAATATAGGAGGAATATATGTGCAGGAGAAAATGCAATAGGCAACATAATAAACTGTCACATTGGGAAGAATGGTGAGAGACCAATCCATCAGGCATCAATTCCACATTTTTATGTACATGACGAATGCTTTCTGCTGCTTCAGTTGGGCTGAAAAACAGCAAGATAGAAGTAAGAACCTGATTAAATACATGACTGAATATACCAGCAATGACAGATTCAATGAATGTGTTCCTTTCTATTTAGACAGGAGAAGCATCTTGAGTTTGTGTGTATGACTTGTAAAAAATCAGAAATGGTGGAAAAGAAACTGCTAGAGCTGCATCCCCATGCAGCACAGGGAATCCCTGCATGGCCCCAGGTCATCCACAAAATCCATGAGGCACCAAAGCAGAGAGCATTCTCTCTCTGACACATTCTTTCTGCTTTTATAGGGATTTGACTCCATTATAGTTCATTAAACTGAAGTTAAGAGTAAAAAAGCAGTAAAGGACCCATGTCACGAATATTCCTTGTTTTCTGCGAAATCTTAGGTTTGGAATTTTTTTTAATCCATTAAAAAAAAAAAAACAAACATCAGCTCAGGCCTTTATAAAGAATATTTCCCTATAAAAACCATAATAAGAATATTTGTCCAACCTTTGTACACTAAGCTATATTAATGACTGGAAATTGAATGGCATAAATTGAACTCCCAGCTGTTTGTATTCTTCTTGGTGGCTCTCAATATTCCCAGAGGTACCATTTGGAAACTTTCCTGTCACTCACTACTCTCCTCCAGAAGGTCCAATGAACTGCATAGGTCAGCTTTCTGTTCTTGAATTAGAAACAAGATCTAGCACCTTCTCATCACCTGATCTGATTTTTGTTGGTGTACCAATACAGTTACATGCTTCATGATACTGGACTTAGAAAACTGTAGATCACTGAGGACACAAAATACTGTGGAAGGACAGATAAACCACAGAGATTAAAAAAAAAAGCTAAATTATATTTTTTTTTTTCCTAAATCTGCCGACTGTTTCCAGTATCAAATTGTACAATATTTAGAAGCAGGTGCCCTTTGGGTAGGTTTTTAATTTAAATTGCTGCATGGGAGCCTCTCCTATGCACAGAAAATGAGGGCAACAACTTGTTTCTGTCCAGAAGTTCTCAAGGATAAAAATAAGGGGTTTTATTGTACTCACAGTTAAGCAAAACTTGTTAAGAAAGTTAACAGTTCATCTTCTCAGTATCTTTCAAGTGTGATGTCAACCAGTACACACCTGTAGCAAGATAAAAGCAGCAGCTCTGCAGAGAAGGACCTGGGGGTCCTGGTGGACATCTGTCCTTGAGCCAGCAGTGCCCTCATGGCCAAGAAGGCCAAAGGTGTCCTGGGATGCATTAGGAAGGACATTGCCAGCAGGTTGAGGGAGGTGAACCTGCCCCTCTCCTCAGCCCTGGTGAGGCCACATCTGGAGTGCTGAGTCAGTTCTGAGCTCCTCAGGATAAGAGAGACATGGAGCTCCTGGAGCAGGTGCAGCAGAGAGCTACTGAGTTGGTCAAAGGTGTGCAAAATCTCTCTTATGAGGAAAAACTAATGGCACTGTGTCTGATCAGCCTCTATAACAGGTGACTGAGAAGAGACTTCACGAATGTGTATAAATATCTAAGAGTGGGTGTCAAGAGGTTGGAGCCAGGCTTTTTAAGGGTGGTGCCAACCAATAGAAGAAGAGGCAATGGGCAGAAGCAGATTCGTAGGAAGCTCCACCCGAACATGAGGAAGAATTTTTTTACCTTTCAGTTGACCAAGCACTGGACCAGATTGCCCAGAGAGGTTGTGGAGGTTCCCTCACTGGAGATATTCAAGAACTACCTTGATGCAGTCCTGTGTCATGTGCTCTGGGATGTCCCTGCTTGAGCAGGGAGGCTGCAGCAGATGACCCATTCTGGTCCTTTCTAACCTGACCCATTCAATGACAGCACAATCCATAAACTTGACCCTGAATATAAAAATCACACAAGTCTTTTTCTAATAACACTTAACTTTTCTGTTAAGTGCCCTCTACAAGCATAAAAGGTACTCAAAATGGGACCATCAGTTTTTCATTCCCTTTATCTCATATTTCTCACTTGCCAGTAAGAGCTAGTCCTAGGAGGAATGTATTCTGCTCAAGCACAGTCGACACATGATCTATTTCCCTACTGAGGAAAGGCTCCCATACAGCAATTTAAATTAAAAACCTACCCAAAGGGCACCTGCTTCTAAATATTGTACAATGTGATACTGGAAAAAACTTTTCTTCTGTATCATGATATCCCAAGCGCTGGAGGTCTCCCTTTCCTCAGCAGGCCACTGTTTTCAGTTTTCATTGCTTCTCAAAAAATGGCAAAAGTACCATTTGCCACAAAAAATGTGAATTTTTCATCTTTCCCCCTCCCCACAGTGACTTGCAACACAGCCCTTTTTAGAAAAATGTATATGTTCTAAGCACTGGAGGCAAGGTAATACTAAGGAAAATCTGCTATGAATAGCTGTTAGGTAAAATAGTTGGAGATGCTGGCAGAAAAATCCTTTCTCAACATTCTCCAAAATACCAGGTTATCCTTACTGCTTTCATTTATAAAGGCTTCTTTTACTTGAGATACTGAAAATGTTTCATTTGCAGGGCAAGTGTCCCAGATTTCAAAAACCTGTCTGGAAAAGAGCACAAAGATTGTCTTGAAATTTTTGTTGCTACATTTTAAAATTTCCGTAATTTTTTTGCTACTGTTATTGCAAAGCATGTCCATCCCATAGCCCATATTTGACATCAGACTGTATTAAAGCACTTCTTGACACAAACCTCAGGCAGAGCTGAATACCTTTTGGCAGCAAAGGAAGATGGAACAGAAAGTAGGAAGCAAAACATAAAAGCAGTTCAATTTAAACATAGAAAAATTAAGAAACTGGGATTTCTGGAAAGCAATTCAACATGGTGTAGCATTGTTAAAAACTGCCTTTCTTTTTCACCCCACTACAAAGTACAGAATGACAGCTCATTCCTGAAAAGCCTAACACACCTTGTCATGAGGAGATGCTGCTGTTCAGCAGTAATCAATTACTTGTTGAAGCAACTTATGGAGAGTTTCAGTCTCTTTTAACTGGAGTAGAAAAATGTGACTCTATTTATGCCTACATATTTAATATATAATGGAAAAGAACCTCTCTGTCCAGCTTACTTTGCACTTTATTATCTTCCCCTAAAATGCTTTAAATAGCTCAAATAATGGTGCCCACTTAACCCGCATGGTATCTCAGCATTTCTAATTATCTGCAATTTGTATCTAAATACGAAACACAGCCTAATTATCAAACTACTAACTTGAGGCCTTTGGCGTATTAAAAAAAAGCAGCATATTAATTAGTTCCAACAATACACTTTATGAACTTCAGAAAGTTCAGCATGATATTAACATCAGAGTATGTGCTACAGTATATCTGAGTTTGAAAGTTATTTTGCACTGCAATCTTCCACTTAGACTAATTGGGAAGGGCTATACTACACATTGTGCATCCACACAGTTTTGCTACAGCTGTCTCATGCATTTCTCTTCTTTTGCACCCACACAAATCTCTAATTTTCCCAAGTAAATATAACCTGTTTTGGGGGAGGTGCTAACAGCAAACCTCTGCACAGCCAACGCAAATTATGGAGCTTCTATTATTATTGAGGTAGTTTTTCGTGTATCTTCTCTCAGCTTTTGAAATTTTGATCAGATTCACACAACCTTTACCCCTGTTATGCCTCTACCCATCAGAAGTCAACATCACCATCATTTTCAAACTGCTATTGAGCAGTATGGTCCATGCACTGAACTCTATCTCTGATGGATTTTAACACAAGCGACACAACTCAAGTGACAGAGCCTGGTGGCTTTTGGTTCTTCACAAGGTTCTCATTTAGGGGCCACAGAGGGGACACTGCAACCCATGAGCGTGGTTCCACTGATGTTCCCAGCATTTTCACAACTCTCATCCAATTCCTTCACTCTCTTGTAGAGTAGAGCTATGCCAAAACAATGGCTGTTCACCTGTTTCAGCATCCCATTGACTCCACAGCTGGAACAAAAGACAGCAAGAAAGTCCTGGACTTCAGCATAAGGCAAGTTCAAACAATGGCTATTTGGCAACTGCTATGACATGATGTCATGCACATGGGTCTTGCAAAGCTAGAATTGAAAAAATAGTTACCATAAAGACGAGGTAAAACCAGTGAAGCAAGCCTGGTTAAGCAGTTAATAAATAAAATAATAATAGAATCAAAAGCAAGACAGTTTTGAAGTGGGTTTGTATCTACATCTAGCTTACAGAACAATTTCTTTCAAATTTGAACATTTGTTTCAAGAAGTGTAAAATTACAATGCAAATAAAAGAAGACAATATAAATAAGCAATTCACATTCAACTGCCCTGCAACTTCTAGGTTTTTTTTCCCAGTTTCTTGGCAACTAAGCCTGCCTTGCTCTTAAAGTATTTATTCCTCAGGCAGGTCTTTATAAAAATATCCCTATGCCCACTTTCAGATGTGAATGAGTAACAAAAAAACCAACCAAACAAACAAACAAGCAAAACTATTCTTTTTTTTGATAAATTAGGATTTTTTACTGGCCATAAAGTTGGAACAGAATGCCTTCTCTAACAAATCAACTAGAGAAGCTTACATGAAGACATCTCCTACTATTTTAGAACACACTCCAGGCTCCTCTTGGCTCTGGGAAGGTAAGACTGCAGAATAAAGATGAAAATTGAGTCATATGACTTTTCTTATATTTGTAATTCAAGTAAATTGTGTCTATCCTAAACTGACTGGTCCATCTATGTTTGAAAGTGACTGGGATAAAAAGCTAAAAAGACTTGACAAATTCACTCAAAATTTCAAATTTCACTAATTCTCAAATATAACATCTAAATATCATTTCAACATGAGGGGAGAAAGGAAAACAATGTAAACTGAAGAAAGGGATATATTTATAGTAGAAACAGTCTCATTTGGGAGTGTGAATTACATTTGTTTTTTCTCAAATGCAATGGACTGGTTTGGGATTGAGGTGAATGAATAAGCGTGGCAGTGAAAGGATGGAAATTGAGTAAACTTCATAGACAGACACATAAATGTCACCTTATTGAACACTCAGCAGTTCTCTCATCCACACTCAGAGCTTTGAGGGAGACACAGATAAGCAAACGGGACAAATAAAATTAAGTGATTGCACAGATAGCACTATACAGTTTAATTACTGGATGTATCAGACATGCCAATCAGGGAATATACATGAGTTACCTAAAAAGTCCTCGGAATAGCCCTGGTACTCAGGCAATTAATCAAATAACAATGGGAAATTACCATACTCACCATCCATAAGTGGCACTCTATGCAAATACAAACATAAACATTTTGTGCTCACATGAGAGAAGAATGCTGACTCCAGCACCTACCCAACTGGCAAGAGGAGTTGTATATCTTGCTCTACCTCAGACCAGGGAGGCATTTTAAATCTAGGGTTATGGGAATAGCTCAGTCCCCAAATGTATCAAGCATGTCCTCCTGCTAAGCATCTTAACCACCAAAAATAATGACTGTGGATAACAAAGTTGGTGCAACTTTTTCTTAAAAACTGGGGAGGGAAATCACACCAGGTGCTCTACAGCAAGTGGAAGAAATGTACTGTCATCAAAGGCAGAAGTCTGTACTTTTATAGCTACATAAATTTACTGCTGGAGAATCATTCATTAAAAATAAAAACTCTACACAAAACCATCCATAACAAATAATTCAGTCCTCTTCTGGATAAATATATTTTTGATTTCCATCATCAAGGTTGCACTGAAATTATTTGGGTCAAACTCCTGCCAAGTTCCTTGTACTGAAATCTATTTTATAACTCATCTAATAGAGGTTTATAGTGATTCCTAGACAGTCTGTAACCTCCTTTTTAAAAAAAGTCATCTTAAATGTCACAGAAAAGCCATTTTTATTTTCTTGAATCACCAGTAGTTCCCAGTGGCACTAGCAGCACAGAAATTTAGGTTGGAAAAAACACCAGAGACCAAGATTTGGAACAATTCACAGTGAAAAATAAAACAAAAAAACACTAAGAGGATCCTTCTTTTCAAACCTGTTCTGCCATTTGACTGCGCTGAGATAGCTATTTAATGTCTCCACTCACTCTATCTTCTGATTTTGGATTACCTCCATTACTGGACTGCATGAAATTTTGTGTAAGTTCCAGAGAGATTTTCTTACTTACAAAAAAAAAAAAAAACAGAATTAATCAGAGAATCACATCTGAATATTCCTAAAACTAAGCAAGACTGCTCGTGACAGACCACAGGAAAAATATATGCTCTTGCAACATCTTTTTTTTTTTGATATTTCAACTAAAAGTAATAGCAAATGAATCTGGAGTGCAGACCTAAAGCATACCTACAGAGATGATAATTAGGTCTCCTTCAGGGGAGAAAAAGTAAGTTTATACACCTAATTTAGTATAGGTGATTGTGGAAAAGGTAATTACATTACTAATATCCACCAAACTCACAATAATGCTAATTTGAGATAGCTTACCCAAAGACTGGCTTTCTCTATGCTTGCAAAGAATGACTGTAAATCTCCTTTGGTAATTTCTGTGTCCCATAGGAGTAAACTCCTTAAAAGGTCCAAGACAATTCATACTAAGACTGCAGATATTAAACAGCTTGTGAAATGCCTTCAGAAGAGTTATTACTGGGAGAGGAGCTGTGTCATTTCAGTAAAAAGTATGTGATGGGAAAGGAAACAATTGCAGAATTAAAGCTTACAGAGACTTTTGAAAAGATTAAATACTCTTGGACAGGTGTATCCTCTTTCACAACAGCACACAATCCATAGGGTAAGTTTATTTGATTTTCAGAAAGGTGCAAATCAAGCTCTCCTGTGTCACTCAGCTCATTGATGAATCCTAAGCGAGGTCTCTGGGCTGTTTTCTAATATGGCTTGTGGTTTCTCTTGACACCTCTGTAGAATGTTCCTTGTGAATAAAGCCCAGGGGACAGAAGGAAGGTGACTCTCCAGCCTCAGTCTCTCCAAACAGGCTGCTGAAGGACTCACTGGCAATCCAGGACAACTGTTGACTCTGGTAATAGATTCTTTTCAGGCTCTGTGACAAAGGATGTAAGCAGACAGTGCCACGTAGGCTGCAGCTGATGAGATAACCCCTCTTTGGTTGACAAACCCAGTTCATCGAGAAAAGAGGAGCTGAATAACCATGCCACTGGATCATGAAAATGAAAAGCTCTTGGAATTCCTTTGTTCAGCAGCCTCCCCATTCCAGCATCAGTGAGGAGCCAAGAGCCTGCTGCTATGCAAGGGAGGGGGATTCAAACCCCTTCCATGAATGCAGAGTGCAAAAGAATGAAAAGCTCTGTTACAAAGGGAAAGCACGAAGATTGCATGGATAGCTCAGCTCCCGGGGGAGGTTTTGTCACCTCTGCAATGGATTTTATTAACTGCATAGTATGTTGGGCCTCAGCAGCAGAGCTTGATTGTATGACTGCTTCCCTTAGAACAGCAAGAACGAAGCTAACACTGCTAATACTGTATTTACTATGTTTACAAATAAAACTCCCCTAGAGAGATTTGTCTCCCTTAGGGAGATTTGTCTTCTTGTTAATGGTACAAAGAACAAGGTGAGCCATCATCTCTTCCTGTAACTAAAAAGCCAAACATAACTGTTTCCTTGCTCATTTGCCCAGCAAACATGAGAGATGTTACTCAACTGCAGAGAAACTGGTTTTCCTAATTTTCTGCTGAGTGGCATCTTCTGCTTGCGTATTAACTGGACAGAACAAGGTTGGCCATTCTGCATTTGTTTATCTACAAGAGAATGGTGGCAAGGCATGAATTGCACCTTGCACCCTCCAGGAGGAAAAGTGTTCTCCAATGAGACTGCCAGATGAATTTCCTAAGAAGAGGAATTCCTTGAATTGAAAAAGATTTGGTGGACTGGTTTTTTTTGAAGCACTTTTTAACTTATGTGAAGTCCTAGTCAAAAGTAATTATCAGTGATTTCAGTCAGGAGTATCAGAGATTCAATGTTTCTATTTAAGAATTACATTAAGGCATTTGTTGCTTCTCAGCAAAGATGGAGCAGGTTCCTCTGGCTTGAGGTTTTTCCTAATTCTCAAAATGGTGTATCTTTCAATCCACAGACAGAATTCAGTTTTTAACTGCGCAATTCCACAGAAATTAGGTGACTTTTCCTTATTTATATTAGTACCGGTTTATGTTTCTAGAAAGATTTTTCCAAATTATTTTATTCTGATTTTTTTCAGAATTTGGGGCAGTGCATTGCTGCTTCCTAAAATTTCTGAAAGGAAAACTGCCTCTCTAGTCCAGAACAATTTTGCTGCTTACTTTTTATGGTCATAACTGTTTTAAACATTTAAGCTTCTTTAGAAATAAGGGAATACAATGCCTAAACCATGGGTTCATTAAGCAAACAGACCAAAACTGTACACAGCTCAGAAGATATTAAACTATCCCACCTGTCACTGGGTTTGAGAATAACATGGAAGATAACACTGAGCTTAGTGAAATGCAATTCAAAAAACTCCATTAGTATAATAATAGGTTTGTCTACTGGATCTGTTTCCCAGCTACAGTGCATTAAATGACATTTAACTGTTCCAATAAATTAAGGCTTGCTGGTGCAATTGGTAAGCAGGAAAATGGACTAAACTGGTACAAAAGATGGATCAATAGACAACATGAAGGTGTAATGAGCAGTTTATGTATTGAGGATGGATCCAATATAACAGCCATTGTTAATTGTTCTGAAATTTCAACATTCAAAAAATAATCTTCTGAATTAATAGTTAATTTATAGTATGCTGCTTCTACAATTCTCTTGTTCAATTTCAAATGAGTTACAGCCACAACTTATTTAGCAAGAAGAAGGAAATATTTGCAAACACCAAGTTGTTCCTGTCAGATATAAACTTGTAACAAGATCATTAGTGCTGTGCTTTAAAGGGAAACAGAATATTTCCTGGGATTTTCTGGTTTCCCTCAAAGAAAGGAGCACAGCAAGAAACTGCCTTGTGTACCATCAATGTCAATACAGTAGGGAGAGTTTATCAAGAGATTTATATTTTTACAGCTCACTTGCCTACAAATAAATATTTCCAAATTAAATGTTTTTTGTTGTGTAGTCCAATTTGTTTTCAGAACAAATTTGTCCTGTCAAACACACTTTTAGCCACAGCTACCAGAGCTCCTGTGCTGGATCCTGTGCAGCCTTCACCAGCAGGGCACTGCCACACATCACACTGCTCACCTGCATGGCCCCTGCTGCTGAGGGAACAGACACTGCACCATGGTTTTAAACCTGCTCTGCTACACTACTGCCTAGTCGATTATTTTATGCCTCCTTACAGGCTTCCCCAACGAAGTTAGAATTACCTGCTGTTCTTTAGATAAAGGAAAAATCAAACCTCAGAGAAATTTATTAAAAGTCACAAAAAAATCCAGCTGCCTTAATCAGAAAATGGCACAGAGCTCCTCACTGCAGAGACACTGCTCTGTGAGACAGATGCTCTTACTCAAAAATCAAATCACACACCCCACTAGGCAGGTATCAAACATGCACATGGGCATATTGAGAAAGCTGTCCATTCATTTCCATTTTATTTCTGACAGATAGTACAGCAAGGAGAGAGATGAGAATGATAAGAAACTGGAAGTGAACAATGGTTCCCAAGTACCAAGTCCTTATACTGGAGGGGAACACTGGATTGGGCAGCAGTGCCTTCGTTCTGCAGCTGATGCAAGATGTTGCTGTTATGTCTCCCAAAATGGGACAGTTATTTATTCTGAAAATCATTGTGCAAGGGGTTTGTCATGTCCTACAGTGACAATCATAAAGCCAAGAATCTGCCTGTTTCCCACTTTTTTACAGATCTTGTTCACTGCCTCAGACTGGGAATGCAACCATGCTGCCAAGACTGCTCTGCTTCCCTCCCTGCAGATGGACAGGCTTGGCCATGATCTGGACCACAACTTGCCCAGATACAACATAAATGTTATTGCTTCTGATCCTGCTGCCTTCATGGTCACTAAAGGAATCACTAAGGCCATGAGTAATCCTTTTCACTTGCATTTCGCAAATCACGCAGTTCTGCTGTAAATTTGCAAGAGAGAACTGCACGATGGTTCCAAAAAAATTTGAAAAACACTATGGAAAATTTGCATATTTCAAAATTAGGGAAAACAACCTAAATAAAGCACCACAAGCACAGATACAGGCTGGGGAGAGAATGGATTGAGAATAGCCCTGAGGAGAAAACTTGGGGTGTCAGCAGATGAGAAGATAAACATTATGTGGGCACCATGTACTTGTGGTCCAGAAGGCCAACTGCACCTGGGCTGCATCACAAGAAGCATGGCCAGCAGGTCAGGGGAGTGGATCCTCCTTCTCTGCTCCACTCTCATGAGACCCCACCTGGAATGTTGCATCCACCTCTGGGGCCCCTAAAATAGGAACATGGACCTGATGGAGCAAGTCCAGAGGAGAGCCACAAAGATGCTCAAAGGCTGTAAGTCTGCTCTGAAGCCAGGCTGAGAGAGTTGGAGGTTGTTCAGCCTGGAGAAGAGAGGGTTCCAGGGAAACCTTATTGCAGCCCTTCAGCACCTAAATGGCTGGAGAGGGACATTTTACAAGAGCATGCAATGATAGGACAAGGGGAAATGGCCTCAGACTGAAAGAGGGTGAGTTTAAATTAGATACCAGGAAGAAATTCTTTACCCAGCAGGTGGTAAAGCACTGGAACAGGGTGCCAGAAGCTGTGGATGCCCCATCCCTGGAAGTGTTCAAGGCTGGAATGGATGGGGATTTGAGCAACCTGGTCTTGTGGAAGGTGGCCCTACCCATGGCAGGAGGATCAGAACTAGATGATCTTTAAGGTCCCTTCCAACCCAGGCCATTCTATGATTCTATAACTTTTAATTTATTTTTTTTTTTTCAAAATAGAACTTCTGCTCATTAACTTGTTGGACTTATGATGTATGCCCTGTAAAGAAAGAACCAAACTCTTCATTATTTTGCACTTAGCAAAGTGTAATCTTGATTTTCACACCTAAATATCACTACAAAAACTAAAATAATACCAGTAGCAATAATACAGCTTCTCACGGACATCACCTTTTGAGATTAACTCTTCACTTTGGGAAAGCTACACAAGGAAAATGGTAACAAAAATGGCCTGGCATCTCTGTTATGGCTAAGTACTTTTCTCAGTCAGAACTATAATCTGTGAACTAGATAATTATTTCAGGAAGGTCTTTTTTCCCACACATTTGTTCAATGAATGAACAATGTTGAAATAAGTAGGCTTGAGATTAATTATTTTTCTCAGGAGCCCCAGCAGGATACAGTGGGAGGTCTGTTGCAGCAATTTTATTAACTGCTTTGAGGATTTTTGCTCTGCATTTATTATTCAGGGTTACCAAAACTGTGCAATATAGGCAACCTTCCACTGCTTTTTAAAGCAACGAGAGGGAATATGTGCAAATTTGGAACAAAATAAGGGGAAGAAATGCAACTGAGAAGTTGTTTCCCTGGATTTTTCTTTTGTTGAGGCAGAGGTAAATGAAGTGCCCCCTCTCTGACATTCACACTGTCACTACCTGCACTGAGGGGTTTTTATGAGTGTTTCTCTATACTTTCCAATGCAGGAAGAGAACGTCAAACATGGAAACAGCATGGAAACAGCAGGCACATATGGATGGATGGCTTCACTCCTATGCTCCAATGTAAGCACATCAGCAGGTGCAGCTTCTCATTTCCCCTGGCAGGCACGTACAATGTCTGTCTTGCCCTTCTTGTAAAAATTAGCACATGAAATACCTAGTGATTTTCAAAACATAACCAGGTAAACTGAGTGGCCCAGTCATAGAGCCAAACCTGATTCCCATTTCTTCTGATGTATGGTCTGGCTAGTTCTGTGACACCAGGTTTGAATCCTGGTTCTGCTACATTTCTTCCAGGAGCCTTGTTGAAATTTATCTCCTGGCTTAAGAAAAATTACAGAAAGCAGCACAGCAGCAGCTATCAGACTTCATCTAAATGAATTCAGTTTTGTGATTGCAATGTTCTCAATCTCTCCTATCTGACTGGAATCTTCTTTAACTATCCACAGTGATCTGTTAACCCTCTCTTGAAGCATCATCCCACAATTTAACACATTGCTCCACTTCTCCATTCTTTTAACAGAGGGATGAAAATTTACATCAGAAAAATCAGTCATCAGCTGATCAAGCAAGTCTCTTTCTGCCTGAAAATATCAGCTAAAGCACAGGATGCTACAGAACCCCTGAGTGTCATGCTGGAAATGCATGTGAGAACATGCACAAAGAGACAACAAGAAATGGCAATAAAATAAAGAAAGAGGCTAATTTAGCATAAAGGGAATATTTACAAAGTTTCATAGTTCATCTTTATTATTGAATTCTGCCAGGCTTTTACATTTGTCTTCGGAAATGCACACTTTTGTGCTACTGAGGTCTAACAATGTCTCACAAATCTTGTTACATAAATCACATGAAACAGACTTAGCTTATTTTTTCCTTCCGATCCAGCATATAAAATTTAGGTTCCAGGTGCAGTTCTCTATGCTACCTTAAAAAACTAAGACCTAGAAACCTAGGTTTTTAACAGGTCTGTTTCTATTGATCTTATACTTTCTCAAAACAGTCAAATATGTCCACATTGGCCAAAGATTTTGACAGAGAATGCTGGACAGAAAGACTGGAGTTCACACACTCCTGTAAAAAGTCTATCAGCAGCTGTTGTTTTTCAGTTTTTTATTTGAAGGGATGTAAGCAGAAAACATCATCTTTTTTAGTGAATATAGCTTTTCCTATCTACGAGATTCCCACTGGTGAGATCTAATTTTTCACCCTTGAGCTGTTAATAATTAATAATCATTCTCATTAAATTTCTGATATACAAGTCCTTGGGCATTTACTTTCCTAAGAATATAGAAACTCTTTTCTTACAACACAATTATGAATAAACCCACCACAGTGCTAGCTAAGTGTCATTTGTGTTTCAATAACAAAATAGCTGAACAACAGACTTTTTTTCTTAACTTTTCAGGAGGCAAGTAAAGTTCCATGTTAAATAAGGATTATTCATTTATAAATCTCCAATTTGACTTCAATAAAGTGACTTGTCATAGTGATTTACTGTATCACTCACACAATGTAAAAATTTTTGTTCAGAAAGTGAAAGTTGACTAATGACTCATTTTACAAAGAAAATTTCTCATCAGCAACCTGTACAGACATTGTTAGACCTCAGGATACTTCTTTATGTTTCTGCCCTAGGTTTCAAAATAAATACATGCAGTAGACATTTTACCATCAGTTGTAGCCTTTAGTCACACGAAAAGTTCCTCAGTATTTTCAGATGGAACAGGCAATGCTCTCAAACATAGTGAAGTTAATTTAAGGGATGTTCTTAAAACAGTAAAAGTTGTTTAAGCTTCTCTGAATAGTGAAGCAGAACATGTATCTTTATTCATTGTGATGGGCCAAAGTGAGAATTTCTTGATATAAGTGATATTTCTTGATATATTCTTGATATATAAGTTTATCTTCTGCATATCCTTGATTGCTATTTAAAGTCCATTAAAAGGAAAACAGTGTATGTTTTCTGGGCAAGTTACAAATTACACCACAGGACAGCAGAAAGAATATGCTGATGTGCTAGGTGTTTCATGGCAAAAGTGTGTGAAGAAAAACTATTATGAAGAGAGAAGATTCTACTTTATTAAATATCAACAGTTTCAAGAGTGCTGCAAACTGCTTAAAGCTGTCAATACAAAGATGACCATTGCGTAAATAATTTCACAGAATCTAAATATGCTGTAGTATATTAAAAGCTATTTAAAGTGATGTACAACTGCATCATTTAAAATGCATAATGACAAAACAACCCTTTGTTAATGACAAAAATACTTCATTTTCAAAGTAGAACACAATATACTGAAAAGGAAACTTGTCAAAAGTATCATTGCTTTACTACATTACATTAAAAAATACTGTTTTGTAGCTTCTTAAGAAAAAAAGGTTTATCCAGTATATATTAAAGACAAAATTATACCACTCATCAAGTTCTTAAAAAGAATCTACATACAAATTGTCAGTGAAAGAGAAAATGCATATCTATCTACAGATATCTCTATGTGAGTTATTCCTACATACAAACAAAATTCAAAAATAAGAACAAGCAGCTTAGAGCTGCAATGCCTTTGGAACTGTGTGTGGGTTTTATTCATCCTCACTATGCGCTTGATACAAGAAGGCTCCCAAACTGTGTCCCACCTGAACCTGCAGTAAATCCACTTTCTGTACATGTTCCTATGGTAATGCAGGTATTCCATCACAGCCAAGCAAACAGAACATGAGAAACTCAGTAGATGACACAAGAAATTGCTGGACAGCAACAAAGACGAGAAGATGACAGAAGTTACAGACGGTGCCAAGAAGAAAGGTTGAATTTGATGGCTAGCTAAGGGAAAGCTGTGTGAGAAATGGCCAAACTTTGATGAGAGGCAGAGAGGAGTAACAGCACCTCTGAAGTGAAGAGTCTTGCAAGGCCAAGAGCACTTAGGTGGCTGTAATAGTGATACCATTTAAGGCCGAGAAGACCTAGGTAACACTGTTGGTAACATCAAACTTGGCTGCGGATGTAGTGAACCTGAGATCAGCAGGGGGAAAATAATTAAGGAAAGGGTTGTTTGTTTTTTTTTTATTTGGGAAGGAGANAGGAGACAAGTGTGTGGGGGGAAGGAACAAGCAGGGAAAAATGGAGAGAAGGGAAGATAAAAGGGCCCAGCCAAGTGTAACTAAGGTGCCTAGCCCAGCACCTGATCATCCCTTTTCCTTGTCTTATTAAACTCTACACCTGTTTCCTCCATAACTATGCTTAAGTTTGTCTTCTGTTCTGTGTGTGAGACATTAGCAAACTTCAGGTTGGAATAGCCAACAAGTAGGGTAAAAAAGAAAGCTACATACAATAGCCAAAGATGAGATAGATCTTCTTCAACACATCCCAGCTTGCCACCATTTCTTTTTTCATTTTCTTCCCTCCTCTCAACCCCCAGCTCTAAAAACACCAGAAATGTCTTAGGTCATTTTGTCTCACAGAGTAAGGTATGTATTTGGCTGTCTCCCATTTTTAGCCTACCTCTGAATCTAAAGGGAAAAGGTTATATTATTTTCAAAACCATATTCCTGTAATGTAGAACTTCTTGCTGACCTTCTCCTGTGACCACTTTGACCTCACACTCAGCCACTCCCTCTTCTCACGGTGCCACACTCACCCCTTTTGGTGTCCCTCATGCTTCCTCAAATGGGAAGGTCATGCTTTGTTTTCTCCTCCTCCTTTGTCTCTAATTCAATCCTCTCCTCCCTTCTCAGGCACAAAAGCAATTTATCTCCTTAAATCACACCTTAAAGCCTTGTTTGGTTCCTGTTGTTTAAAAATAACTTCCTTCTGAACCATTTTGTGATACTTTGTATGAATGTTACTACATAATTTATCTTGTTTTCATCTGCTGGAGCTCCATAATAAGTTGAGATGCAAATAATCATGCAAACATGTGCATCATTAAACACTTCCCTTAAAAAAAAAACATTTAATCAGAATATTCTCTTCCTCAAAATTGCAGCATTGAATGCACAGTTGTAACTGAGACAGAATGCAAAATTAAAGCATTTCAATCAATACAAAAACATGAACACTAAGCTCCAGGCTATAGGGTCGACTATCATATTCCATCTATTATTACAAAGTCAGAGGGTTTTCTTTTTTCCTGTTTTATGTAACTTTCCCTGAAGCTTAGTGTCTCTCAATTACAAGCTGAAGCCGTCTCTTAGACAGCCATAAAGCTGCATGCACAATTTGTAGCATGCAAGTACATGAAGGAGAAAAAAATTACTCATTTGAATGTCATCAGCTGATAACTCTTTATTCAGAAACACTGAATTAAGCAAGAAGCAATAAAGAATGAACTGTAACTGCCAATATACCATGAAGCACTACGTGATGGTTTATTCAAAAATACAACATACTTGTAAATGTATGTATATATATATATAT
>WBNO01033439.1:0-54869 GCA_013400575.1 Peucedramus taeniatus
CCCCAAAGCCTGTCAGCCTGTGCTGCATGGAGATTTACTCCTGACAGATGCATAATATCTGTTATTCACCTCTTTGTTTTCTTCTAGGTGCCTATTAATTCCAGTATTTTCCTGGGAGTTAATGGGATACTTCCATAATTCTTTGATGCCAGTTTTTTTACTCTCTTACAGATAGATACCATGATTGCCTTTTTCAGTTTTCAAGTATTTTATCTGCCTTCCACTAATGGTTCTTGAAGAGCTAATAGCTCTGAAAAGTCTTGTCACTTTTAAAGTACTCCAGAATTAATTTTATCGGTTATGGCTGATTTTAAAATTTCCAACTCAAGTACTTGCTAACCTTTCTCTGCTCTGTAAAAGACTGAGGTTTTACCCCTTTGTCATTGATATTGATTGGACTATCCACTGCTTGCACTTGACATTTTGGTTAAAATTGATGCAAGAAGACATTAAATACATTTGCCTTCCAAGCATCATCAATCACTTGCGTTCTTGGTTGAATACAACACCAATGTCTTTATTCACCGTCTTCCCACTACTCATATTCTTAGAGATGATTTCATTTTGAGTTACATCCCTTTCCTGGTTGCTCCTCATTTTTTCTTTCTGATTTTGCCCCTCTATGCTTATGTTTTCCTTTTGGTCTTATTTCCGTTTTTTGTATCCTTCCTTGTTCTGTGTGAGACTCATGGAAATTCAAAATTTAATCAGACTGGTTTAGTAATAAAGAAAAGGTTATTATTTCTGTTCTGTGATTGTTTTGCTTTTGTTGCATACATCTGAGTTCTTTTATAACCTAAGACTTCATACATGGGCATGTGGATACAGACACAGTGTCACAACCTCCTCTTCTCTGGATTTTCTTAGTTTGATTTTTCTTTTCACCTTTTTTCAGGAAATTACTAACTTCCTGAGTTGGTAGTTTTATTTTGTGTAGGATGTGTATTTAAGGATCTAAATAATAAGGATATAAGTAATAAGGATATAAAAAAAATTTTGTAAATTTTCCCAGTATGTTAATAGCATCAATTACTGATAGTTTAAAAAGTTATCAAAATGATTGATTTAAAATGAATCCTTACGGCAGGTTTGGCCAGTCTGACAATGTTAATGGTTTGAATTTCCTTTAAAATAATATTTACCAGTTGTGGTATTATCAAACTTTTAAGTTAACCATTTCAAGATCCTTGTCATAATAATTAGATATTTGAAGCTTGGTGCCCAGCTAAGACATAAAAAAATCTGAGATTACAGTTCAACAGGCTTTTTTGATTTGATGGGACAACACCAAGTAAAATTCACTGTCGATCTCCCCTTCCATTGTGTGAAAGTTTTTACATTTTGTTCCTTACTGGGACTAAGTATGTCACCTCCTTTGATCCTGGAATTAAAACCCATAGATCTTGCTGTGAACTCAACCACATCTCCCATGATGCAGCAGCTAAAATCTCACTGAGATGGCCCCAAACCAAGTCTTACTGACATGTGACTGAAACAATATAAAGTGAGTAGTGAATAGGTTCTAAAATTTGTGAGTTTTAATCTAGGACTGAAATAGAAGGTTTGAAATTTTTTATTTGAGAGTACTTTGGCACAGATTTTGTTAATTATCTGATGTGATCAAGAAAACAAAGACTTTGTGTTTTGCAAAAACCCTGTGTTCTTATGGGCTACCCTTATGTCTGGTAGAAAACCAAGTTCATGGGATGTCTTGCAGTACTTTAAGTCAGTGTGTTATGAATGCTGCTTTAATAACTTACTGTGGAGAAGAAGAGTACTAAGTTTAATCACACAGCTAATGTCATGATGTCACCACCCCCTTAACAGCTAAATGATAAAAGTGAGGACACATCAGCATGAATTGTTAAGGCCTGTACATTATTCATTTAAACATCTGCTGTTGGTTCCTCTTTACATATGGGAATAAATTATACCACATCAGCACATTCTTCATGCTTTGTGTTTAAGCATTTAAAAGTTTTGTTTTTTTTTTTTTTCCATTATTAATACTATTTTTTCTGCTTGGTTGGCAGCCCATGAAGTTATCAGTGCCTGTGACTACAGCCAACAGTGTGACATTTGGAGCACAGGTGTCATTATGTACATGCTGTAAGTAGCTTGTAAAAGTAATATAAAATGTACAGACCCATTTATAATACAAGTACTTACAATTCTGCACTGAAATAAAAAATAAGCCTGTGTGCTAAATCTTCAAAAAGAGTGAGCTTTTATAATTGCTTGTATATAAGCAATAAAAATTTCTATGCAAAACGAGGTAAAAGATACAGTTCAGTATTAAAAATTGAGTATTTGATTTATGGACCTCTAAATAGTCTTGAAATAACAGAATATTGCAGTGAAACACCATATAATCAAACTGAGAGTTTAGGCCTCTCCTTTTCATTGTTGTCTGCATCTATAAATGAGGACTGAGTAGCTGACTTACAGATTATTGTCAAATTCTGACATAGTTTGCATGAACTGTGCAATCAGGGTAAAGGCTTTTCTTCTCCACCTCTGACTGTGGAACTGAGAAGTTGCAGGGCTGCCAGTGCAGGTAAGCTGTATGCCTTGGAAGTTTATTAGTTTGCTGGTATAACAGGAAGAAATGAAACTTTCTGTTTGTAAGACTACATATCGAAGTCTGTCATCATTTAGAACATTTGTCTTGGCTACAAAATAATTATTCCTCTCTGAAAAATCTTAACCTGCCTATGCTAGCTTAAAAATATGGAAAGGTACCCCAGTAATTGAAAATGAATTGTTGTAAAGTATGTAAATTACTGTGCATATGATGTGACCAAAGTGTCACATTTTTTTCAGGGATGTTTTTCTGCCATAATGCATTTGAATGTTTTTTCTCCCCACTTTGTGTTTTTTTTCTCTCAGTTGCCACCAGATAATGCTTTAATTCCAATTAAACATTAGAACACCACAACCATGATTTCATTGGTTATTATTTCTGTTCTGTGATTGTTTTGCTTTTGTTGCATACATCTGAGTTCTTTTATAACCTAAGACTTCATACATGGGCATGTGGATACAGACACAGTGTCACAACCTCCTCTTCTCTGGATTTTCTTAGTTTGATTTTTCTTTTCACTTTATTTTGGTTCCTCAGCTTCTTTTCTGTACAATTAGCTCACTTTTCTTCTTGTGACAGCACAATGAAGTGCTCATAGCTTTACTGCCTCTATTTTTATTCAATTTTTTATTTCTAAAATCCATGTGTACAATTTATGCTGATACAGATTGAGTTTTATTGCTGTACTTAATGATATTAATGTCTGCATCATAGTAGGATTTGTACAACATAGTAGAGTATATTACAAAAGGTTTGGTAGAACTGGGGGGGTTCAACTGGCTAATAAGAATCCAGAGCTGTGCCTGCAATCAGCACAATTCACAGCTCAGAACTTGTAAAATTCAGTGCAGTGAACTGTGTTGATTGCAGCTGGAGCTTAGAACTTCTGACCTTCTTCCTTAATTAGCAATATAAATATTTCTTTAAATTAGCATTTTGTAATCACAACAGTGTCAGAACAAAGTAGCATTAATTCACCCCTTGTTGTGTTGACTACTCAAGAATGAAAACACTGTGTATGAATTAATAGAATGCAATTCACACTTCCTTTTTATTGCTTAATTTGAAAACAGTAATACAAAAACCATAAGATCATCTTCTGATTTTAATTCTGTTTTTGCAAATTGCTTTTCTTCCCACTCTGAATAATGGCTCATGCTCCTGGTGCTCCTCTAATGGGCTTAAGGATACTTTTAGAGGCATTATTGCCACCAGCACTGCTTTGACCCTTCCTGGCTCCACCTAATGCCTCTCTGCTAAATCCCTGGCTGCCCTGGCTCCCTTTTCCATGCAGATGGCATATTCCATATTGGTGCCAGGGCAGTTATTGCCACCACAGGCTCTGTCTGCACCTAGATGGGGGACACAAGCCCTGAGGTGACTCTAGAACTCTGTTAACACACAGAGTTTCCTCTGCACAGTGGGGTAAGGCCAGCCTGGTGGATTTTTATGGGCAATTTAAGGTGTACTCCACACTTCCCATTTCATTTCTATCTTAACACATACTAATAGAAGCATCCACAATAGTAACCAGCAAAAAGAAAATCCATTAAAATACGAAAGTGTGCCAGCACATTGAAGGATTAGAGCAGCAAAGTCCTGCTGCCTGTCATGCTCTGAGAGTGTGGCCCATGTGCTGCTTTCTAATAGGAAAGGGTCAGGGGATTCTTTTTCCTGGGCAATCTGCACTATTGGATTTCTTCCTCATTCTTTCAGGTGTGCTCTGGCCTCTTAGAGTAGCTCTCAAAAAACTTTGTGCAGCTGAAGAAGCCTGGGATGCTTAATAAATTACTTCCTGCATGACAGCAATAAGAAACCTATTAAGAAAGTGTGGTAATTCTTGCTCCTTTCTAAAGGCACAGAAAATTTCTTCACAGATTTTCGAGGTGCCATATGATATGTTTCACCTACTTAACTTGATTTCTTCAGCTGAATCTATCTGTTGTCTGTCACTGCCTTAGTCTGAAGAGAATTTAGTCCTATCTGTGCATAGCAGAATAATGGGCATTGTCAGCAGCCAATACTTAGGGTACCATGTCCTGAAATGAATGCATTCTGCCCCTTTTCTCTTCCTTAAATTGAGTTCCATGTGGATTTAAGTCCTGAGGGAGACTGGGAAGGAGAACTGGAGGATAAAATAAAACCTCAACTTTTTTCAAAGACATTTTGAGATTAAAAGTTTTGGGGAAAATGCACCAAAATATTAATTTTATGTTTTACCTTAAAAATTAAAACCATGTGAATAAAACAACACAGTGTTTTGCTTTGATATAGAGTGACAGGGATCCTTCACCAGGATGTGACAACTACATTTTACCTACTTCTGTGTTTTGGGAATAGGACTAAAAAATTATTTGTTGCAAATAATTCATTTGATGAAATTAGCTTTTTTTTTGTTTGTTTTAAATTGTCAAAAAAAGGAGTATTAGTTTCTCAAAGTTATTTGCTATGTAATTCTTGCAAATTGTGCATGAACAGTATGATGTAAAATCCATTAGGAATTTAATCTTTGTTAGTTTTGATTGAAAACACAGACCACATGATATGGTTTTCCATTCCATGTGATCAGTAAAACACAGATCAACACTTTCAAAGTATATTCTTTAATAATCATTCAGAATTGATGTTTCTGGTTAATACTCCTGCTGGTACATAGTCACAGAAACCAAACACCAAGTGTCTGATATTGAAACTTCTTTTTTATAGGAATACATTTGTTTTTAGTTTATACATTTTTCCTTTTTATTATTTAATTGTTTCCACATTGTTAAGAATACAGTCAGTGTAAAGGAAGAAGATGACACAGAAAGATTAAATTGAATATAGGGATCACACTATTCAAATATTTTACTCAAAAGAACAGAAAGTAGATACAGGAGAAGAATGCAGTAGAGGTATATTCTTATGAACATATCTACTCTTAGTATGGACACTTATGGGTAGGTCTTCACATTTTTTTTGGCCTTTCTTTTTTATTATCCTGTTGCTACTGATAAATAACTTTTGATGAGGCCAAACAAGGCAACAGTCACACTACGAAGGTAAAGGAGATACATCTAAATAGCAGAACAAAGAGTGAAGAATTGAAAATGATGCATTTTTTCTCCCAGTATTATCTGCTTTTTTTTTTTTTTTTTTGTTTTTTTTTTTTTTTTTTTTTTTTTTTTTTTTTTTTTTTTTTTTTTTTTTTTTTTTTGTTTTTTTTTGTTTTTTTTTTTTTTTGTTTTTTGTTTTGTTCTGAAAAATAAGTCTTTTGGAGCAGTAAAAGGATATTCTAGACTTCTCTAATTTTTCTATGAATCAGAGTTGCTTTAATTTACTCTTACTCTATGAATAGTAAGAGCATCCTAGAGTGAGAGTTGAACACATTTCATAGATTTTAAGAATTTAGAGCTGAATTTTGGACATCAGTGCAGTTGACTTTAGGGATACAAGCACCTACTATAGATGACTAATCTGACTTTTATAAAAAATCTACAGAATAAAAGCCTACAGAACAAAAGTATTTAGCAATTCTTGTACTGCATCCATGATTTGTTGAACTAAACCCTGTTATTAGAAAGACACCTGACTGGGACTCCAACACTGAAACTGAGAGTGGTCTGTTTTTTCTTGTGGCTGTTGTTTCAGTCCTTGGGACTGCTATTAACCCACCAGTCAAAAACATTGGCCCATGAATTACTGATGGTTCTTCTCACTGCAATGCAGTGGTTGTTAGTACAGAATAGTTGAATTGTTTGGTGGAAGATATTAGACATGGAATCAAAAGAAATGATAAGTACAGTGTGTGCAGTAAACATTATTTCTGAGATAGAAACACTGCACACCATGGCAGCAAGTGAGCCAAGGGATTTGGGTGAGTGAATTAGGGAGTAGCAAAATACTCTGTGTGCTCAGTTTAATGTTTCCTAGCTGGTGCTTCAGTTGTTTCTTAGTAAACCTTTGCCTACTGCTTTAAAAATCCATACAATAGCAATTACCTTTTACCTCTGTGGATACCTAGTCACAAAGATTAAATCACCTCTTAACTTCATAACCTTTTTCCTTTAAATCTCTCTGAGAGACACATTTTTAGAACTTGAGTCACTTTTGTAGAGTTCTCTGAAGTTTTCCCAGTCCTGCCAACTTTTTGATTTCAGAGTGATCCTATAATACACAGTTTTTGTGAAAAATAGCAGGTATTCATTCACTGACCCTAATTTTCTTGTACCTTTTATAGAAAGCTTGGAAGAAAAGCTTTTGAACTAATAAGAAGGGAAGACCTCTGCTCTGAAAAATTTGGTCTGGGAAACAATTACCAAGGCTGGTAAGTACACAAGGCTCTCACAGAATAAATGTTGACTACATTGCAATGAATTCCACAATTACAGTAGTTATGATATTTTTCTTAGCTTTTAAGTAGTACATGTTTTCTGAAAAGCAAAACTGATGTTAAAAATAAATGGACATAAGTGGTACTGTGAACTAATTTCATAGCACTGTAAGAAGAAAAGTCTCTGCTGTATTAAAGCACTCAGTAGAAAATGTGTCCTGGTGTTAGTAGAAATGAGAGGTTTAAAGTTGTGGCTTTCACTCCTAGAAGAATAAGTTTGGAAACTACTTCTGCAGGTTGATGCTGTTCACCAAATCTCAGCTAATGAATTACTTGATAATCAGTGGATAGCTGAATTTTGAAGAGATGCAATTTCTTTCCCTTGTATTGTACCTCTTGCTTTTGTGGTAGGTAAAGTTGCTGTATTGCCTCAGCAGAACCCAGTAGGTTGGAAATTTTTTAAAAATGCAGTCTAAGCATCATAACACTTGTTAGGGGTCTGATCCAAAGCTCCCAAATCCATCAGCATGTTTGGCTTGCATCCTGTGGGCTTCTGATAAACCTGTTAACTAAGAGAATCTTTTAGATTGTATTCCTTGCCCAAACCAACTTTACCTGGTTTCCCATAGGTTTTGACATAATATGAAAGTATGTGTTTAGGTCAGGTTTGATTAATTAGGTGATAAAACTCTTTTTTTCTTTTATTTTTGATTATTTAAAAAAAAAAAAAAAAAAAAAAAAGAACTTTGAGCTCCAGGGCCATTTTGAAGGCAAGTGAAATGTGGTGTTGGAAGGCAACTTGAGAGCTCTCAGCTTGCTGGCTTGGCTGGAGATCCTGTCACTGTGAGAATACTGAACTTTCAGCTGTCTCAAGGAACATTTGTGCTATTTTGTAGTTGAAATTAAAGGAGAGGGAGTGGACATAGCTGCTACTTAAAGATAACCCATAATAGCAAAGCCCAATTTCTTCCCTAGCTGGCTCCTGTACCATTTAGAAACAGAAATGCCTGTGAATCACTGCAAAATATTCCGGTATGTGGGAGGATAAATAGCTCTCTCTATTCAAGATGGAGCACTGGTTTTGCCTCACACCTTCCTCTACAAAAGAGCCATTCTGGACTAGCCTGCAGCTTTCTTCCTTCCTGCTAATTGAATAGAGCTGAACAGGAAGCTTTTTTCCCAAGGTTTCATTGCATTCTTGTGTGTGTGAAAATAGCCACAACCAAATGTGTAACTCTATAATGGCCTGGAAAATGAGGCAATTTTCATCGAGCTGCCCTGCCGTACTATGAGTACCACACTGTCTTTGCTTCATGAAAATGGAGATATGGAAAACTGCCACCCATGTGATTTCATGACTTCTATGACTTCTAACCATGTATATTCATGGAGCTTGAGACTCCATATTTGAGACTTGAAGCTTCAGACTTCATTTCCATATGAGCATCATTGCATGTAACAAGACCTTCCTATAGTTCATAGTAAACCATTCCTTCTCTCCATACAATACAACATTTCAGATACAGTAGATTTTAATTTGCAATAATTTTCTTTTATGAGGTAGGTAGCAGACTGGCTACCTTATTTACAAAATACCTACAAATGCAACCCTGTATTAGTTGGTTTCCATTTGCACTTCCACAGTAAATGTGCAACAACTTTAAGCATTAGTTTCAATGCAGAACAATATTTCAGATTTTTTCATCAAGTTTGAATGGTTTCTAAATGTTGAGAACATGGGCTGATGACAGAATTCCCTCATGCCAGGGAATGCACTCTGAGGACTACAGACATCCTTGGATCAGAAACCATCAGAAATGAGCTCTGGAAATATACTGAAGCCATTTGTACCTCCAGCTGATCTACTTCTAACAGTTTTAACTGCTTCCTTAAGGGAAAATTTTCTGGATGAGACAGTGCTTCAGACAGTGATTTTGGCTTCATGCTTCAGCCTTTCCTGTAGGTTATCAGCCAGTGCTGTCTATTACTTAGAGAACAAAGGGTTCTTTGTGCCTCACACCAGGCAACAAAAAGGACTGCCATGGCTTAACCCCAACTGGCACCTAAGCACCATGCACCCAACTCACTCCTGTAAAAATTTACTCCTCAGCTTCAGTAGGCAGATGGTGAAGGAGAGTCTTCTCCTGTTCCACTCCTTCTCCATTCCATAGGCACGTTCCATTCAAAGCCCCCAGTTGCTTTCTTGGCATTCTGCTTTTCACATATATTACATATTGCAGCCCTAAATGTTTTTCCATTTCTAGTAAGAACTCGAGGTTTTTAGAGGAGCATAAAAATAAGAAATGGGAACTTCAAGTTCACTTAAAGTGAAAAGTCTCACTATGCCAAATTGTTAAAGAAATGCTGCTGAAATTATCCTGATAAGGACCTGGGTTTCAGAGCCATGGGACACCTGTGGCTGCCTCCTTTCTTCAGCAGGAGTTGCAGATACTCAGGACCATTGAAAACCAGGACATCAGTTTCTACTTCATGCTTGTGCCTTCACAGCCTCTGTAATTTTACAATAGCCAGATGGGGAACATGAAAGTGCATTATCATGTAGAGAATTCTGCATGTAAAAAAAATTAACCCCTTGGAGCCATATGACACATGAGCTTCTGCACAGGAGAAAAATGCATTTGGCACCACAGTCTCCCACCAGGAAATCCCTATCATCTGTACCAAAAATTTATGAAGTCACAAGTCATTCTCTGTGATTAAAACTGGCATTTCAAACATAGGTGCAGCAATTTTATATTCCAGAACAATACTTTAACAATAAAAATTTTAATTTAAAAGTTACCGTGTTCTTGCAGCTAAACAAATGACCTCAAGCTCAATTCAAGCTAGTGGATACCTCTGGAGGTTTATGTGTTGTCAGTTTGAGACCATATAGAATTTTGGCCGGGGGCTATGCAAAGGGTTGATGATTAATTATTTACCAGAAATAGTAATTATTGCAGTCCTGTTACTAGTTTTGATTATTCCAATCTCTGTACCAGCTGAAACTTTTCCAGACACGTTTAACTTCCTACATCTGCTGAAAAGTAAGAGCCAAATAGATGACAGGACAGCAGAATATTTTTAAGTTTCTAAGAAACACAAAGGCTGTATTATCACTATATGGTATTTCTGCATTATCTGCACAGAACATTACACATACCATGAGTATAATATTTGTGAAGCATAGAGTAAATCTAATTTTGCAGTAAATATCCTTATGGATACATATGCTTTGGTTTGATATTATAACTTCCAATCATTTTAAGCTAATTTAAAAATTAACCTCTATTCCATTTTCTACCTATATATTGTATGGATTGTGATCTATTTTAACTATAAGAATATTCTACCTCATTTTATTAACTTCTCACCCTGAGAATTTGATATTTTCTTAGCTCTGGTTTTATGGAAGTTAGTTTTTCCTTTCAGATAGTGGGGTGGTTTAGTTTTTTTCTTCTCCTTGATTTTTTTTTTCTGTTAGAAGAACTTTTGAGCATATTGATTGTGAGCTCTGATTTAGATTCTGTATTATTGCTTTGATTTTTGGTGAAATTTACAGATATGTGAGTATGCTTGACTGAAGAGGAAAAGCAAGACTCTAAAATAGAAAATTTATGTGTACAGAATGTGAAATTTCTTGTTTCTTTTCAGATTGACTTTTACAAGGAAGCCAAATGCCTAAAGCTCAAATCCTCTTGTGCCTGAATTGCAACTCCCATTCAGCAAAATACTTGTGTATCTGTTCTGCAAATTATTTAAGCACATTTCCAAAAGTATGTGAGGATTTGAAAAATGAAAAATGACTCAGTGAAGGACTGAGATCCCTGAGGATGCCTAACAATTTTGAAAAGAAATCTGCTTAGAGCTCTCACTTCCTCATCTTAAATTTTCTCAGCGATCTGGATCTTTTTGTGCACTTGCACCTCTACACCCTGGCAGTTCTGAGCAGTTTGGAGTAGAGTCAATTTATTGTTTTTAATTCCATAGTTACATTGGGTTTGTTTTTAGACTCTAAGACTTCTCTATGCATCAAGACTTTTCTCTGTCTCTCTTGACTTTCCAGTAGTATCAGAGGGATTTTTAAAATTTTCAGGCATCTTATTCTTCCATTTACTGTGTATCATAACTAATTTGCAGGTTTTTCTGTTTACCTCTGCAACACTTTAATTCTGTCAGTAGAATGATGAATGTATTCTCAATGTCCAATTATCATAAATCAAGAATTTCCCAGTTCTGTTTCCTGCTCTTGGTGTTAGCTAAATTTTTTCCCCCTGAATTGATAACTGATTTATTGTCTCCTAAGAGGTCTATTTAAAATATTCCAGACTAATGCATTGAACAGTTCTTGAAAACGATCACTTCAACCGGTCCTTCTCCTTGGTGATTTAAAATTGGTGTCTATTCTGTCAGTGAGATAAACAGAATATGGGTGCTCATCAGGCTTCAACCTCTGTATGTCATATATGTTCATGGAGAAATTACTTCATTGCATTCTCCAAGAGTAGCTGGTTATCTCTGCATTTTTGTCTTCTATCCTGCTACAGTTTGCTTACTAAAAATTGAGTAGAAAAAAAAGTTGAAATTAAAAAAAAAAAAAGAAACTTAAACAGCATAATCTGTCAATTAGTGACCCCCAGGCCTGTTACCCACAGTTGGCACCAGGTGCTGATGAATTAAACCCAACAGGTGTTCAAATGAGACAACACAGATAATTAACTTAAATGGTCCCAATTTCTTAAAAACTGTCATGAAATAAACCCCTCTTCTCTTTTATGGGGTATACAATTATCTGGCACTTTGCAAGGCCTAGCTCTTTTAAAAAGGCCTAATCTCAGCCTCTGATTTTGTGGGTGCAATTCACTGCATGCTGCACATTTAACTACATAATTGTTCATGCAAAGGAGGTAGTTACAGTGTGTGTCATCAGTTATGCCCACAGTTGTCATAATTGCAGATGTAAATTGGCTTGTGCAGCAAATGAGGTTGTTTTGCACAATCCAAACCCACCTTCCTAATGGCTGGGATTGTTCATGCCTTGGTCATTTGCTACATAAGTGACTTTGCTCTCTGTTTCAAACAAAATAAATGCTTTCTAAATACCAGTCCTTATGTAACAGAAAACAAATAGTTTGAAATGAGAATTGTCAGTTTAATGAGATGGATGAAAGAGCCTTAGAAACTGTCTCATCTGTGACCTCTTTCCTCTGCTGGATCCACTGTGCGATCTCAGAAAAATAATTATATTTCCTGTGTTGTAGTTTACTAGTCTGTACAGCCTACATAAACCCCCTAGTAACTATATCTTGTTAATTAATATTAGAAAAAATATATATCCCTGCTCTTAGTGTTCATAGAGTGCCAGTAGATTAATAATATTAATGCCAAATATTATCTCTTAAAAATAAGTAACAAGACAGCCCTAGTTTTCAGAGCTGTGTATAAACTTTACATATAGCATGTGCTTGTCTTTCTTTCCAAATTTTCAGATATGTAATTGCCAGATTTATGGAATAGCCAAGGTAATAAAACCAAAATAATTTCAGACTCTTCAGTGTCATCTCAGAGGACAGATGTCTGATGAGTTAAAAAAGAATTGTTCCTTTGGAATCCATAGATTGCTGCACTACCCATTATGGATTAGGCTCAATAAAATGGGAGTGTTTAGGCACATTTATCTGCTCTGTAACCTAAAGAAACATGGATAGGTAAGGAAACAGGGAGAAGCAGGGATAGTGGAAAATCTCGGTCATCCTCTGACTCTTTGGGTTTTCTTTTTATTTTTACAGAAAGAGCTAAAATTCCTTTACCAAAAGCACTGAAAAGTACTTTTTCTCAGAAATGGTCCCTGAGGAGGCAGAGATAGTGATGGCTCTTTTAAGTAGGAAGCCATATCAAAATAGAGAAAAACCCTAGAAGGTAAGAAATTACATCTGGGGTGAAATCATCTATGTCAGTGCTCTCTGACAATGATGACAGGAATTCCTATTTAGGGAGAATATTCAAGCCTGGCTATTTCCTCCCATGTAACACCAAGCCTGGATACTTCCTCTCATTTAGTACCCCAGTATTCAGAATTATCCTTAAGGTTGTGAGAAGACACATTCCAACATAATCCTGTTAGCATTCATCATGGCCCTGTTGTCAATGAATATCTCTGATTCCTTGTTGAATATGCTGATGCCATCTGCCCCTGCAGCTGCCCATGGCTGTAAGATCCAGAAATGCACTATTTAATGAGTAAATAAATATTTTTGTCTTTTCTGTTTTAAAATTATCTCCTACTCTATTCATCAGATGGCCCTTATTTCTAGGAGTACAAGATGTGGCAAAAAAAGCTCACATTAACTAAGTAAAATCTCAGTCATATCCCTCCTCAGTTACCTTCTCACCAAAGTGGTGACTCCAAGATTGCTTTCCTGACTGGTGGCTCTAACTGCCAGTTGGATCATCCTGAGCAGGAACACCTGCTTTGGATTACTTTTCCCCAAGTGTACCATTTTATTTGTTTTCTCTCTCTTATTTGAACCAGTATTTTCATTGGAGGTGTCCAGGGTGTTTAGAAACTTGAGTTTCTAACTGTATTTAGGAGTGGGATTTTCACCTTTAAAAATATCAGACTACTTTTCTTCTTAGTACTGAATATTATTTGAGTTAGCAGGAGTGTTCAGAGCATGACACTTTTGAAAGTCAAGAAATTGTCATTATACTGAGGAAAAAGTCTTATCTTCTCAGCAGGTATAAATCATTATTATGACTATGACTTAAATCACTGATTCTTATCAATTAAAGATCTGTACCAAGGAATATGCACCTGTTTTGCTAGCATTGTCTTGTTTTCTAAAGAGATAAATCTAATGGCAAAAAGTTGAACTTCATCCCATGAGGACTACTGATCCTGCCTTGGTTGAATTTTAATCACAAAAGAGTCAAGAGATACCAAAGAATATATTTTTTTTTTGTGAGAGATTAAGATACCAGCCTTCATCTCTTGTTTTTATAATATGAAGATACCATTTTCTATTGTGATTGAATATTGTGATGAAGTAATATCTGTCATTTTGATAAGAAGCCTAGTTAGTGAAGATTAAAATCAAGAAAAAGGTCGTTTACATTTGTTAAAGCAAAAAAAGTCTTGTCTCAAAGATTGGATTTAAAATTTAAAGAGAAGAAGCTTGTCTCTGTGTACTGTAAGAGAGATTTAAAGTTATCTGTTATAATTCTTTTATTTCTTCATGATCTTTGTTTTGCATATTTTATGATATATATTAAAGTAGAATTACATTAGAATATTATTTTGTAATTGTTCTTTGTTATGATACTTTGCTCATATCTATATTCTTCCCACTTGTTTAGTGTGTTTATAACATTGTAGTCTTTATTTTTTAAAAAATTCCACTCCTCTGAAGGTAGATCTGTATCTCTTGCATAAAGTTCAGAGCAGAATCAGTATTTCCAAGGAGAGAAGAGAGAATTTGACATGTTCTTGGTGTCTTCCACCCAGAAACTGGGAAATAAAAGCCTCCTGAAGTCTGCTGTCTCACTCACAGTCAGACAGAAATCACAGGACATCCATTGACTTTGAACAACTCAAGAGTAAACAACTATTACTTGTGCCAAAATGAGCAAACTATATAAAGAGGGACAAATATATCCTGAAGTGTTTTGTCTCTTTCCTTCCCTGAACCCTTTAATCAGAAAGCTTTAGCTTTCCTTTAGCACTGAAGAAAATCTTACAGCAGGGTGAACTCCTAACCTGTAAGAGGACATCCACTGATTGTATTTTTGTCAGAGTACAAATTATGGAATTGTCTAAAATGTATGTAATTTATTTGTTCTGTACTAATAGACACCATGCCAGGTAGGCAATTTTCTTTCACAAATCCATTTTGTTGTGTTTTACTTGCTTTTACTTTCTTTACTTTCGTTGCAAACATTGGGGGTGGGGGGACCTCTGTGTGAGGAGGCCAGAATCTGCAATAAGGATTCCTGATAACTGCATGCTTCACACTCAGACAATATGCCAGGAAATTGCTTATAAATTTGCTTGAGGCATTTTAACACAAGTGCTTCAGTCTATAGAATTTGTTACTGCTATTTTAGGTTGCTTTCAATTGCTTATTTTTGAGCAGAACTTATATTAAACTGCACAAATAAGAGATGTTCTTTAAAGCACAATAGAATTCTGGGGTTCTTGCTACTGAACTTCTGGTGTGTTGATTAAACTCCAAATAAAACAGGTGTTAGAGTAATGGCCTTTACAAGTTAATTAATCTTCATTTTCAAAGGATGAGCTACCATTTGGCTTAGGTTTATTATACGTAAGTGTAAATTACAATGTGATTTACTGTTCTAAAGAAAAAGCCACTCTCTAAGGACAGGTCTTGCCAGTAAACTGGCATTGTGGCACATGGTGTGAGCAAATTATGCACACTTTTGGTTGAAAACATTTCCTTAAATATACGTACAATCTGTTTTATTGCTTATTCAAGAAATTTTGCTGACAATATCAGTTTGATAAAATGCCACCTATTAGAAATACCTTCTAATCTCCAAAATAATATTGAAATTCCTCTTGCAGTCATTACAGCCTTGATTTTATTTAGATGTGAAGTATTTCTATTACAGGGCCAAAATCCTTACTGTACATATGTGAACACTTGGAGAGATTTTATTTACAGTAAACTAAGAAATACATTATATTTTGACATAATATAATAATGAAAGGGTAATATGTCCCTCTCAGTCTCACTGTAGAACATAGCTATATGGATAATCAGGCACCTTTTGGGAGGATTGATTTAGTTTTTGTTTTTCAGATCAGAACAAAGTCAAGCCTGTTGAGGAGAAAAAAAGGTATGTTCTACAAAATGCAGGGAGTCTAGGCCACAAATTTCTATATTTTCCTGACAGAATTCAGTAAGATTTTTCCCTTTAAGCAGAAAGTTGTCCTTTTTTTTTCTCTTTTTGTTGTGCACCCACTCAGTAGCAAAGTCAACTTCACTTATGAGTTCTAATAGTCACGCTGTTTTTATTTGATGTGCTTCAAACCTTTTACAAAGTCCCAACTGCTTTCTGGTTCTCATGGCACCGAGGTGGTAGGTCAGAGTGTGGCCTGGATAACTATCTTGTCAGCTGGCAGGTGACAGTGCTCCTTCCTTTCATTTACTGAGAGCCACTTGGAGGGCACCTCTGGACTCACAGTCCTACCCAATCACTGCACTTGCACAGCAGCAAACTTGGAGCAGTGTTGCTGAGTGCTGGTATTCTGTTGTCAAGAGCACTTTTTTGGAAGAGAGATGAAATTTTCAGAATCCCAGCAGACGTGCTGACGTTTTGTACCACCCCTGCTCTTTCAAACCAAGGGAGCTCGGAAATGCACTGCTTCACATCAAAGGGTTATGTCTTTTTTACAGCACTAGCAGGACACAGTAAGTGTAATTTGCCTTTAGAGAGAGAAGTATTTACTTTTCATGGGTACATCCTCCCATCCTGAAGTGTTAAATCATTTCCCATCTCTGTCCATTTTAAGATATCTTGGTTAGAGCACAGCTTTTGTGACTGGCTCCTGAGCAGAACTAACTTTGATCTCACTTGATCTTGTTGTGGCTTCTCATTTCCTCCACACTCCAGGATTTATTTTGTATGCTGTCCTGTTTGGTTCCAGTACAATTCTGTTCCCACAACTCCTTATGTTTTTTGCCCCATACCAGATGTACACCCAACATTACCCTGTGTAAGTCTCACGTATTCCCAGTGTTTTCCTGACATATCAGTGTGCTTTGGTGAGGTGCAGTGGAGCTCTCTGGGGCTCACAGGAGAGAAGGCAGCAGCCTGTCAGATCCATGGCTGTGAGCTGTCTCCTGCCCAGAGGTGACTTGTGTCAGGCAAAGAAGGGAATGAGGAATTGGCATACAGGTTGGAAGGATCTCCAAGGCGATGTTGCCAGGATGGAAGGAGTTGGGAGGTGCTAAATGGTTGAGCTTGTGCAGGAACTGCAGAAGAGTAGAACATCATCTTCCCAAATGCTTGAGAAGAAATTTTCATTGTCAGTGACTCCTAGCATTAAACCTCATTAAACAACATAGAGCTCTTACAGTAAGCTCCATGCATTTTTCCTTTTTCTTCCACAAATCCCTTTTTTCCCTTTATCCTCTTTTTTCACTCCTTTTCAATACCTTCATTTCCTCAGTTGATTTTTTTTCCATTTGTCAAAAGATTTCTTTTTTTCTTCCACAAATCCCTTTCTTGTTTCTCCTTTTGATTTGGCTTTTCTCTGTGTTTCCCTTTCAACCCTCAGAGCTTATTTTAGTCTCTTCTCTGTATTTGTTACATGGAGGAGTTCTATTGAAAAATTAAAAGTAGATTGCATGGAATTTTCTTATTTCTCTTTTTCCTCCAGAGGCCTGTTTCTCTTCCCTACTATTTCTATGAAGTTTACCATTCCCAAATGCTTCCTTCCTTTTCTTCCAAATTATTTTACTCATCTTTTGCTCTCTTGCTCTGGCCTTCTACAACTTCCCCTTCACTTATTATTGCTTGATATTTAATTTCTCAGGCAGGGTGAGTCTTTGTGGAAGTATTTATCCATTCTGGATGAGTACTCCAGTCTGTGCCTCAGCTCTGCTGACAAACACTGACTTCTCAACTGCATCTATGTTGGCTTTTTGTTCCTTTTTTTCCTATTTCAGCCCCAGTAGCTGCAGCAAGGTTGGCAGTATTAAGTGCTACAGCCACATTATAACCCCAGCCTTGTATAACCCATTAAAGATCAGGTCTGTATGACATTGTAATTTTAATAGCAGTTGCTGGCAGCCTATCTCTGCTTGTTCTCCTATTATTACAACCACCAGTAGAGTTGCTCTACTGGGAAATTTCAAGTGTAGACAAAGCTTTAATCAACAGTAATCTGATCCTTTAAAAATGCAACACCAATTCATTTATTTCTCATTTCACATATGAAATTTTAATAGGTACAATCACCCTTAAGGATGTTTCAAATATTAACATTATGCACAATTAGAAAACAGAATCTTTTTTCTGTATGAAACTATCAGCATCTTTGAACCAAGTAAGTAGTTTTCTGTGCAGACATCAAGTTTACTATCAATCAGAAGCTTATTAACAGCTGTGTTAGTCCTAATTAAGTGCAAAGCAATGGCAGACTTTTTAATTAAGTCTTATTTTCCTAAGAGGAGTCTGATGGGTTTTTTTCCTCTTTCTCTTCCCCACCTCCATCCTTATTTACTGTGTAAAGTCAGCTTTAAAAATAACTGGGACACAAGATGGGGCCATTGACATGAGGCCAAGGCACCAGGAAAGATTTCCTTTATGGAATGGCTGTGTTGTGATTATACTGACTATATTTTATTCCTCTGGTTTAGTAAAATAATTCTGATTTTTTAAAATTTTCTGCAATGTTTTTAATTTTGTTTTCTTTTTTAGTTCTCCACTTGTCTGAAGTGTATTTCCTGCATCCTCAGTTTCAAAAGAAATAGGAATTAATTTCAGTGTATAAATTCACATGAGAGGAAGTGGAAATGTGTGACATCATATACACCAAAAAAGGTCCTTGTTGTCTGACTAGACCACTGTGTGTAGCACAATGTAGTAAATACTCAGTTGTTATGAGAAAGAATTGGCCTCACAGGTAAGCTGAAATTTAGAAGTCTCTACAAGTGTTTGGTTTTCTTAGTCCTGAGCAGTGCCCAGGGGTGTTTGTGTACAAGTGAAGGAGGGAGAGAAGTGCCCTGAAAACCCTCTTAATCTGCACTTTCTACACAGCCTTATTTAAGCTGGAGAACTTCTGTAACCACAAACAAGGTCTGGATTGTTACTTTGCTAAGAGGATAAGCAGTGTGCCCATGTAAGAGGGCAGAGTAACTTCTCACTGCTCTTGACAAAATATTGTCAGCATGTATACATTTCTGTACCATTACAGCTATAAAATGCCTTTACCTGAGCTCCGTTCAGTCTCTATTTTAACCTGAGTTAAAATGTCTCAAGGCAAATCCTGGCCTGGATGAGCTCACAGTTACACCAAGGACTCCTGTGAAATGCTGACAGTTTACAAGGGGTGAGATCTGAGGATCTGTCCTCTACAGTTTAAAGATAGGGTGGATCACCACAAGAGATGAATTTCAGGGTTTGCTTCCCTAACCAACCCCCGAGCTCCTGGATTTGCTCTTGCACATTTTAGACAACAGGCTGTTTCCCTTTGGATGTGTTCAGCAGGAAAAACTTAATGTGTTCCTGTAAAAATGTGCTCTAATGTGCAAGGTCAGAAAGATCAAGGCATTGGCCAGCAAGCTTAAAAGGAACTGGAGCCCAAAATCCATTAAACCTTAAGGTGTTGCCTAGCTAGGCTTAACACTATGGGCTCTGAGGAGCAGGAATTTTCATTTTCTAAGGGTTTAAAGAACACTTGTTGCAACCTGAGCTGGCTTGAGCCTACGGCACTGATATAATGTAAGCACTGAGGTTGGTAAAATCACAGTAACAGAGCTTTAAAATGGTCTGGCTCAATCATGGCAGTAAATCCACATCTAGATATAGCAGCTCTTCATTTATGGGCACACAGGTAGGTCATAATGGTCTGTAATAAAGTATGATGGAAATTAAAATGGCAACACTTTACCTCCTGCTTTGTGGAGCAAACCAGTGATATTTTTTTTTCATCTATACCTACTGTGTGGTTTCTGTGCTGTTTCCAACACATGTTCTGGGTTTGTATATTTAGAAGTTTCACTAATCAATACCTGGTACATTCTGGTTCATTACAGCCACAGAGGTTAATGAATGACTATTGTTTATACTTTGTCTGATGTTAAAGCTTAATCCATATTTGAGTCTGATGCCAGCTTTGTTTCCAGGAAGAAATAACTGAGATAATGGCTAGGCATATTTTAAAAGAGAATAGGGTTTTTATAATGGTTATGGATCATTTTTATACTTTGGTTATCTTGAGTACATTGGACATGTATGCTTCAGGATTGCCCAAGTCTGATTACTTTTTTCCTCTTACTTTAATAAAAAGCAGAATAAGCTCATGAATCTCTTCCACTTCTCTTCCCTGTCTCTCATCCACTTCTATAAGGTTTATATTCATATAAGAAACACTAATGTCCTCTGAAGAATAAATTTTAAAAATGCCATTTTACTTCTTTTGATTGCAATAGCAATGTTAAGGTGGGAGCCTTGACATCCAAACAAGATTCTCTAAGGTCCTCTGGACAAGGCAGCTGCTTGTGACCACACCTGTGTTGGCAGCTGTAGTTAGGAGTGCTTGGAAAGGGTTGTGAAACATGGGAATGGGCTGCCCAGGGAGGTGGTGGAGTCACCTGAAGGTACTCAAGGAATGACTGGACGTAGCAGTCAGTGCCATGGATTGGGTGACCCAGTAGTGTTGGGTCAGAGGCTGAACTTGGTGATCTTGGAGGTCTTTTCCAGCATAAAAGAGTCCATGTTTCTGTAAGGGAGATCTTGGAAATTACTTTTTAAGAACAGATAGTTCTGGAAGGTTTCTGAAGCTTCTGCCCATTTTCCACTCTCCTGTGTTTAATGAGAATTTTTTAACTGTTGGAATTTCTTTTTTTTTTTTCTGTCCAAGTTAGCAAATTAAGGAGCATTGTAAATGACACAGTGTTTATTTGATTAACTTCTGGTTTCTGGCAAAATTTGACTTAATCTTTGAAAAAAATATGGGATAAAGGTGGGATATTTTTGAAAAAAATATGGGATAAAGGTGAATTTTTCATGTTGATACTGTGAAGTAGTGCAGCATAGGTTTTCATGATTATCCTTACAATTTCCAAGAAATATAGAAAACTATTATGCAAATATTATCATATCCAAATCAGAGCCTGCAAATAAAAGATGGTGCTTAAAAAAAAATTACTCTGTTTCCATAAGTAGGTGGTTTGCTAATTATCTATACAGATACAGGAATAGGGCAGCCATAGGTGTGACTGTTGAAGACTATATCAGGGAGTTGTTGGAGGCTTCTGAGCATTAACCAGGAAATGTTTTGGAATAGATGGCTCATTAATACCTACTGTCAAAGAAAAGGAGACTGTGGGGTGGAAGAGAAGGAAGTGGAAGCAGCAGCACAAGGGTGACTGCCATTACAGGTCTCTGATAAAGAAAGGAGACTGCACCTGCCTGGAATGAGGAAAGGCAGCAAGAACATCTTTGAAAGAGATAAAAGGACTCTCATCCCCCTTTTCTCCCTTTATTTATTCAGTGAACTTCAGCCCTTGCAGAAAGCACCTGGCTGACAGCTCTGTACCTTGCAGTCCTTGGTGTATTCCCAGCAGGGTGTACACTACAGACATCTACAGCACCAGTTTCCCCTTTGCTCTCCTGACAGGAAACGTGGGCTATGCTTTTATTTCCAAGGTGTGTCCCATCATGGGCCTGTCTGCCCTCCTCTGGAGGGTCTGCAGGGCTTGGAGACTGGACTAAAATGAGGCAGCTCATGCTGTTAGTGCTCCAGCCATCGTCCCCAGCCCTTGGTGGATGTTGCCACCCCTGAGGCAGTGATGTCTAATCCACTCATGAATCAATTATTGAACTGTCGCATTTTTCAGCCTGGCCTATTAAATTAAACTGACATCAGTGTCATCTCACAAAGACATTAGATAGTGATGAATTTCAGGTACTGTTAACCTGGTTTTGAATTGGCTAGCTAGAGACAGACAGATTCATTTTACATTCCAGCTGCCAGAACCACTGTCATGTCCTATCTTGCTGTTGTGGCTTTTTGATCAATGGCCTTCCTTGCTACCTCACAAGAAGGAGCAATTTCACAGAAAGAAGGAGAGCATAAGAAAGCCAAAAAGGTCAAAACATGGATTTATTTTTTCTGTCTTTAGTAGCACTGTGAGGAAGGGGGTGCCTATGTAAACAGTGAGAGTGGCTGGCTGGTTAAAAAAGCTTCACTGAAATAATCATAGAATGGATTTAGGCTGGAGTGGACTTTAAAGATCATCCCGTTTTCCTGCCATGGGCAGGGGCACTTTTCTCTAAACCTGGGTGTTCAAAGGCCTATCCAACCTGGCCTTGAGCTCCTCCAGGGATGAGGCATCCACAGCTTCTCTGGTCAACTTCTGGCAGTGCCTCACCACCCTCACAGTGAGGAAAAAATCTCAATACTGCCTACACAGATTTAAAAGACACTGTGTGGAATGAATAGAGCCCAGGTTAGGGGAGTTTACTTGCATGGAAAAATGGAAAAGAAATATTCCATCCTGCCAACAGCATTGCTTTGTACCTGCAGTACACCCACTGTGGATGGGCCCTGCTTTCTCTGTGCTCTACTTCATCCACTGCATGCACTTGGTAAATAAAATGGGGAAACTTTTTTACCTCGGCCTGGTAAAATGTGGAAGGTACTCAGACTGCTCTGATCTGAACCTGCATATTTTTGGTTTTGTCTGTACTCATTCCCTTCTTGGATTCTGCTTTTATTGGTAATTGAAATAGGACAAAAAAGGTGTTGGTTCAGTGTTCTGACAGTTTATCCTCTTTTCTCCCCCTGGGACTTAGGGGGAATTTGTGAGTGTCTCTGTGTTTCCTTTTGACTCCTCAAAGCAAGATGGAACTGCTGGAGACCTGTTTCAAGGGATGGCCAGAAGGGCAGCCTGTGGGTTTGCAGAGTGGGAGGCTGACCTGTGCTGGTGCCCTGTAAAATCTGTGTTTATGAGTGCCCAACTCTTCAAAAGCACTAGTCTTTTTCACTGTGGGAAAAAAAAAAAAATCAACAAGGAAATGCTGGCAGATATTTCCTGCCTGCTGGAGCTGTGGATTCATTACTATTAATAGAACTCTTAATTGACTATTTGAGAGCAGCTATAAAAATTGATTAGATGCATATGAGGAAATGAACATGGGTCAGTCTGTAGCAGCACAATGATATGAATTTGATGACCTATTAGGACACTTCTGTGTCTAGCACAGGATTTTTTTAATAAACATTAAACACTTCGCCCGAATTCTGCCCTCTAGCACTTCTCCCAGTCTAATGAATGTATAATGAAAGCAAATATTTGGTATAGCAAAAGAATCCCATTTTTTAAAATCTCATTCCTGTACATTTTTAAGAGGTTAGGTTACTTGACATGTAAAGCATCTATGAATTTTAAGTGAGGCCAGATTAGTAAGGCTCTGTAGTTGGTCTTTCATCTTAATGTGACCAAGAATGTCCTCTAGCTCACTCTATTTACTAAGAAATTAAAAAATAGCAAATTGCACATCACTGCAGGCCATATGTCTGTCCCTCTCCTGGGCTCTGCTCTACAGCAGTGTTAATTGACTTGCCCAAACCCTCTTCTCCTGAGTTGTGACCACTGCTGATGAAACAATCAACAATGCTCCTGAGCAGAGCAGGGAATGAAAAAACAATGTAAAACACAGCACCACATTAAGAATAAATTCATTTCTGCAAAAGGATGATAAAAATTTAATACTGGCATATAACCTAGGCTTTCAAAGGTAAAATCTTGTGTAAAGCTCAACAAGTTTTTTTTTTTAAAAAGCAGGGGCTTCAGCATGGCCTGAAAGTTGGAGACTTTTAAAAGGCACTTTACAATGAGAAAACAAAAACAGGAATATACAAATTATTGACTGTTACACGTTTATTTCTGGTTTAGTAAACTTTGAATAAGGCACACAAAATTTTTGAGAAACCTGCAAGGGTTGTTAAATAAAGACTATTCTTGTATTGGACAAATAATTTGATAAATCTGTATGCAGAAGAGAAATTGGATTAAACTACATGGAACAAAAGTAAAAAGGACCATAAGCTTGTAGTGTATTAATGAGCTTGCTTTTTACATTTTCACTTGGGTCTTCAGAGGACCTCCATTAAACCACAGGCTTTGTCTTTTAAGCCAATACAGGTAATTTTTGTGACTGTTCCTTCTAATGCTCACCTTGAGGGTGTCTGTGGGGCTGTTTCTCCATGCACTTCATCCAAAATGAATGCAGAATGTGGAATTTTCCAGTTTCTCTTCAGGTTTATGCAACCAACTCTTCACTCATTGCCCATACCAAACTTTTCTTGCTTTTTTTTTTTTTAATTGTGCTAGATAACATGATTAGGTCAGAATTTCCTGTACTTTCCTTCTTGCACTTGCTTTTTTTTAAGATCACTTAAAATAGTAGGTCTTGTGGATGTAGAGAAAATACTTCAAATACGAAAACTGAAAAGACTCTGAAGTGAAAAAGCAAATACAATGAAAACTTCATTATCATTGATAGCCTCATCACTTTTTCTATCAGTTTTATAATTTTTTACTCTTTGAAGTGCACAAAATAGAACATGACTATGGCAGGCTTATTCCAGATTTCCTTTATAATGTTATTTGTTTAGTAGCTATGAAGTTAGAATTTTAATTTTAATTGCCTTTTTTTTTTTTCCCAAGCACAGTCAATCTATCTTTTTTCTATGACAAGTTATTTTAAACTACTTAGTATTCAGGATATTTGCAGTTGCAATGAACAAGTTCATTTAAACACCAAATCAATCCATATTTTCACTAGAGAGAAATTTTTAAGTACCAATTAAGAATGAAAAAGTGATCTACATTCTCTAATACAATATTAATGTGCTGAGAGGGGTGATCCCAACTGCATGAGAGAAAGCGCAGCTGTGCATATGCTTGTCTTAAGAAAGGGTTTTTTCCTGTCTCTCAGAATAATTTAATGAATAAAAAGTGCTTCTTTTACTGCTACTAATGAACGGAAATCCCATCAAATTGCAAGGCATCAACACAAGGACATTACTCTTAAACTAAAAGTGCTGTAGATTATCCCAGTGATAACGGAGGCCATGAGCACTTTGTGGGATGGATGGACTGCTCTTGTGGTGCTGAGCTGGAGTTACCTTTCAGCAGTGCATAGATCACAGTTTAGAGCTATGCTAGGTGCTTAATTCTGTTATCCTCTGTTGAAATATCAACCTATCTGCTCGTAATGAGACTTTAAAAAAACCATAATTACAGAGGCTGTGGGCAGATCACGTCCTTTAGGTTGATGGGGGTGTGCAGTGATCTGCTGGTGTGAGTGGTGGAGTCTTGCTGATGAAGTAGCTCACACCCATGCTGATGGATCAATTGGACATGCAATGGTGGGAAGGATGCTGGCCTAGCTCTGTTCCAGTGGCTGTGATCTCCTCTGGTGTCTGCAGTTTGGGTTTGTGTGCTCTGAAGTAAAGGGAGCAGCACATGAAAACGCCTTGGGGGAAGGGGACCTGAGTTTTTTACAGGAATCAGCCTTGGGTGGAGGTGCCTTGTTTAGGGGGGGTTAGATTGCATGGAAAAAGGATTTTACAGGCCTCTAACAACTGGAGGGCAGTTCAGGAGACCTAAAAAAGCAGAAACTGGTGCTTTACCCCAAAGAGGTTTTATCACCTTCACTTAGATAGCTTTGTTTCAGCTCAATACTCACTTGACTCTTTGGAGTTGATCTGCCAGGAACGTCACTGAGCAAGAAGGTGACAACCTCACCCTATCAAAATGACATAAAATACATTTTTTTTAAAGTTGTGTTTGAACTCGTCTTACCATAAAAATATTTTTAGAGCACAGGCACCTTGGGGGAACATCTGAAAATGAGAACAAAAAAAAAATTATAAAGTACCTGAAGTTGAATTGTTGAACTAAAGATTGCCTGGCCTCTCCAAGGATTTCATTAGTGGCTTTCCTGTGAAACAGTTTCAGGAGCCTATTTACAACAATTTTGGTTTTCTTATTCAAGTGAGTCTCTTGCATTAATTTGTATAAATGCTTTTTTTTCCTCCGGTATTTCTGTAAGTGTTATCTAAATATATCATTTAAAAAGACTGTTGGCTTAACTATTTTAAGATAGTATCTTTATGGAATTGACTTTTTTTTTGGGACAGCAAAAGATATAGAATCTCTTTCTGATTATCTAGGGGGGAAAAGTATTTATTATTCATAAACACAAGAATTTGTGCATATAAAATCAGAGCCATTGAAGTTGGCTCGATATACACAAATTGAAATCAATCCATGTTGTTCTTAAAGTACTTGTTTTGCAGTTTTGGCATGAAGAGTTTGCAAGTAAAACAGTAAAGCTTCTGCTCCCTTGCTGGTTTATAAATAGTTTCTATATTAGGCATTTAGTATGTGTTTTTTAATAAATCATTACTTGTCCTGAAATTCAGGATGCTTTGATCTGTGCATGTTTTCACAAATATACAGCACCTCTAGCATGACCTCAGTGCTAGCAGCAAGCTGCATGGGAGGGCTTTTCACAGGAATATTCCAAATTTTTGCAGTTTGTGGGCAGCAGCCTTGGCTGTGTGCCACATCACCCTTTCCCTGTGCATCCTGAGTGGGTTTTGCTGAAGGTACCACAAAACCAGGCTCCAAGTTATGGTGCACAGGATGAAAACACCTTTGTGGGATATTGCTGTGATAATCCCAGCCTAGCAAGGTACAGCTACAACTAAAAGATCCCTTCAAAACAGAATAGGATATGCAGTAATTGGGGAAGTGAGTGGAGTCATGTGGGAAAATATTTGTAGCAGATGACTCTTTTCCAGCACTGCGGCTGTTACATTAAAGAGCTAATGTGGAAGTTAATGCTGCCTGAGGCAGGATTAACTTCTGATGTGTAGGGATTGAAGATTGCTAATGGCCTAGCTAGCATGAAAGCCAGCTTGCCTGGGAAGGTGACTTACTGTACTCGCTTCTCTTGTCTGGCTTGGTTTGTTTTACTGAGCACCTGGCACTGAGTTTTCACTGTCTGCCCAACTCCTGAGAGGGCACAAGAGCTGTTGCCAAATCCAAGGCTGGCCAGAGCCATTGGTGAGGCCATTTGTGCATGAAGAAAGAGGAAGAAATCATGAAAGAAGAGAAGAAATCAAAGTGTGTGACTGACTGCTTTCCTCTCTTGGGCTGCTCTGTTGGCACAAAAGAGCTTGTGTCACTTCCCTGAACCAGACTTGTAGCTGCTGCCAGTTAGGGAATCCCAAAAAAAAAAAAAAAAGGCAAATTTGCACACTCTGGGAATGTGATCCTTGTGTTTAGGTGATCCACTTTGATCACCTTTTCAGCATGAGAGAAGGTATTTCCTCCATTGATGGAGGGTGGTAAATGCTGTGATGCATAGAGGTAAGAGCATGCCCTCTTCCAGGCATAGCCCCAGCTCTTGCTTTTCTCCTCTGTTGTGGGAGAGTGCCTGGGGTCCCTCTGCTGTGCCCCAAGTATTGGATGGAGGTAAATTCCCATGGGAACCTGTTCCCTTGTGCTCCTTCCCAGTGTGGGTGTGAGGAAGTGGGCTCACAGCATTGCTCACACACAGCAAGGTCACTTCATGTGGGTGGGAATTCTCTTGCCACAGAGCTTTGTGTTTCTTATTGGATGCTGTCTTTGTAGGGATTTAGTCTTTTCATGCATTTCTTCCTCAAATGTGCTGCTGAGCACACTCTACTCCCAGCTCCTTCTCTGGAAGACTGCTTCAGTGTGCTCTGCTGTGCTCAGGGCACTATTTCTGCAGCTTCTGGCTGCTTTCTCACCTCCAGTTTTTTGCTTCTCCTGGTGGAGAGGCAGAGACACCTTTATGTGTCCTAGCTGCAGTAGGTTCTGTTGATTTGTGTCTCTGTATTGGCAGTTGTGCAGTCAATCCCCTTTCTTCTTGAAGTGCATGATGTTTCAATACTGCCCTCTCAGGATAAAAGGGAATTAAAGAAAAAAATTCAAAGCCAGCGGTGGGGTAAAACAAATGGCTTTTTCTCCTTTTTATAAAATGTGTTAAATGTGGGTGCAAGTGCTTGTATAGACTCAGCAGTCTTATATTGGATTTTTTTCTTGAAACTTTTTTTCCTAAATAAGATGTCAACATTTGTACCTAGAAATAGTATTTCAGATATATCTTTTTTTTTATGTGTCATCTTTTCATGCATATACTACCACTCAGCTGCTGCAGAGGTAACAAGACCCATCAGCATCCATCAGTCTGAAGGTGCCTCTGTGTTGCCATTTTAGAGATTCCTGCCTGTTGTGCAGCTTTCAGGCCCAGTGCTGAATGGAATATTTCTTCAGCACATGTGCACAGTGGCTGTGTGAGGAGGCAGAGGGGATGAGTGGTGTTGGTGAGAAAGCCAGGAATTCCTCCAGCAGCACCAGGAGGTGTTCTCCTCCCAGTGAACATGGCTAACTCAATCCTAATGGGTGTTGTGCACAAGGGAGAGGATCCACTCCATTGCATGCTCTGGGAAGTGCAATTCAAAGCTTTCCCAAGGCATCTTTAAATTAAATTTTTTTGGAGTATCTGTCTTTGAGCTGTCTCACATGCAGAATTCCCTCTGACTCAACAGGGCTTGCTGCACACAGATGAGAGGTGGGAGATTTCTCTTTTGTTGTATCTTTCTAAGAGATGTAAAAGAGACACAGGTAAATCCCTCTTATTGGTATGATAGGTGTGTGGTAGGGATATTCACTATGAGGTGTGCACTTTTGGGTTATGTGAATGCCAAAACACTGTAAAAATAAGCCAGTTGAAAAAAAAAAAAAGGTCAAGAATTTCTTTTCCTTCAATCCAGTGGAGCCTTTGGTACTTTTTAGTAAAAAGTACCTTTAAAAAGGGTACTTTTTAGGAGTACCCTTGCCTGCTGACAGGAGTGAGGGAGGGTAGATTGGTCAAATGAGCTATAGACTGGATGTTTAAATGGCTAGCAAGAACATGTAGATTTGCTGTGAGAAGAAATACACAAACTAAACCAAAATCCCCATAGCCACAGGACTTGGGTGACAAAGAAGTGTGCCCATGAAAAGGTGAACTCTGTAGCTGCTGTGTCAGGGCTTTCAGCACCTTCCTCAGACACATCTGGTATTGATATTGGTTTTGGTTTCAGTGGTCAGTGGTTGCAATGTGGGGTTCAGCTGAGCTCTGCTGCTGACCAGTTCTCACCTTCTGGTTTTATGCAGTAGAATTCAAAGAGCCTGGTTCCTTTTAGCTCTGCAGAAGATGGACTTGTGTTATCATAGTTGTGCAGTGTTTGGCCCAATTCCCTGCATTTTTCTTGTGGAATGAAGGAAGCAGCATGTGGATTGTTCTGCTGGAACCAGAAGCATCAGACTAACACGTGGTGCTGGTGCCTGCAATGCCAAACTGCTGCTTTGTGGTCTTACCTTATTTCTTTTTCCTTCTTTAAAACACAAGGGAAATTTTGAAATGATATCTTTTTCTTAAACAGATTTGTGAAATCAGTGGGGGTTAATTAAAAACTAAATTTGGAATCTACAAACATCCAGAAATTATTTACACTGTTGTTAATTTCTTCTTTAATATTCATAAGTGTTTTCTGTTAATTAAGAAGAGAGGGAGAACATGAAGAAAGGCTCAGAACAAAAGTATACTGCATACAGATTAGGGACTGAGTTCTCAAAGAACTGGACTAAATACATACTGCCAGCACTGAGTGAGGAATTTATATGCAGGGAATGTATCTTGCAGCTGAAAAATTGGGCAGACTTGTGTCTTAAACTTACTGCATCAGAATTTTACATGATCCTCTTACCACCATGGCTGCTACTTCCCTGCTTTCTGGCATTGGACATTCTGCAGTCCTAAAGCAGTTTTATAGAGTCATTGAATGAGCAGGGCTGGAAGGGACCTTAAAATCTTCTTGTTCCCACCAGCCTTTCACCAGAGCAGGTTGCTCAGGGCTCCATCCAACCTGGTCTTGAACACATCCAGGTATGGGGCATCCCCAACTTCTTTGGGAACCCTGTTCAGCAGGCACAGGTGCTGCACCTCCCTCAGTGAATATCCTTTTCTCACATGTGGAGGAATTTCCAGCCTCTTCCACCACATGGGAGCTTCACCAGCTTTGCTCTTTCTGGTTTTTAGGAACACCTGTTTAGCTTCATTCCTACACTGCATTTACCTTCAGTATTGAAACAACCTCCTGCTGTAAATCTTTTATTTGAGCTGCTTTGAGTGCTGACCCATTGGGCAGCAGTTTTTCCACTCTGTAGGATGTGGGTGAGCTTTAAATAATGTACTTTAGAATATAGTTATGAATAAAAGTACTGTATTTCCCAGCAAGATTTGGCAATCTTGTGTTAGTTGTGAATCGTTAGACTTGATGCCTGTGTGGATTTTCAGTATAGACAAAAGATTGAAAGAATTACTTTAGTTAAAGATGTTTTTCATTTAGAATTTGAATATACCTGTGTCTAAGCTGTTTGACAATTTTTAGGTCCCTAAAAATTCCCCTTTAAACAGGCTGTGTGATTGGCATTCCTGCCCTGATGGCTGCTGCCTTGCAGTGCTACCAAGGCAGGTCTATTTTCAGGTTTCACACTCCACCTTCCCTGCCTAACATTGTGGCAATCTTCTAAGAATGAGCTGTGGGGATAATAGAAAGCTGGAAGTAAGGAAAACAGCACTTGAAAGAAAAAAGAGATTAATTATATTTCTCTACCTCAAACCAAAGGTAGCAAATATTTTGGTTGGTTGGTTGGTTGCCTTTTTTTTTTTTTTTTTTCCCCAAGGGTGGAGAATCTGGAATGTGCTGAGGGAAGAAATAGAATTAAAAGGGAATATGAGTTCCCCTGTGCTCCAGGGAGGCTGTCATATGCTCTGAACTCATTGTACACAATATTCTAAGCTATAACAGTAAGTCAAAAGTTCCAGAAAAATTTATTTTGGCAAAGGTTTATGGAAGAAATGAAGGATATAGGGAAGTCTGGAGAGTAGAAGCAGACTTCAGACTCTGGCAGCTTGAACACAAGTTAAGAGACCTGGGTTAGAGATGAGCTGTATGTACAAATACATTTCTGTGATCTTTTTTGATAGGAAAAAGATCACAAATTATATCAGAAAATACAGGGTCAGCTGTAGCAAGAACACCTTGGGGGAGATGGGAGTTGCAGTAATATCAGAAGACATCTGGTAATGGGGCTACAGCAGATATTTTTCCCCCTCAGGGATGACAATGGAACAGTAATTACCAGGAAAGCCAGCAACCTGCAGAGTGCAGGAGTGTCTTGCTTGTAGTTAGAGATGCTGAAGTCTGGAATATATAGGAATCAAAATTTGGTCTCTGAACAACTGAATCTGCAGAGGGTGACAGGTGAGAAGGCAAATGGAATGGGGAAGGAGGAGCAGGAAATGAGCACTGAGATAAAATGACTTCCTCAAAGAGCTAATACACATTAATTATACTCTTTAAGGGTTCATCAGTTAGTGCAACTGCATCTCCCTAACCCAAATTTCATCTAAAACTGAACCCATGAAAAGGAACAGTCCAGATATAAATGGGTACAGTTGGATCAGTCCCCTAAGTCATGAAAATAAGTGTGGCTGTGCTTTTTATCTTCTCTCTTGTTGTCCCAGCTGCTCTACAAAAATCTTGTGCTGGTTTAGCTGGTGATTTTTAACCCTTTATGTCAGAATTGCAAACAGCATTTGCATGGATTGTTGGTGTGGAGATGAAATTAAACTCTGCTATAAGCAATAAACTGCAATGTAAAAGGAATAAAAAAGAAGTACACTGTTTGAAGTGACAGTGATTTAAGATGCTTGAAGCTCAGCTTCAGTGAGAAATGTGAAAAGAAACTGGGCTCTTGGGACTGTTCAGACACCTCTAAAGATCAGCCCTCTCTATGCTATATTAAGGAGGTCACTTAAAAGCTAGGTTAGGCAAAAAGCTATCTCCCAGCAAGAAGGTTGAAAGGGAATGCCTGGAAAATAAAGTTTGGTACAGGTGTGGCATCTCTTCTTCAATACTGATTCTGGAGGCTTGAACTCACTGATGTGTTTCTGCCCTTGCCCATACTTCTCTCTCCTCTACAGAAGTAAATGTAGTTTCTTCAGGGCTCTTTTGTTGTTATCTGTGCCAATGAGCTCCAGGGCCATCTGCAGTGTCAGAGGAAAAACAAATCTAAAGGCTGAGATTTCAGTGGGAAATTGCCTATTCCCTCTTCTCCTGCAGGTGCCTTTGGAGCTGCTCATCCCAATATTTGTTGCTCTATTTCTCTTAAAGAAACCCTTCAAATTGCTTGGTTTCTGCTTTGTGCTACTGGAGCCCTGTGTGACTTTGATAAGTTGTTATACTGTATTTACATATAAGCATGAAACATTCTTCTCTTTGAATAAGAGGTGAACAAGTGGCAAGGAAAATGTAATTGAAAACAAAATCCTACACAGCTGAATAAATTCTGTTCTTTGCATATTAATGAGGATCTGGTGGGATCAGCAGAAGGTGCAGTGGTGGTGAAGTGTCTGAGTGGGTCTGTCCAACCCCTGTGTGAGAATCAAAGGAGATGGGAGTTAAGTCACTGAAGAACAGAGTTTAAAATCCACAGATTAAAAAATATCATAATGTTGTTTTTAAAATAAATAAAGCAACAGATATTACTTTTCATTTTTTTAGCTGTGGACAGAAATAATTTAGCACATACATTTGTCTGTCAAAAGACCACTGGCTGCTCAGTGGTGTAGTGGAAATCTACCAATATAACAAAACTTTTCTGTTTCTGAGCTTTAAAACATCAAACAGTGAGCAGCTTTGAAATGCATGTTTTTTAACTGAGGTCGTTCTAGAAGTAAAATTAACTGCACATCACAATTTAATGCATGAAACCACGATTTACTGTCCTGAGAACTAATTTCAGCTTGCTGCAGTTGTAAACTTGCCCTCCATTAATGTGCTACTGGGCCCAATTCAGAGATGGGTAAAGTCAGCAGGTCTTTCCAATTACTTTTATGGATATCAGATGAAGTCTTTAATTAATGCACCACTGAGTGCTCAGGCTCATTTAAAAATTTCTCATTTCTAGATAGAATGCAGATCTTTCAAAATGTCATTGTACTTTAAAGCTGTTCTGCTCTCTTGGATGAGAAGTTATTTACACTTGTGTGACTACATCTGATATATTCCTTCTTTCCTCACACCATAATATGCCTACAGTATGTGTTTTGATATATTATGTGTATCTTTGAATACATAATATATTACCAGATGGTATGTGATTAGCAGGGTACACTAAAGTAGAAAGATGTCTTCTGCCCTGGGTACATGTACACAGTCTGGTAGTGTACGTATTTAAAGTGAATATTTCAAGATGTATTTTTAGGAGAGAAAATAATCTGTTGGTATATGCAAAAGTTCTGTGTGTGCAGTAAATGAGCTACCCGGGAAAGTTTCATACCTAACATGCTTCTGGAAGTATTGGAAAACTACCTCTGGCTCATGAGGTCAGCCAGGTGGAATTTTGACTAAGAGGATTTAAGGTTCAGATGCCACTGGCATGTTTTCAGTCCCAGCAAATTAATAGTTCAGATTTGGAATATGGAATAGCTGTTCCTAATTTGTAGAGAAGCAAAGAAGAAGAGTTTCTGGTGGGTTACTGCCTTCTTGGGTGGAAGCATGTGAAAGTCATTGCTTTCTCAAAACAACTAAGAAAAATGCCAGCTTTGAGGTTGAGCTCCAGCATCAAGGAAAGCTTATGGATATGTTTCAGACATCTGAAAAATCAACATTTAAATCAGAAACATTGATACAGCCTTGCCTGAAATAATGTAATTTGCTGTTACAATTCAGCCTGGGGTTGTGAAGACACCTGAAGTTATGGTCACCAGCTCCTTGCATGGATTTTAGTCATCAGAAAATGAATGTCATTGGCCAAACTTTCAGTTCTTAGCAATAAAAATTACACAGTGAAGAGGAATTATAGACATTCCAGAAGTGCTCTGTTTATGGGTCGATTCAGGTTTGGAGTTAGGTTTAGGTTGGTAACTCATAGAAAATTCATGCAAGAGCCTTACCTCACATAAATCAATGAGGCTTCCTTGATTGTAATGAGCTAATGCCAATTTATACCACCTGAAGAGCTATTGCCCAGATTTACAGTGTAAGTATAATTACTCTGACATAGATTTGCTTTGGTTCACTGAGCTGGCAACCAGCAAGGTTTATAGTATCATGTCTTTTAGTTCTCACTTAAATTGCCTTTCTAGAGGCTGGCTGGAGTTAGAACCCAGACCAGAGTTTCCCTCCCAACCTGCAGTTTTGATGGTATAATGTAGAAAGTAGAAATCTGTGTAGAAAGTTGAGAGTGGGGATGGTCCTCACACGCCCTGTGTGCTGTTGGCACAGCAAGGAAGGGCCATTCCAAGGTGGTGCTTGGCACAGCAGGAACCTGCTGGCTCCCCAGGACCTGCAGGAGACCCCATGCCTTTCAGTGGTGGCTGCTGTATGTAGCTGCAATTTATGTGTTATTTTGTTGAAAGACACTGCTTCTCTTTGGCCACAAGCTTTCCTGCTCTCCAAAGAATCTCAGCACAGGTCTCTCAGTGCCTGGCCAAAGGCTACCATTCAGTTTCCATTACTCTTCCTGTTTTCTGTTCATGATGTGTCTTCCCCAACTGTTAATATCAGTAAAAAAATCAATCAAGAATTGCTATTAGTAATTAAAGCATGGGGGGCCCACTATACTGGGTGGGCTTGGTCCCTCCAAGTATAGATTGTGCACTCAGCTGTGCAGGTGCACCTGGAGTTACTCGATGCAACCACGGTGATCTCTGGATGTAACTGAGAGCAGGATGTGACCCCTGGCTCCAGGAGAGATATTCTTTTAAGATATTGTTAGATGCAGTAAAACTTCTGATTTTAAGTGGTTGAAATACCACGTAACTCAGAGAAAATTGTGCAGGAAGGAGAAGAGCTGGAGTGAGTCAGTGAGCAAGTGTTTTGTGCTTGGAAAAGAGAGAAACTTGTTTCCAGGTGCTCTTTGTGTCACAAATAAGAGGAAAGTAGTTTCAATGCTAGCATCTAGCAGTCATTTCCCACAGTACAAATGCACCCTAACTTAGCATGATTTCTGTGCTCCTGGGAGTCCATACACTTAAATAATGAGGGTGCTTCAGGTCACAGCTGAGATGCAATTAACCCTCAGATTGACAAAATATCTTCCCACCTGCAGGGAGGATTCTCATTTTGAGTAGCTTCCCATTAGTTTTCCTGTGGGAATTACACAATATTGGCAGTATTTCTGGAAATAATGTGACAGTGCCAGCCAGGGAGCAGCTTAGTTACAGGTCCTAAATACTTCTGTGGTCACAGGAATTCTGTGGGCTTTCATTCAGGCTCTGTCTTCTGGCTATTGGGAAAATTTTTTTGCTGTTCTTCAACTGAGGTGGGGCCATGTGGCAAAAGAAATGCCATGCCTGTATTTAACAAGGCTGTGTTTGTGCACATCTGAGATGTGATTTTTCGTTGTTTGTTAATTCCATTTTTTCCCTTGGGTGACCTGTAGACCTGAATATGGTGATGTTTTAAGCTGACCAAAAATATTCAGATGTTTGAAAATCCGTAATAGAAATTTATTTCTATCTGAGAAATAACCTGATTTTGAGTAGGCACACTTATAAGAATCAGAGCTTCTGATTATTCAGTCATACATCTAGGGTCACTGGGAAAAGTTTAGGAATTTGAAAATGGTCATTTATGGTGAAAAACAATTTATTTTCTTAAACTTATTGTGCAGTTTTCACCCATGATTAACTTGACCTGTGTCTGAATTCCTCTGCCTCTTTCTCATGGGATTGACTGCATGTTCTGTGCTTCTCTGCTACAAGGTTTTTAGATAAATTGATATATCCAGACTGATGCTGTTTGCTATTCAATTACTTAAATGTTCTTTCATCTTTTATTTTAGTTTTTCATAACTCTTACTGCAAACCCACTTTTGCAGAGGGACACACAATAAAATGAGGGAACATACTATAAAAATGAAACAAACCAGGAAATATTAATGTAGAAGAAACTTGGTTAAGGACAGGATATCCTTTAAGTCTTATGAAGTGTGGATGTTTGAGATGTCCAGCATGAGATAATCCCAGGGAGAAGAGCCATGTTCATCTGGAGAGTGGGTTTGGGGTGGCTAATGGCTTGGTTTATTGATGCTCCTGAAAATTTTTGCATCTGGGCTGTGGAACATCAAAAGCCACTGGCTAAAGGAAGAGACTGACTTAAGTTGGTTCTTGTGAAATCTTTAGAAGACATGGTCAGTGGATTGAATCACTGATACACAAGGACAGGGCTGCAGTGACTTTGAAGTGCAGGTGATGCAGAGGTAAAAGAGCCTTTGTGCAATCCAGTGTTCTGCATCTTCTGCTTTCCTGCCTCCCCTGCCCGTGGAGTCTGAGTCTACCTGGGACTGAGACTTGATAAGTGCTGCTGTCACCCACAAGGAGATGATAGGCAGTGCTGCCAGTGCCTCGTGTTATCTTTGAGAAGCAAAACCTGCAAGATCCTGTAGAACAAAAGGCAACAATATTGAGAGCAGTGAGATGTAGCTGCAGTGATGAGGAGAAAAGTGGCAGATGTAAAACCATCACAGAGGCAGTCTGGCTCATCAGGGCTGTCCTGTGTGTGCTTAGGAAGGGATTATTCCTAGTGACCAGTTCCTACTCTGTCAGGTAATTCAAGAAGTAAAAGTACTTAGAGGCATAAAAAAAGCATAGGGGATACGTATTTTAATCACATGAAAGTGAGAAAAAGTCTTAATTTTCCCAAGGGATCATGAGGCAGGTAGAGAAAATTAGGAGTACTTATTTACTTTTGTACTGATTATTGAATGAACATCGAATCTGGGAAGTGGATTTGGACCAGATGATTTTCTAAGGGCCCTTTCTGATCTAAATCATTCTTTGATTACCATTTTTGACAAAAGCAAGAGGCAATGGACTCTTAAGGGATATTTTGGCCTGCAGACCCCCCTGCCATATCATTGTACTGAGTCCATGATGTTAATAAGAAAAGGAGGATTAGACATCAGTATAGATGGAAAATAACCCCATCAAAACCCAACTCTGCTCTTGGGTTGGATGAGATACTTTCTGCTGAGGGCTGGATGTTGTCAGGCCAGCACAGCTTGTAAGATATTTTAAGAAGGTTTCTAGGGTTTCTTCTCCTTTCCCAGGGGTAGCTGATGTGGGCCATGGACAGAGCTCATCTGGCTTGTCAGGACATGCTCTGTGGAGGGTGAGTTCAGACTTCAGCTATGAGAAGATAGGTCTCACAATCACAGCATGGGGAACTTCTTTGTAAGGCAGTTTGGCTTTCACACAAAAATTATTGGGGGAAAGAAAAAAATAATATATAAATTTTCCCTGGATTTAAAATTTGCATTTTGCACTGGCAGCAGATCTTCTCTCTGTTGCATGGATGGAGAAAGGGCCCAATTCATCATGTACTCATTCAAGGTGATAGGCTAAGGAATGTATGAAGGAATTAAGCAGGGAAATGTTGAAATCCTTCTTTGAGGAGGCTACAGACAGCCTTGTTATGCTGCTCTGTGACCCCTGGAGTAATGTTACCCCAAATGAAGCCAGTGGCTTCCTACTTTTTGCAAACTAGGGCAACAGATTCTTGAAGTGTTAAAACACTCTTCATCTCTTCTTGAGTAAAAGCAGATTAAGAGAAGAGGGTTGGCTCTTTTCTACAATAAACCCACCAACCTGTCTTTGTCCAGAATTTATTTCAATAAAATGCTGTCTTCAAGAGTGGGTAATAAGAAGATTATTTTTGAAAAGTGAGAGGAATAGAATATAAGCCTGAAACCCACTTTTGTTAGTGCTGCAGTGTGAATTTGTTGCAAGGTTAATAATAGAGTTGTCCCTGTCAACAAAGGAAAGAGTCTGACAACAGATGAGAATTCCAAATGGGTTTGAGTTCCTTGCATAATTGTTATTTTAATTACTATGTTCAGGAAAGGCTTCAGAGGTTCCTCAAACACTGCTCATATCCAGACGAGATTTACCAGAGCACTGCTCACAAGCTTTCTTTTGAAAAGTCACTTTCTTGTTTTATCCTGTTTACAAAAAACTGAAGTGAGAGTTAGCTATGAATCTTCTGTAATTTGAGTCGATGGCAGATGCTAGGAAGGCTTTGCTTTGTGATAGAGTTAAACTCTCTGGGACTGATTACAAAGAAATTCCATTAGCAATATTTAAATGCCATCCTTGAAAGGCACTCAATAATATGTGTGTTGGCGCTGATCAAGAATAGTACCTTTTAAAAATGAAAAAGTAATGTGACTGTTAGTTTAACATAAAAATGTCAAACTGTGGGCAGTCTCTTGTCAATTAAAGAATCTGGGCTATTCCTAATGGGAATAAGGAGGAAGGGGCGGGGGGAGAAGTGGGTACTAAAAATTGCAGATGTGCAGAACTACTTAGAGATAATTTGTGCTGGCAAATAACACTGTCAGCCAGTTTGGAAGTAATACAGGCAGCTTGATACCTGTTCTTCCTGAGCCACCTTAGTGATTTCTTTTTCTTAGTAACTTCCTTAATAGCTAGCAAGGCTTTAACAGCAAGCAGGACTATGGTAATGGTCTGCTGAGTGGAGGTGGATTTGTCCAGACTTAAAGAATGTGCTTGCTAAAGTTCATAAAATGTATTAAAATGGCAAACCTGCTTGTTGCTGAACTGAGGGATATACCTGGGAGAGGGGAAGGAGGATTCTTTAAACTTTGCAGGCTGGCAGAGCTGATGCTCAGATAGGAGTCAAGGGATGAGGATGTGCATCTTTGTAACCTGTCAGTTCTTGTTAAGGGTAAGTCTCCATAAATAAAACACCACAGTCAAGTTTCAAACTTTGCCTCATCTAGAAGTGGCTTCCAGGGAAACAAAAGTCTGGTAGAATTTCACTTGGAGGGAATGCCATACCACAGCTCTCTTTATTAGTTCATGTGGGTCTGTTGCTTGTTTTGGGAAGGTCAGTGCATGATTTTTTAATCTTAAATCATTGTTATTTCCATTGTAATTCACACACACACCTCAACTATCTTTAAACTAATCTATTTATTTAGTGTTCCCTCTTTCCTTCACATGTTTCAAATCCCTCTCATTTTTAGGGAGTTTTGAGGTATTTGCTCCAAAACTGTCCCACCTAAAATTGTGCAACAGCTGCTGCTGTGGTAGTGTCCAGAGCTGTCTTGTGATCTAAATGCCAACTGGAATTGGAAACATTAGCATCTCTGTTTTATAAGGTAGGAGCAGAACAAAGAGTGTGATGTGACCATGGTCATGTGGGTCTGTGGCAGACCTTCAAGCTGAACACCCATGTTATCTGGGCCTTAAGGCACTCTTAAAAAAGAAAAAAAATCTTTCTATCTTAATAACAATTTCTGATTTCTGTCTAAACAACTGTCCAAACCGTAACAGATTTTCTTATTCTTCACCCAGGGATCTTTTCTTTTATTCTTTCATTTTTTTAAATTTTTTTTTTTCTTTGACTGCTACTTGTAAATTGCTCACCAAACTTTTAAACCCAATCATTTGGATCTTTCTTCTTTCATTAATCTCTTACTCCTTGTGCCTTAATTTTTGTTTTAATGACTCTTATCCCAAATTCTTAACAGTATTTCATCCAGAGATTTGATGGCTTTTCATGTCAGCTTAATATTTTGTCATCCCTCAGGGCCACCAGTCATTGGCTCACCATTTTTGACATTGCTAATTGTTATACTTTGTTTTATTGCTCTGTCCTTCTATTATCCTTTCCTGATACTTTGCTCAAAGTGCTATATAAATGACTGAAATATAGTGTTATGGGCCAACTGTAAAGTAAATTAATGGACAATCTTGCTGTGAAGCCAAAACCTGGGATCCTCAAGAACTGTGCTGCAGAAGGCCAGCTGAAATTTGAGCTCTGGTTTCTCTTAGCACCACTGCTATTAGAATTTCTCAGTGTTAATCCCCAATATTTTATTTTTTTTTTTGCATACTGGCATGTATATTTCCCTAAAAATACAGGAGGTGGCATGAATCTTGTGTCTTTAAAGGAGCTGTGGATATTCTAATGACATTTTCCCAGTGTTTGGAGGTTGTTGGAGCAGAGTGAGGAGAAACTGCAGCGTGAGTGGACACAGGACAGGCAGTGGGTGATGCACATCTCTGGCAGGTTGGGCTTCTACCCAAGCCTAAGACAATTTTTTCATTTTTGCAAACTCAGGTAATCAATAAAGCGAGAGTTTTTCACGTTGCTGAAACTTTGGACAGCTTTTAGGAGAAGCAAAATGTACCTGGTTGATTTGACATAGGAATGTGTGAGCCTTTAATTAGGGACTCTCTAATAAGAGCAGCAGCAGATTTCCCCTCGTGCAAATGCTGTGGAGGAAACTTCTTCTCCTGAGTTTGATGAGTGCACTTTTTTCCCTTATTATATTTTGCCTTTAAAGAAGGAATAAGTGTGTTTATTAAGGTGGTTGTATTTACCCTTAATGCAATGCATTAAGCATCTATTTATTTCTAAGAAGTCTGCTTTAGCAGAGAGTGTGCTTGTAGGAGAGCAGAGCTATTGATTAGACAGAGTCTGAGGCACTTTACTGTCATTACAGAGGGAGCAGATTTGATGTGGTGGACTCTGTTTCTATAAGCACTGTGCTATGCATGAATATTTTGCCCTCTGCATGTTTAATGGTTGCTGTTGGAAGTGATTTCTGCTCTTGCATAGCATTGGTATTGGTTGAATGGTGGTGTTTCCTCTTCCTTTCCATTTGTTCTGCCAATGGTAATAATTAACCAGCTCTGATTTCACTTTTATTTATATATTGATCTCTCATGTATCATAAATGGAGTCTCAGGATCTGTATTTTTGCATGAAATGATGCTCCTGGAAGCTCTGAAATTTATTGCAAACAGCTTTTAAAAACAAACAAGAAAAAATAATCTTTCAGCACAGGTCTTCAAAACACACTTAGGAAAAAAGGGTTCAGAAATCTGGACACCAATACATGACTTGAGGGATTTTTGTAATTCTTTTGTCTGTGATATTGCCCATATACAGAGACCTGTCTACAATTTGTGTATGTTACAGCTTTCACTGACTGTACTGAGAGTAGTGTCCAGCAAGCTCATTTTGTTTTTATAATTTTATTTATGTTTTTGAGAAATGTGAAAGAAACTTCTTTTCCATGAAAAATGAAGTATTTCCTGTGTGGCAAATACTGATTTGCTGCTTTTTAACAAACTTGATGTTTCTGCTGTGTGGTGTGAGGGCTTTCTTTGTTTTTTCTGTTTGCTTTTATTTTTTCCTTTGCATGTTTTTTGCATGTTTGTGTTCTTTTGGGTTTCTTTGTTTTTAATTTTGCTTTTGTTTGGGTTTTTGTTGTTTGTTTTGGGTTTTTTTTTAGCAGTAAAATTTGCACTCTTCTCTTTGGAAACCAGGAGCTTTTGAGTTCATTTTTGGGAGACTTCTGCTTCCTTTCTCTTCTTGCCCTGAACACAGCATGAACAGCAATGGCAAAACCTGTGTTATTCATGAGCATGAGAAGAAATGAGTTGGAGAGGTGGGGAAATCAGAAGTATAACACTAATTTCCATATGTAGGAAACTTATTTCTCCTTCCTTGAACTGATCTGCAGCATCAACATCAGAAGATGAGGCTATGCCTCTTGTCTTTAAGAACCCTTACCTCATTTTTGAGACAAGTCTGGGTGATTTTGAACACTATGGTGTCCTATCACAGAGCACTTAAATTCTTGTCAACAGTCTTAGGAATGCTAGACCTGGGGAAAGTTTGTAGACAGCAAAAGCAAAAAGGCTCTACAAAGCCTGAAAATAAGAGCTTTGGACAGCTTTGTCTAAATTAGAAAATAAAGGGGAGGCCTGACATTTAAACTGTTTCCTTTTCAATCATTTATTTGCAAGATAAGTGTGGATTTCTATCCCAGGAATGTATCTGTGTGACTTTCTTCCCTTGGCATGCTTGGAAAGTTGGGTGCAAAGGTTCTGTGCCATCTTTCCAGCAAGGCAAGTGCCAGTGCTTGAGGAGCTGCAACTTTGCAGCTGCTATAGCAGAACTGAGGCTTCCTGCAAAACCAAGGCTGATCATAGAATCAGGGTTGTTCTTCTGGAAAAGCCTTTAAGTTTCTGTTGTAGAAAGATAAACACATTTGTTTTGTTCTTCAAAGAGTGGAAAAGAAGTGTATTTGAAGTCAGGAACGTTTTAATTAACAGAAAAAGCAGATTTACACTAGACACATTAATATGGGTGGATGTTTTTTTCTGTTCTGAGTATTTCCTGCAAATTTTTAGCCAAGGAACCTAAAAATTCTTTGGTAGGAGTTTCAGAATACAATGGTGGGTGCAGCTTCCTCACAGTGGTTATTGCCAAGGTTTCAAACACTTCAACGAAAGAGGCATTGGAAAATAAAGCAGTGAAAAAAAAACCAACAGAGTCTGGGGAAAAGTAAACCCTGCCTTGTCATTTTAATAACCAGTGCCACACGTTGAAGCAGTGGAAGAGGATGCAACTGCCCAGTAAGCCCAAGGACAGACTCAATACTTGCTTTTTCCCTTCTGAAATTCATTCTTTAACCATGTAAAATTGCCTACCTTGGACTGAATGTTACTTTAAACCAAACCCTGACTATTTCAGTGTGTCTGGGGGATGTAGTAATTGGAAGCAGATTGTAAGGATTGTGAATAGCTATTCCCAGCATTTGCATCCCTGTTGTATTCTGAATCTTCACAGTACTAAAAAGCTAGTTAATAAAAAAATGTCATGCAAGAGACTGGACAACAAAAACTGGTCTTAACCTTGATATATTTTTTTGATGGTTACCATTGCTTATTCTTTTCTTCTTTCTCCTGCTGTGGAAATGGTATTTATTAAAAGTGTTAACGCTCCTTCTGCTTTGTTGATCTTGAGCACCAGGGGAAGGCCAGGCAATTGTGCCACTGCCTGGGTACAATTAAAGAGGGCAGACACAGCTGCTTCCTTCAAGCAGGTGTGGCCATTTCCTTGGAAAATGCAGGGAATTGGGGAATCCTGTGTGCCAGCTTTCTCAGCAGAATCCTTCACCATTCCCCAAATGATTTTATAGCCACATCCCTCGATTTAGCCAACCTGCCATCAGCAGAGGGACCACAAGAAGTAGAAAAGGCTGTTCCATTTAATAGAATCTTTCCTAAACTGAAATATCCTTAAGAACTCTGTCCTTGCTTCACAGGTAGGTCTGTACCCATGCGTGTGGGGTTTTTTGGTGGCAAAATCCCAAGCTGTGGACGTGTCTGAGCAGAGGGGTGTGGTGTGTGCAAACCCCATCCTGGCAGGGTACCTCAGCTCAGGCTGTTACTGTGCTCACACACATAGTTCAACTACTAAAACTGAGAGTGCTTACACATGGATTTACTCCAGTAACATCCCTTCAAACCCCATCTGCTTGTTTGCTCTTTTGGTGCCAGGCTGGACTGGGAGCCCTCCTGCAGCTGCTGTTTCTCTTCCCACTCTCTCCCCCACAGCCTGGTGGTCCAGGATGGAGTCTCCTTTCTGCTAGTTACTCCCACATTCCCTCACCAAATGTATCCCCAGGGCCAATATTTTTCCTTTTTGGTGGAAACCCCTATTTTTGGGGCCTGGCAGCTGCTTCCTGGGGTGCCTGAGGTGTCTGCCCTGCTCTGGAATGTTCTGTGCAGACACAAAAGCTGTTGGTGCCTTGGGGAGGGCACTTTGGGCTCAGCATGTGGCTGACAGCCCTTCTGCAGCCATTCAGAAGGTTAGAAGTGTTGGAAACAGCCTGGTTTGGGAGGGAAAGGTGTGCTCTGAGGGAGCAAGGATTTGGTTTTGAGGCCCTTGTGCTGCTGTAGGAGCGGGGTGTGATGGCAGGGCAGGGATGGAGTGAGGGGACAGGCTGGACATTGAGCTGTGCCAGGAGGGGAAGAGATCTGTTTGGAAATAAAAATCTCTGCTCCCTGGCTATGGGATGCCTGTGATAAGGGGTGCTTGGTTATCCCAGGAAAGGGGAGAAATCTCCTGAGTCCCTCAGCAGTGCTGCAATGGAAACGCCCTCCAGCTCACTAAATCAGGCTCTACTTTGTCACTAGATGGCCTATCCTTGCCATTTCTCAGATTAAGTTTTTCCTTACTGATTTTTCTAAAATGTTAAGCTTCTTGCCTTTTCTTCCTCTCTTTTTCTATCATGTTTTTTAACTGCAGCAACTGCTTCTCTGCCCTGGGCCTCAGGTAAATGGCAGCAAGTGCCACACTGTAGGTCAGGGAGCAGGCAAGGGAAAGGCTTTCTCCTGGCAGAATTGTATTTTATTCCATGGGGAAACAACATTTCTTTGCAAAACACTCCTCTGACTTTAAAATAATACTTAATAACTATAAAATTACCAAATGTCAGGTAAACAAAAAGTTATTAAGAATGACCTTATTAGTTCTATCTGCAATTCACAGAGCGAGGTAATTGTCAAGCCTCACTGTTATTAGGTTGAAATAATAGTTTGGGGACCATCAACATTAAAATTTCATTATGATGGGACAAAAAGGCTCATGTATAATCAATAGTAAGAATCCATTATTATTGACTTGGAATGAATGAAGCATGAACACATTTGTGCAGATATGAACAGTTAGCAATCTTTTGAATAATAAAGAATTAACACTACACAGATAATGCCATTCTGGGAATTGGACTCGAACTCAAATTGGTACATGTCTCTTTGTTACAGAGTCAGATCCACCTCCCTGGGTAACTTCCATTAGGCATTTTCTCAGAATACTCACTGTCTACAGTTTTGTATTCCTCAGCTCTGGTTCATGAGGGAGGTGGGCATGCAGGCCAGCCTTGTGTTGGAGCATGCTGTGCTTGCTGTGTTTGGGGATCCTGCTGGGAACAGGGACACGGGAGGCTGGGAGCAGCTTGGAAGGGTGCAGTTGCTTTCTGCCATCGTGAGCCTGGCAGAGCCATTTCAAAGAGACAGTGCTGCTGCTTGCATCTCAAGCAGCAGGCTGAAACAGGTTAGGGATGGTGAATGCAGAATAGGGAATTACAGAGCCTGTGCAATGTGCTGGGGACGTGGCCAAAGCTGTGATTGGGATGTATGGAATTGCCTTGTCTGTGTGCTGAGACAAGATGTTCCCAGCATGTTCTGTTCTGTCTCTGAGGGATATGTCACACTGGCACTATTGTTGGGCTCTTTTTTTGCACTGGTGATGTGAACTCAAAATGCTCTTCATTATGTGCTAAATCTGATGCATTTCAAGGGTTTTTTCTGCCTGACTTTGAATTTCTATGTGCTAAGTGACTTTGAAAGGTGCTATTTAAGGGTATTGTGTCACTTTGGGGTGACACAAGAAGGACACGGAGCAACTCTGGTTAAAGCAAACTAAAAAACTCTCTATTAAAACATCTGACTCCATATTTATATCTTTCTGAAATGCCAGTGTCATTGGAGGGTGACAGTGCCACCTCCTCAATGTCACTGGGCAACCCAACTGTCCATCAGGTTGCTCGTCCCCCATAAAGGAATGCAAAACAAGAAGTTACTTACATAAAGTTTGTGGGAAAGTTCTGTGCAAAAATGCAAACATCAGAAGGCTTGGTAAAACTTGAGAAAATCAGGGCAACAGTATTGTAACCCTCTTCCATATGGCATTGTCTTCTGGCTGTGCTTTACCTGCTCCCTCATGCTGGCTCCCAGCTGCTCTGACATCCAAGGTACTCTGAATCTCCATTGACTTAGACTGCATTTTTACAGGGAAGAAGGTTTGGGTTGCTCCAATCCTGCCTCTGCTGGTGAAGGTCACCAGCCCTCTGGAGAAGGTCATTTTTCTGTGCGCCTTGAGGGTCAAACATGTGGGTTACTTGTGGGTTATGGAGTGTCCCCCAGTGCTCCTACCCTCACATCTTTCAAATTCCCAAACATGAAGGAGATTCTGACCTTCTGCTCCAAGTATGAGATGTGCAATCTTAGAAGCACTCCCTACAATTGCTGGTCTAGTCAAAGAGCACCTAGAGTCCTCTGGAAATCTGCCTGGTTTTTTTCCCTGTGGCTCAATTCTGTAGCATGCCCTATTTCTAATGGAATTGGGGAAGTCACTTGATGCCTTAAAAATAAGTAAAGGAATCTTGTGGCTGTGGCACTTGAAAGGCTCAAGGAGACTTTCTGGGGAATCTGGGAAATATTTTTTTTTAGCTGTGAAATGGGAACAATTATTATTTTAGTCAGTGGAGAGGGAATTATTATTTATTACTTGTATTGCAATAGCACTAAGGGCTGGTTAGGCTAAATGCCCAGAAATAGAGAAAGTTATTAAATGAATTAAGTGTATTTTTTTTTCAAAAGCACTCATAGTACTTTGGATGGAAGTGGGAATGAGTGGTGTATGGCACTGGCACCTGCTTTTAGCCATTAGAGTGAGTACAATCATGAAAGAACATGAGTGCTATTTCCTTCCCAACTTACCAACAGTGCATTTCTTCTTCCCAATACTCAACTTCCAGATGCCTTTCAAGGGTAAGAAAGGAAAACAACTGAGAGACAAGGGCAGTACAGTGAGGCAGAGGGAAAAATCTGACCTAATCCTGGGAGAGAGGGAGGATCATACTGGATCATTTCCAGTGTCCTTTTTTCCAAGAAGAGGACTAGAAGAGGGGGGAAGCCCTTGGCCTTTCCAGCAAGGAAGGCCAGAGATCCAAAAGTTTTAGAACATATGGATATATATTCAGTTTGGCTTAATCCCCTCAGCCTGTTTGAAATGATGGGCATGCCTCATTTTTTGTAATTTCTCCCTGTGAGAGCAGAGGCTATGGACAACCTCAGATGTTTTCAGTGAGAAAGGCTGAGGGGAAACCTGAAGAATGGAGATACACTGAAAATTTGTGTCCTGCTGAAGGCATGAGCCTCTTCTTGTTCTTTTAAAATGTTATTTTGCTTGTTTTCCTCTTGACACATCATGTAAGCCATTGATGTTTCCTTTACTTCCCTAAGGATGAAGAATAAGGAATAAACAGATGTGTATAAATTTATCAAAAAAGAGGCAATTTATATTACTTTTTTTTTGGTGCTGAGTTTAAGTTCTGAAAATGTTCTAGAATTTTTACTTTTTTTTTTTTTTTTTTTTTTNTTTTTTTTTTTTTTTAAAGCGAGAGATACATGCAGGGCACATAGAAACATTAAAAAGATTTTACAGAGCACATACCATAAATCAATGAGTAAGTTGTTCAGAACAGCACAACAATGAATATAACTGAGCATATATAAATCTAGGGAGAAGGAAACCGTTTTTTCTAATCTTGTCAAGTCTCCTGCTGATTTATAAAATAGGTGAGTAGCCAGCAAAATCATCAAAGTGTGCCCAGAAATTATACAGTGGTCTAAAGATACAATACTATTGTATTCACAACACAGAGTATTCATCACTGATGTGGTTCCATAATTATAATTGTTAAACATGAGTCCTCCATACCAGATCTGATACTTTATTAGAGTGATTGATCACTGCAAAATTTGTCTACAGAGAAAAATCCTATTTCTCTCCAGTGAATTGCATCAACCTATTTTCCTTTTAGTGCTAAAAATAGTTTCAAGTACTCCATTTAAAAGCTGACTTCTTAGCATAACTAAGTTTTCATTTAAGTTGAAAATTTAAAGCCCAAATCTTTCAAAACTTTTTCATATCTAAAACTAGGAAGTACCATAGGCTATAAACTTATGGATCTTGTCTTCTACTTCTTTTGGATCTGCTTCCCTGCTATGCTGCTTGGATCTCTTTTGGCTTCTGTTTGTTTGCTTCCATCTGTATGTAAGTTTTTCTGATGCCATACATTTATTATCTGGGAAGGGACTGGACATACTTGAATCTCTTCATGGAAAAAACATTTCAGTTCTGCCTTTCTTGCAATCTATTCCTGAAACTTTGAGGCAAAAGATAAAGGTATAGTGCTTTCCATAATGAGTAATATTTCAAGTAAAAGCATTTACTTATGGGTCATAATTGTTTTTAAGTAGAATTTATGAGGGGAAAATGCAATGCAATTTACAGTAGTTTAAACCAACCATGAGAATGCTTCATGCTCATAAACTGCATTTCACTTTAAACTGTTGTGAATACCCAAGAGACCATGAATTTGCATACATTCATTTTAAACCTGCATTTTCTTTCCTTCTTCCCCTTTTTTTTTTTTTTTTTTTTTCTGTGCGTGGTGACTTTTTCCTTGCTGAATTGCTGCCTCATGTCTCTGGTCTCGTTTTTATTGCTGTAGCATACCTGTCACAAAATAATTGCAAGTATGGGCAAGGTCTAATTTTATTCCTTCTCCTTTTTACCAGCTGGAGTGCATGTAATACTGCTGAAGAGACATAAACAGAAATTTTGGTTCTGTCCAGGCATGAGCATGTGTGATCTCCCCACTAATGCAGTCCTTTGGATTAGAGAGGATTTCTTCTCCTTACTCCTTAGTAACCTACTCACAGAACTATTGGTACTGCTATTTCTACTTCTGGAGAGAAGCCAGAATAATGACAGAAAGTGTAAGTTGTTACTTTTAGGTGGTTTGCTTTATGGTGGGTGAGAAAAATAACTTTACCAGTTTCATGCAGCCTAGCAGCCTTCATATTCAAAACAAATAATGACCTTATGTTCCTCCCAGCCAGTGTGTTTAAACCCAGACCAAACCAATTGGCTTGTCCAGCTGACACTCCTAAGGATAATTCACATCAACTGACTCTAATCATTAAAAGGAGACAGGGCAATGAAATTGATTCAGTCTTAGTCTCTGCAAAAGGTTCTAAAGGTTTTGTCATTCCAGTCAAGCTGGCACTTTTGATGTCTATCAAAAGAAGAGGTGTGAGCCATTGAGAAATGAGTCTCATCTTTAAAACAAATCTGTTCCATTTTTTTTCCTTGAGTGCAAAAAGCATCTTAAAAGATTTAACTTCTGTTTCTTTGTCACTTTTATAGCTCCAAAATGCTAGAAAAGTGTTCCTGAACTTCAGTAAAACTCTGTAAATGTTAGTGAATTTTGAGTGGTGGAAAGAAGATTCTGATGAGAAATACTTCTGCTCACATCAGCTTCCAAAAGTTTTGGTCCTCATTTAAACCTGCTCCAGTCTTTGATCTGGCAGATGGACTGGAAGCCTCTTGGCATCTGATATTAAACTTTTTTTTTAAATTTCTGCCACTGTAAAAAATTTCTGTGAGGACTGTCTTAGTTGGCTGCTTTCCCTTCTGCTGTTGGAGAGAGCAGGTTATTGTTACACCTTGACTTTAGTTTTAGGACCTAGATCTGAACTTCAAAACCATGTGGGATAGAGGGAGGGAAAATTTCAAAGCTGAGCTTTCCAGAGCATTTTGATTGCTGAGAATATTGCTACATAAATATTTTTTTTTTGTTTATACAGACTTGTCTTACCTAAAATGCATATAATTCTGTAGAAAATTCTTAGAGAATAGTGCAGCCTCACAAATATTTCAATTTTTACATCTTTTAGTTAAAATTCAGTGAAAAATGATTCTGCCTGTCACAGGTAACTATTTTCCCTGTGATGTTTGAACTTCCATTATGACACTCATTACATCATGTAATATGGAGAGTTCTTGGTAATTACATTTTGACAAATACACATTTCGTGTTCATGACATTATACAAAGTAACTTGCCTTTGTTTAACTCTTCAGTTTCCACCTTGTTTTTATTTCACTGCAGTAGGACTTCACTATTCCTGAGCAGCTTTCTTTTTATGCAATGTGTGTGAAAAAAAGAGTGCAGTTTTGTAACTTATATGTTCATATTTATCATATACACAGATCTGTCTTTGTGGTTTCATTAAAATAGTCTGAAAAAGCATGAATAGGTGCAATTGTACCATATAACAGTTTTGGTTTACATTGAATTTTAATTTTTTTATAGAATTGTAATGGGGGGATTGATTAGACTTGATAATCTCAGAGTTATTTTCCTACCTAAATGGCTCTATGATCAGAACCTCCTCTTTGCACATCAATTCTATTCAAGCAACCCAGTGTGAGTGGAGTTTGTGTGTTCTAAGCAGGAGAGATTCCCACTGATTGAGGCAGGTGTCACGTGGAACCAGCTGCAGCTTACCTGGGGTTTGCCCATCTCTGGAAAGGGCCAGACAGCAAAGCTTGTGTCCTCTATTTAATCCCTGAGGCATTAAAAGGAGTTCATTCCCCAGATGAGCACAAGGATAGATAAACCCCTCTATGAGCAGAATCCCTTAAATCCTTATAAAATGAGAGGTGAAATAATGCAAGTTGCCTCTAGTATTCACTTTTTGTTTTTTCCCAGCATTTTCTGCTCATCCAGATCTGTTGAAATGTTCTATAACTGGCAAGGATTCATGTAGTCTTCCTCCCCCATTTATTTAGCAGGAAAATATTATGGTGGCTTCTCAGCTTCTAGGTTTTTAAGGTTGTTCCTTTGCTTTTGCTGATTGCCTTCCACTCTGCAGATCGTTCACAAATGAGGACTGATAGCTCTGGGCTGACAATGTGTGAGAAATTCTTGTGTTCAAACCTGTGTTTGGTTTTGAAATCTTTGTTCCCAGAGAACCAACTGTTTCCCTCAGCTCTGTCCATTTGTAGTAGACCACATTGTATCATATTTATTTAAAAGACCATGGGAATATTGTTATCCAAACTAGCAAAATTGGAATACGTTCAATCCAGAGAGATTTTCCTCTCTGCATTCAAGGCATCAAAATTTTTCTTCCATCAAAACATAACAATTGTAATGAATGATATCATAATACTGAGAACTGCTTAAGAGCTTCCACTTTAAAACTGTAATGGGCCATGCAGACAGAAGAGAAAAAAAGGCTAAAAGCATAAATTGAAGATAATCAATGTGAATAGACCTTACCCATTGTGCAGTTTGAATAGGATAAGCACATATTATCTGACATAATTGGTTCATGTGATTTTCTAATTGAGGAGAAGAAGTAATTAGAGCCTAATTGAAGCAAAGTAACACAATGTCTGTCAGCATTTCTCCTTCTACCACACATTATATTATTACCTGTCATCTTTTACTTTAGTGGGAGTGAAAAAATGAGGAAAAAACACCAATATGAAGCCTTTGGAGTTTACCTAGCCAAAGCAAGAGTACAGAAAGAAGACACTAAAAGCAAATAGGGCTGACATTAACTGGGTGCTTCTGAACTAGGAGTGTTCAGTTTGCCTAATTAAGAAATGAATTGCATTTGGTAAAATGGTATTATAAATCCAGACTTATTTAATATTAGAAAAAGACTATTTAGAACTTGTTTCATTTCATTCAGGGCTCTACACTTTCTGCTTTACATTTCTAAGTGAAGAACTTTGCAGTGACAAATGGTTGCTATTTTTGGCAAAATGGTGGAAAACATTGTTGCAGCCCTTTCTGCTGATTTTTTTTATGAACTACATTATTTCAAAACTGTCTAACATGAGAACACCAATTGCTCTCAGTGCAGAAAACAGAATGTACTCAGAAGTTGTTTCAGAGATTCTTTGAATAAAGAGAGAGGAATTTGCAGGTTTTCTCTATCTCGGGAACAAAAATATGTTTTAAATATTTTTAATTCCCAGAAGAGAGACAAGAGCCCAGATGATGAACTGGTTTTTATCACTCTACACCCATAAATTCAGGTGTAACTTGAAAACAAGTTTCTTGAGACAACATGCAGCAATTCTTATTAAGGAAAGGTGATATCTTAATGGAATAAGAAGTTACATAAGGTAAAGAAGGAATCATATTGTTAGTAAAGTTATATCTAATCTCCACCCCCCTTGCTGCTATCATGTATTTAGTGTTGAGTCACTGTCAGTGGAGCAGTGTAGTGAAAATTAGAGAGCAATCACCTTCATGTGCCAAGGCCTCTCAGGTTTCTTGCTGGCCACCCTGACACGAGTTATTAACCTGTAATGTTGGTAACAGATCTGAAAACTTCTTGGTGGAAGCAGTGAGAACAGCACTGTGAGACAAACCAGACAACCATGATTAGAACAAATCAGCCAGCTCACAGCCAGCAAGTTCAGGAAGGCTCACTTGGGCATCTTTAGAGAGTCTAGAACAACTACAGACCAGAAGAGCAGAGGGAATGTTAAAAGGATTTTTAAGCTTTTGTCTTTGAGGGGCCTGAATTGATTAAATTGAGTTGAAGCGAGTTTTGATTTTTGTCCTGGTGCTGTTTGAGTTTCAAATAAAACATTTCCCAGTAGAAACATGTTACTTGTGAAAACCATGCTAATCCTGCCTCGGTGCTGGGTAGGTTTGTACTGCCCCTCAGAAAATTAAATTTTATTGAGGGCAGTGAGAGATAGTGGAGGAAAGGCTGAGTAGCAAAAAAGGGTGAAGATATGCAGGCTTATGCTTAACTTGAGAATATATAGAATGGGTTTGCTTGGAGCTAGGCAGGGAAATAAAACAATGGTTTGTTAAAAAAAAAGGAAATGAACATTCCCACTTAATTTTTTTTGTTGTTGTTCCTTAAAAGTATTGGAAAATGCCTCTGTTTTTTGATGAAATCTGAGGCAATTCCTAGCTCTGCTTATGCCCTTAAAGAAATCATTTTGAGGGAAAGGCTTTGTGTGGAGTACCTTTTATATTTGTTCTCTGTGGTCACAACTTGCTGGGCAGCTGCCGGATATGTCCTGGAAAGGCTAGAAGGNGTCATATCAGCTGCTCATATCCGGCAGCTGCTCAGCAAGTTGTGACCTCTCTGGTCACAACTTGCTGGGCAGCTGCTGGATATGTCCTGGAAAGGCTAGAAGGACATGGCCATGGGCATTGTCCTCAGTTTGGTGCTTTCTGTAGGGGATTCTGACATTAAAACAAAGATATTGTGGGCAATGAAGGAGAATAATAGTCTGATAATGAGTAAAAGCCAGAGCTGCATAAATTGATTATACCTGAAGCTTTGCCTGCCAAATTCCTAAGGCCAAGCAAGATGTGTTCATTTGGGAAAGCTGACATAACATTATTTCCTTGTGTTTAAATTTGGTTCACTTCCCATGAGAGGAAAGATTTGAGTTAGGCTCTCTATATTCTTGGAGAAACTTTGAGTTTAAATTTGGAACTAAAACTTCCAGAGATTTGTGACCCATAATGTTCCTTTTACCACATAGCATCCAGAGTTTTCCATCATTGCCATCAGGGCTACCTTTTGGCTTTTCATATGTACTCACTTTCCCACTTTCTGATGTGACATTGTGGGTGGAATCTGTTACCTTCCCATCTGCTGCTGACCACCACTGGGGCCAGGCTCATTCCTGAATGTCATTTACTGTTCTGAAATAAATGATTAAGAGTAAGGCTGTAAAAATGCTTTGCTACATTATGCTGCTTTTTTTTATGGAGGTGAGAAAGAATTTAATTTTTAAAATAAAACACTTCATATGAAAGTAGATATTAAAATAGTAATGCCTCCAGATGCTGGCACTGTCAGAGATGCATCCATTCCATTCATCAGTCCTTCAACATGAGGGCTTTTTCCCCTGTACTGAGTAGATGTGGTGCATTTTGTCTGCATGGAATAAAATTTGGATGTAATGACATGCTTTGCACAAGCTGATGAACACAAAGGAATTAAATCTGTCACCTGGCTGGGTGGAAATTCCCAGTGTGAGAAGCTCTAGCACTGAGCCAAACACCTGACTCTTGCATCACCTCCTGTTGGCTCTGATGGAAGGCATATGTTAGCAGGTGAGTGTGGGACATGGGCTTCCCATCCTGGCCAGCAAACACATCTTGCCAGCTGATATCAATTAGCCTCTTCTGCCTGCCCCTCCCCACTCTGTGTAGGGCACAGACCCTCCCTGGGGATGAGGTGTTGCAGCCACCTCTCTGACAAGCAGTACTGGGGAGGTGGGGAGAGCTCTGAGGCTCACTGCTCACCCTCAGCCTGCATTAAGCCTGTTCTGCTGTGTCTTCCCTTCTGTTGATTAAATTAGTTTGATTAAGCCTGGCACATGTGACTGTACACTGCAGCCATACATCCTGGCTGATTGCAATGCCAATATGTGTGTAGTTAAATTCCCTTTTGCTTTACTTAAGCAGTGTGAAACTTTGACTGAGTTCTATCTTTAATAGCTCTGCAATTTATGTTCATTGACAACTGATGCAAAACAGAATGAAATTCAGATCGTAGTGAGCAGCCTCTCTCAGTCTCTGTGCTTAATTAAATGGCTCTTCTCAGGAACACTAAATATGAAAAACTTGTTAGCACAGGAGACGAGGCTACCGATGTATTATGTAGGCTGAGCACAGTGCCAGCGAGGTTCTGGTCTTTGTGTACAGTCTCTTTTTGTTTGACAATGCATGTCAATAAGTTTTTGCCACCAGTGCCTTCAGTTCTCCTTGAGGTATGCTGTGCTGCTGTTGGAATGTGTGCTTACTTTAAATGCATCTCTGCACTGTTGGCCTCAAGCGTGAGTGGAAAAGCGTAGAGATCAAACGGGTGTCACCTGAACATTTTTCATCTAATTCTTGCAGAGCCTGAAACTCCATTGTTGAAGACATTAATGTGGAAAGAGTAATCTCCAGCAAAGTCAAAGGCCAAACTGTTTTTATTTTTCAACACAATGAGCCTCGTTTTATGGAAATTGATGGAAAAATTAAATTAAGCATTTGCATGTACTGTGGATTGATGGGGGTCATGTTTCCAGCTTGCTTTACAATTACTTACATTGCAGACATCCTCACAAAGCAGATAAATACTGTAGGTAATGCTGCTTAGGGCAGATGTGACAAGGGGAGTTATTTGAATGTATCCATAATATTTAAGTTTTTTTTTTTATTTTAAAAATGCCAAGAACCAAACACAGGCCCTAGGAGCAGCCTTTTGCCCCCCACAGATTGTCTTTTCATTCAGCTGTTTCTTAAGCCTAGGAAAGGCTTGGATGTATTTTGTGCTTACTCAATTGCAAAGTATATGGTTTGACCCTGTTCCTTTTGTTAATAATTAAAAGGGGAGAGAGTGACAGAACCTAATAACAATGATTGGATTATAAAGATCTTCTTTATGAGTCTTTCCCATCTCTCTCTCTCTCTCCCTCCCAGTGCAAAAATTAGGAGGAATCAAATAAAATTACCAGGAAACAAACTGGATGAAAAGACAAATGAACACTAGAGTTTCTTTGCATCTCTGAAACTGTGTGTGAAGGAGAAAACTTGCAAGCATATATTTTATATATATA